>JAPTOF010000003.1:26910000-27325000 GCA_028554755.1 Cordia subcordata | reverse complement strand
TTGGCCTTGGACTCTCATAACATATCACTTCTTGCCCTGCAACACAAACATGCATTAATTAGCTTTATAAGCATATTGATATTGTTTCATGACAATACGGGATTCTATAGTTACGTATTTTTTGTTCTCGTTTAAATTAAGTGTAACAAAGAAATATTTTGGTATAAAAATGGTTTGGATTCAACAATTCTAGCCAATGTTTTAAAAATCGGACTGGCGGGCGAATAGACATCTTAATGGCTCTCGGATCAATTGGCCTGATCGGACCGGACTGATTTTCATATTACGTTATCTTCATATCTTAGTTTTGTCTGCGTTCAATAAAGAGTAAAGGCTAAAGAAAAACACGATTTATATGTGAAATGTGTATAAATATTTCTAAAAAAGACATAAATACATAAAAATGTTTCAAAAAAATAAGATAAATACATAAAAATGTGGCAAAACATAGCCACATAAGCACCCTTAATAATCAAATATTTAAATTACTGACTCCTGATTACATGCAAATTGCTATAGATTTTGTTTTCTTTTTTTTTTTCCCACTCTTTTAGTTGTTTTGGGTTGGTTGTGGGCTGTGGCAATTAACAAAGTTAAGCCCAACAAACTAAAATAACATGTAGCCTAATAAATTTACAAAAGCCGGGTTCGAATAATTCTTGCCGGGTCAACCGGTTTGCCGGATCTAATTTTTTGGGTTTTTTAGCTTTTCCGGTTTTCAAGTGCTACTCAGCTCTTTTGCTTTACTGGTTTCAGTCGAATTGGGCCGGTTCGGTCCGATTTTCAAAACTTTGATTCTAGCTCTAATTATAACAGAAAAGAGTAACTGATCGATGATGGAGGAATTTACTCACCAAAGCTCGGCCCTGTGGTTGCTGGAATATCGGTCACCAACCTAATAATTAAAATGAAGTATTTATATTAGTTGTTTTCTTGTTTTGTTTTCAAAAGAGAATTTTAAATCCATTCTAATCTATTTCATGTTCCATTTTCTTATTGAGAATAAAGACAAGCAGCTGACTCTTGGCGAATAGCATATATATTTCACGTCATGAAGAATAATCAGAAAATGGTCCCAGTACTATTTCATTCTACAAGCACATTGGTCAAATTAATTACCATAATATGAGTAGGATCACGCTATCCAATCGCAGAAAACCTCGTATTCTCACTGGTCACAATACTCGAGACTTAAAAAATAAAGTTAAGATACCTTTTTCTTTTTTTAATAATTTTTCTGGTATGCCATTATATTGCATGCAAGAAGAAGCCATGCAAAGCCATCAACCTCAGGTGTCTGTTCATGAATATGCAGTGTAGTACGTGGTCCTTAACTTTCGCGGACGCGTTATACCACAGAATGAAATGTGGATAAGTTGGTGCATGCATTATTGCATGGCATAGAATATCTTTATATATTAACTTTCTCAATCACCAGACTTTTGAAGTCGATGTCTTAGGGTTTTTTTTTTTTTTTGGTTTTTTAAGTGGTGCGTGGTTAGAAACAACAACATTAACCTAGCTAGCTAGCCCAGAAATAAGTTGAAAAAATTGAGGACACATACATGTGCACACTTTTATGTGCAGCGGAAACACACCCCAACAAAATATATACAATAAATTATGGAAGGAACGTACCAGTGCAAGTATTCCCTTAGATTTGGATCACTTGGGCTTGGAGCATCAGGATCCACCATAAGCTTCGACAAAAACACACAATTGTAAATGGTGATCGAACCGTACATGATGAATAAGGATATATATAATTCATTAATTTCATAATGTTTGTCACCAAATTATTGATATAAGTACGTAAAGGATTAACAATTTGTGGAAGTAAGTTTCAAAAGGCAGTTGATTTGCAACGCTTTAGAGAAGAATTCGACTTAGATAATGCGTCTGATGTGAGGACATGATGAAAGAAATCTGAAAGAAAAAAGGGGCAGAATCGAGTACTCTTTCGAATTAAAATGGTCCTGATACCATATAAGAATAGTGTTATACTTTCATTTGATGATTAGTGTGTAAACAGTATATAGAAGATTGTACAACAAATGATACAGATAAAAAAGAAAAGTTCAAAAATACAATTCATACTAGCTAAATCTCAAGCAGCTATGTTTGAGCCAACTTATTGGTCAGAGGAGTTATGAGATGTTTGCTCTTGATCCACTATGGTGTGATCTAATAGAGAAGAACGATAAGTTATCATTTTTTTCTTTTTTGGGTCAAGGGACGATAGGTTAACAATACCTTGACTAATAGCATCTCTACGTATTATAATTGAAGTGAAGGCATAAATATGCCAAAGATAATTAATAAGGGCCCATATGGAGCACTTTCTTTTTTCTCCTCTTCGCTTGAGGACTAACAATGTTAGTAGTGGCTTTCCTTTATCCATACTCTGACTGAAGACAGATCTTAAGGGAACTCTATTTTTCTCTCCCAAAAAAGCACACACTTTTTGTGGCAAGTATTTAGTTTAATTCAATTTCATTTTCAAATCTAAAAAATTTTAATTTCTAAAAAAAGTTTTTTTGTCTTGTTTTTCAAAAGTTATAAAAAAAAAAAAAAATTCAATCCAAACAAATCTTAAACCAAGCCGCCAAGATAAAAACTTACAAGAGTATAGAAGCAGCGGAGGTCATCTCCTCCAATTTCAACTCTGGGATGATTGATAACTTGAGAGGGTTTGAGTTCACAACCATTCTTAACTTCCCTATTGCAATACGTGACGCCGAGGTCTATGGACCTCATAAAAGGGTCCAAAACGTCTCCTATCACACGACCAACAATAAGGGGGTTTCTATCTCTAGGCGGCATTGTCCGTATGTATATGGCTTCAAAAATGTTACTACCCAACGGGTTCTCTACTTGTAGTAATTTTGGCGTATGGAGTATTGCTTATATACTGCTCATATGTAGTTTGTCTGCTTGCTCTTTATTGACAAGCATTAGAATCCATCTTTTTGTGGCTTTTTCATATATCTTTCTTCTTAGGAATCAAATCCTATAGTCAAAACTTCGTATATATTCTTTTTCTGCAAGCATTGGCATTTATATATTTTTATTCCTTTCTTCGCCAACCAAATGCAATGATCAAGCGCCATCTATCACTTGTAATATAGCAGATGAAATTGACTGATCATTGGTCCAGAGAATATAATCACGCACTTCCCGTTCTTGAAATTATCTGCAGCTCATTCTTGAATATACATGAGAAGATTGAGGTACATACTGATGTTCAAATTAAAATAGATTTTAGTAATAAGGCTTACGAGAATTTCGGAAATCTCTTCAAGTGCGAGTGTTGATATACATATACATATACATACTTATATATACATATACACTTACATATATATACATATATACATACATATATACATACATACATATATATATATGTATATGTATGTATGTATATATGTATCCATGTATGTGTACACAACACCGCTTGTTCTGCAAAACCATTTTTCTGCTGCAATCATATTTATAACAAAGTGACTAAAAGATCACTCCAGAAGATTTTTCCCCAAGCACTTTGATCACTAAATTGAGCACGCATTGAATACTCTTTGACAGGCACCATAACGGTGTTTTTTGAGAGAGTGTGACCTTATAAATTGATTCCCTGTTTGCAGGAACAGACTATATATCCCGGTTGAGTCTGTTACAGAAGGCGAGTTACTCATGCTTATCGATATGCTTACAAAACTGGCCTATATACCTATCCGTATTTAACAACCAGAAAGGATCAATTTACGGATGGCTACTTCTCTTTAGCTTTCTGTCCAAAATATCAAAATCTTTCATCAGTGACATGAAAATGATAAAGATACACGTGCACAAACATAAAGCTAATAGAGTGGAGACGAAACATATTCTTTCTGGTGATGCAAACAGATGTTATGTTGTCCAGCTGGAGCATATAGCTGGGCATGTATCCCATCTTTTGATTTTGCCCAAAAAAACAAAAAAGAAAAGAAAAAAACTGCTCTGACAGCGCACAATACTCTTGTAAGGTGTGGCCCGTATTTTGAGTGCGCATTAAAAAATGGGCCTTAAGAAAAAAAATGGCTCTGGCAGCAGGAACATATTCTTGATGTTGCCATATTTTGTTATTCCTTATACTCTGTAAATAGGGACATTGCCTATTGTATTAGAGTAAGACAAAAGAGACACAGAGGTGAGATAGAGTGCGAGTGACCTTGAGGGTGGGAAGAGCGTGAGGGGCGAGAGCCCCAAGGCCTGGGTCCTCACCCCGTGTGTTGTATTCATATTTATTATAGCAGAATTCTCTTGTCTGCCATGAACGTGGGCGGAAGGTTAAACCACTTTAAAAATATAGTGTCCATTGTGTTTATATATTTCTTTATGTTGTTTATCTTCATTTTGAACACCCTAAATTCCCAACAAACTGATAGCAGAGCCTGGTTCAAAGGAGTGGGTATACGTGTGGGTCAAAACACATGGTGAAAAGTTTCATTGTTATTGTTTTTCGAATCCGCTGTGTTGGTCACGAAAACAAGAATCTGATTTATGCATGGATGAGTTTCGGTGAAGACAAACAAGACAAGAGCATGCTGACATCACCAAAAGAGCATAATGTCAGCTCAATAGAACCGTCGCCGTAGATTCAACTGTCATCATTGATGAAGAGGAGCTTCAACCCTGAATTAGAGTACACTAGATGCTTTGCAACTCAAAGACAAAGTTAAGCATATCAATAACATTGGCCGTCGTGGTCGAGGGATTTTGAAGCTCATACTTGAGCTTTAATAGCGAAACAATGTTGGGTCTATTTTGACGGGCATGACGTATATTGTTAAAATCACTCGAGCACGAGACACCTGATGGCGGCTGCAATGTGGTGTTTGGTAGTCGTTAAAAAGCATTGAAGAAGCTTGGAAAGTCGTCGTGGCAATAGAGTGTTCATGGTGGTACGGTGTCATGGCTACTCCGAGGAGCAAGAAGTACTTCAAGAGTTCGGCGACGAGGCAAGGAAGTTGTTGATGCTTCCAATGCCGCGAATGGAGGCTGAGACTATCACCAGCAAGGTGAAGAAAATGGCGGCATGGTGGCGTGGTGGAGGACAATTGAGATGTGATGCGGTAGCAATTGGAGATTATCGACAGATGCACCAGACGTTGGTAAACGAGGTAGTGCCGTTTTATGGAAGATCCAGTGGCCGGGTCGTGAGAAGACATCAGGTCATGGGTTTTTTCAGTTTAAAACTTGGGGCCTTCTCGGTCTATTTGTAGAAATTGTGAAGAATAAGAAGAAAGGTGGAATTTTACTTCTATGCATTAAGGGTGCATGGGCTTATAGTAAGTACGAGATCTTGACCGTCATATTTGATGTGATAAGATGTGACAGGTATTGTGATAATATGCACCATGGTGCATGAAGCTATGGTGTACTCATGCATGTGATTGGATGATGCTATGGGCAAAGATCTTGTGCATTGCGCGCCTGTTGACATTGTGTGAGTTATTTTTTTCTAACTTTGACTGCAATGATCGAGCCTTGACTAGACCCAAATTGAGTTGACTAAGGACTACCCCAACTTTTTTTATGTGCAGAATCCGATTTTAGGCTCCGTTTTGCAAGATCCGACTTCAAAGTGTGTGTTTTTAGGATTTTGTCAACTTTGATCGTGAATTTGACTTTGACGATGTTGACCAGGTGTTCCAGAGTTTTTTGATGCGTTGAGTTCGAATTTCCAGTCCATTTGACCAAATTCCAAGTGGTTATGTGTGTTTTTGGAGTGAACTAAGATGTTTTCGACATTTAAGAGATGCGAATTTGAGAGATTGATTGATTGACCTTGTGTGCTCTTCTTAAATGAGTACAATCACGTGTGTGGCTGTTGCATTAGGAAGAAGTGATAGAGACACTATGCTCTTGTGATGGGTGGGCCACGTGTGATAGAGGAACTGACTATGAGGAACTAGTTGGTACTGCGTTGCGGAGAAGACAAAGAGCCTTATGTGTGGTAAGTGTGTGTCTTGGCAAGCAGATTGAGACCTAGTTAAGTGAAGCAATTGTGTGGGTTCCTTCTAGAGGTAGTGATCACTTGTGGATGCAGATTTGCGAGGTAATCGGTATGTGTGGGTGCAAATATATTAAGAGGGGGGGTGAATTAAGATATAAATGCTAATTTTCGTTTTTAAAATTTGCAGTAAATTTACAACTCTAACAAGCAATATATCAAACACAATATAGGCAAGATAATTAGAATGAACTTAAAGGCAAAGAGAAGAGAGACAAACGATTTTTAGGTGGTTCGGCCAAGCCTACGTCCACCACCCAAGGAATCTCCCCTTAGGACTTCAAGAACTTCCACTAGAATGCTTCTTAAAAACTTGGTGAAGCACAAACCAAGATTTTACACCCTCTTTGAAGTCTTTCTTCAAAGAACCCAAGAGCTACACTCTATAGGATTTCCTCACACTTTACAAAGTAAGAATGGATATTTCTCACAATGATTTAAGCTCACAAAGTGTGTAGATATTCAAAGTATGATAAGAATTTGAATATGAGAATTTCCTCAAGAAGAGAAAATGATAAGCTCTTGAAAGCTCAAAATATTGCAAGAATTGGCTCAAGAAGGATTGAATGATAATAAAAGCTTTAGCACACTTCACTTGATTGATTAAAACTTGTATTTGAATGTGTATTTATAGAGGATTGAGGGTTAGGGATTTGGTAGGTGAAAAGGGATTGAAAAACTCTGACGTAATCTGCAGAAACGGCTAGTGCATTTATTACACTGCTCACCGGCCGACCGCTTGGTCGTCCGACTTGCCTTTCACCCTCTCTGACTAGGCCGGACGCCTTAGCCGGTCGACCGGCTAGGTCCGGCTTTTACCTTCACTCTGAATAGTAGGCGACCACCCACCGGCCGACCGCTTAGGGGTCCGCCATTCCGTAAATGAAGTAAAGCCGATTCCTTTGAAAAAAACAAGCTCAAGTGTATTTTCACAACTCCAAGTAATTTTGTATAAATATGTAAACACGTGTTGTGAATGAAAACACCCAAAAAACTCATTTTGACTCAATATATGCATTCAAATACATTTGTGCATATTTTTAAAAGTGCAATACTTGAGAAAAAATTTGCAATGATAAGGAAAATTGTTTTGAGCCAAGTCTACACAATATAAAGGCATTTCACAAGAAGAGCAAGAAAAAAATAAGTCCGGTATCCCTTATGTCTTCTCTTCTCCTCCTTATGCCTTCTCAACTTTTCTCTTCTCCAAATGATCCTTTATGCACATCTTCATATTTTCCAAGCTTCATATGATATTCTCATTTCACAAGAAGCTGTTTAGTCAAATGCATATATATATTTTCATCATCAAAATCAATAAAGAATATTTAGCTAACAATCTCCCCCTTTTTGATGATGACAAATATTTTTAAGATTTGAAAAGAATACTCTCCCTTAATAAATGCATTCTTCTAACAAGTGCTTTGATTATCAAATTTGCAAACATATCACCCAAAGCATGGATATTCTATATCACAAAAAAAATGCATAAATCACATATATCATAATATATCACCACATTCATCAAATATACTTCATCAAATCATAATCATTATATTCATCAAATCATCAAATTCATCAATTCATACTTCATCAAACTTCTCCCCCTTTGGCATCATCAAAATCAACATAAAGTTAGGAAAGAAAGGTATGAAGTCAACTAAACTAGAAATCAACAAAACTGAAAATTGTTTTTAAGTGAAGAAAATAAAGATCAAGGCGTGTCATCATGGTGATCCTTGAAGTAGTTTCTCATGTCTGTCTTTATAGCCGCTACTTCAGAATCAATGTGTTGTCTCCAGGTGGTGAGTTCATCCCATTGGCTTGCCATAGTTGTCCTCATGTCACTCATACCCGTGTTTAAGGCCCGAGTGAGATAAGATCTCGAGCCATCATAGAAGTGTCTTCTTGTTGTCCCTGGAGCTAGAACCAGCTCACGATGAATTTCTCTTCTGCGAAGCTCCTCAAAATGCTCTTGCTCCCTAGACTCTCTTAATACTCGCCTAAGAGTCGCTTCCTCAGTGTTTTCCTCTTCTTCAGAGGAACTAACAACCATAGGTATTGTTCCAGGTATGCCTATGTTAGGATTTCCCTCAAATTCTGGCCCTTCATCTTCTCCAAAGTTTATATCTACCCCACCACCATGTCATCAAGGTTTTCTCGTAGTCCCAAACACTGGTCGGTGAAGGTAGTGCCCTTCTTAGTTCTATATCTAATGGCACTTGAGTACTTTGGGGCAAACTTTTGAATGTCTCTCTGTTTATTGGCTCCATATTATACCAGTAAATGCCCATAAAGTTCATATATAACATATCGAAATTCCAAGCGAATATCTTATATGGAGCATTTGAGAAAATTCTGAAATATGAGAAGATATGCATTAAAGCCATTCCATATCCCGGAGTAGTTGTTTTCCTCCGTCCTTTCCACTAATGTGCAGCATATGTTGAAGTATAAGGAAAGGCAAGGCTATCTCTTTTCCTTCCTAAGGTCAGAAAATATATGCATCCATAACTGGAATCTTTCCATCATTTATATTCCTAAGAAGAATTATTTCACTCATAATCTTAAGAGCAAGCCTAGTGTTAACATCAACATCTCTTAACATTGGAAGAATCAAGTTTGGATCTCTAGGTCCTATATTCTCCCACATAAATCTTATTACTTCTCCCGGGATGCCAGTTCCCCTAATTCCTTCCGGCCACCCTTGACTATTATAATGTCCTTCCTTCAACCGTATATGAAATATTTTATGCAAAATATCCTCATTAAGCACAAATTCTACTCCACAAACCGTTGAGGCTAATTCTAATCTTGGACTTCTACAACTTATCTCCGATTTTCATAAAATTCAACCACTAGCTTGTCTTGTACATCACAATTCAAGTGCAAAAAGGTAGCCCATCTATCAAATAACGGTAATATATCTGTACCAGCAAAATCAGAGTCTACAACGTATTTACCGTAGATAATAGATTGCTTCCCTTGAATCTTTGATGCTGGAGGTGGTGGTGGTGGTGGAGATTGCGTTCTTGCCCTTTTCCCTTTCCTCCCACGCGCTTGACTCTTCCCTCTTAGATTCACCATGATTTTGCCTTGTTTTTGTAGATATAATCGAAGAAAACTATGTTTTTTGAAGTGGGTAAACCAATTTTGGGAAGAAATTTGGAAGAAATCGGTGTAAAGTTGAAGATTTGAGATGGGATTGAAGAAAAATTGGGTAAGGGTTGAAAGAATTTTGAGAGTTTGTGGTGAAATTGGGGTGAAAACCCCTAATTTTAACCCTTACCGTGTTCAGTCGGTCGACCGGCTGATCGCGAGGGTCGACCGGCTAGGTCGATCGGCTGGATCAGAGAGCAAATTAAATTTTCTGCTTTAGCCGGACGCCTAAGACCTTAGTCGGTCGACCGGCTTTGGTCGACCGGCTGGGTCAGAAAGTTCAAAAATGTTTTTAATTTTCATACCCAAGCTACAGAAACACATATATATCCCATTTAGCCACATTTTATCATTCCAATTTCTCTCCTAATCTTGCAAAATTGATCCTCATTCAAAGGTTTGGTGAAAATATCAGCAACTTGATGTAAAGTATCAACAAATTCAAGAATTATATCTCCTTTTTGTACATGATCTCTAATGAAATGGTGTTTAATCTCAATATGCTTAGTTCTTGAATGTTGAATTGGATTCTTAGTAAGATTAATTGCACTAGTATTATCACAATATATAGGAATATGATTATACTTCAATCCATAATCAAGTAGATTTTGTTTCATCCACAATATTTGTGCCACACAACTACTCACGTAATATATTCAGCTTCAAGGTAGAAATTGCAACACTATTTTGCTTCCTACAAGACCAAGATACTAAGGAATGTCCTAGGAATTGGCATGTTCCACTAGTGCTTTTACGATCTATTTTGCAGCCAGCATAGTCAAGATCGGAAAAATCACATAAATCAAACGATGTTCCTTTAGCATACCAAAGTCCTAAATTAATTGTACCCTTAAGATATCTTATTATTCTTTTTACAGCTGTTAAGTGAATTTCCTTAGGATTTGATTGAAACCTAGCACATAAGCACACTGAGAACATGACATCAGGTCTAGAGGCAGTTAAATATAATAGGCTACCGATCATACCTCTATATTTCTTCTTGTCTACTGATTTACCTTTCTCATATTTGTCTAGCTTAGTTGAAGGGCTCATGGGAGTTCCAATCTCCTTTGCATCTTCAAGTCCAAATTTCTTGATGATTTCCTTGGTGTACTTGGCTTGATTTATGAAGATCCCTTCTTTTGCTTGTTTGATTTGAAGTCCGAGGAAGAAGGTTAATTCTCCCATCATGCTCATCTCGAACTCCTTATGCATGCACTTCGAAAAATTCTCACATAAGGAAATATTAGTAGCACCAAAAATTATATCATCTACATAAATTTGGACAAGTAGAATATCATTGTCTTTTCTTTTGATAAATAAGGTTGAATCAATTTTTCCTCTTTCGAAATTGTTTTCAACCAAAAATCCACTAAGTCTTTCATACCAAGCTCTAGGAGCTTGCTTTAAGCCATACAAAGCCTTTTCTAGTTTAAACACATGATTAGGAAAACATGAATCTTCAAAACTAGGGGGTTGTTCAACATAAACTTCTTCTTCAATGAATCCATTTAAAAATGCACTTTTTACATCCATTTGATAAAGTTTAAAGTCCATGTGACATGCAAATGCAAGTAACATACGAATGGATTCAAGTCTAGCTACAGGAGCATAAGTTTCATCATAATCAATTCCTTCTTCTTGATTGTATCCTTGTGCAACTAGTCTAGCCTTATTCCTAGTCACTATTCCAGCTTCATCTAGTTTGTTTCTAAATACCCATTTGGTTCCAATTACCGGTCTATCCTTAGGTCTTTCAACTAGCTTCCACACTTTATTTCTCTCAAATTGATTAAGTTCTTCTTGCATAGCTATTATCCAATTCTCATCTAATAGTGCTTCTTTTACATTTTTGGGTTCAACATGTGAAATAAATGCATGATGCTCACAAAAAGTGCTAATATTACGCCTAGTTCTTACACCTTCATTTGGATTACGAGAATGAGATCTTGAGGATGGTTTCTCACAAACTTCCAACTCTTTGGTAGATCTTCATGAGGTTCTTTTGTTTCATCATCTTTGTTTGAGCATTGTTTGATTTCCTCATTCTCTTGAGACCTCCTTTCTTGAAGTTCTTCTTCTTGTTTTGTTTCTTTGTCTTTTGGAGTTGGATCTTCAAGTGTTGTCTTTTCCAAAAGATAACCTACATCATCAATTTCCTTTCTCGGCTCAAATGGATTAGTCTCATCAAATGTAACATATATTGATTCTTCTACAACAAGAGTTCTCTTATTATATACCCTATATGCTTTACTCTTTGTGGAATAACCTAAGAATATTCCTTCATCGGATTTAGAATCAAATTTTCTTAAGTGGTCCTTAGTGTTTAGAATAAAACATTTACAACCAAATACCTTGAAGTATGATACTTTAGGTGTTTTGCTATACCATAGTTCATATGGAGTTTTGTTTAAAATAGGTCTAATCAATACTTTATTTTGCACATAACATGCAGTATTTATGGCTTCACTCCAAAAATATGTTGGCAAGTTGTGTTCTTTTAGCATAGTCCTTGCCATTTCTTGTAATGTACGATTCTTCTTCTCTACTACCCCATTTTGTTGAGGAGTACGAGGGGCCGAAAAGTTATGCTTTATGCCATGTTCATCACAAAAGTTCATGAAAGGGGTATTCACATATTTGGTGCCATTATCACTACGGATGCAAGTTATAAAATAGCCTTTCTCATTTTGCACTTTTCTACACAATCTTGCAAATTCATTGAAGGCCTCATTTTTATGTGCAAGAAACATGACCCATGTAAATCTAGTGTAATCATCAACTACAACAAATGCATACCTAGATCCTCCTAAGCTTGCCACATCAATGGGTCCAAACAAATCCATATGTAGTAGTTGTAAAGCTCTATTTGTTGAAACCTTATTTAAGGATTTGAAGGATGTTTTATGTTGTTTTCCTAATTGACAAGCATCACAGATTTTATCTTTTTCAAATTTCAGCTTTGGTAGGTCTCGAACAAGATCATGCTTTGATAAATCATTCAATAAGCTCATGTTAGCATGTCCTAATCTTCTATGCCATAACCACGTGTTATCATGCACAACAGATAGACATTTAACATGTTGACATATAAGTTGATCAATTTCAACGATGTAAACATTTTCATTTCTCTTAGCTGCAAATAACACTTTTTCATTTCCACATTCATACACAAGGCATTTAGAAGATTGAAAAACTACCTTATGACCTTTGTCGCATAGTTGACTAATACTAAGTAAATTAAATTTTAGACCTTCAACAAGTAGGACATTGTGTATAGCAAGAGAATTTTCATTACCAATGCTTCCTTTTCCAATAATTTTCCCTTTGCTATTGTCCCCGAAGGTGACATCTCCTCCTTTATTCTTTTTAGTTTGTAGAAAAGTGATGAGTTCCCTGTCATGTGCTTGGAACAACCACTGTCCAAGATCCATCTTATTTTGCTTGAATTACTTTCATTATATACCTACACACATGAAATTCAAAAGCAATTCTTTATTTGGGGTCCCCAACACCTTGGGTCCTTGGCGTTAGTTTAAGTTTTGTTTTTAACCACCCACTTCGGTCTTTGCCAATATGGAACATGTGATCCTCTATCACGAATTTTCTTGTAATAACAATGAGAGGATACATGTCCTTTCTTTTCACAGAAGTACAATTAACATTTGGCTTTTGTGAGGAGAGGGATGAAGAAGTAGAAGCTTTGACAAAATAGGTTTTGAAATATTTTTGATTAATATTAGGTTTATATCCAATACCACTTTTGTCAAAAGACGCTTTTGACTTCCAAGAAGTTTTTCAAAGTTTTCTTTCCCATTTGTAAATTTTTGAACAATTTTATTCAAATCCTCATTTTTCTTCTTTAAATCATTGACTTCTTTTTCAATCTTTACAAAATCTTCAGCATATGAATCATTTTCCTTTTCTAAGACATCTATTTTCTCAATAAGTGAAGCATTTTTCTTTTCAAAAATTTCTTTTTCATTTTGAACAAGTTTCAAACTCTTATGCATTTGCTTGTTTTTAGCCAAGGCTAAGGATAGGTCATCATGTAATTTAGCAAATGCTTCTTTTAATTTCTCAAAACTACATTCGCCTTCCTCCTCTTCACTAGATGAATAGTAAATAGATAGAGATGGAGAAGATAGTACCTCATCCTCATTGGCCATGAGGCAAAAGTTTGCTACCTCATGATGTTCTTCTTCATCTTCTTCGGTTTCTGAAAAGTCCCATGTAGCTTTGAGCGCTTTTCCTTCCTTCTTCTTTGAAAGCCTATGACAATTTGCTTTTATATGTCCCGGCTTGTTGCAATTGAAGCACTTTATTTCATCCTTTGCATCTTTCATCTTCTTGAGCTCTTTACCATCTTTTACTTTCCTCTTCCAATTGGAGTTGCTTGAAGAGGTACCCTTTCTCATCTTTCGAAATTTCATAAATTTTTTAAAATTCCGGGCTAGAAGTGCTATCTCCTCATCTTCCGGGTCTTCCTCTTCTTCTTCATCGTCACTTGATGAAAATCTTGATGCAACTAAAGCAATGGACTTCCTTGTTTTCCTTTCTTCCTCCTCATGGTCTTTTATCTCTAGCTCATGAGTCATGAGTGACCCAATAAGCTCATTGAGCTCCAATGTGTTCAAGTCCTTTGCTTCCTTTATTGCTGTGACTTTTGGTTGCCACGATGATGGGAAGCTCCTTAGTACTTTCCTTACTTTTTCGACGTTAGAATAATCTTTACCAAGAGCTTTTAAACCATTAGTAATTTCAACAAATCTAGAAAACATTTGTTCTACATTTTCATTTGGAAGCATTTTGAATAATTCATATTTATGTACAAGCATGGCAATCCTAGATTCTTTTACTTGGCTTGTTCCTTCATAGGTTACTTCTAATTGATCCCAAAGCTCTTTAGCTGAAGTACAACCTATTACCCTAGCAAATTCAGTGGCATTCATAGCATTAAATAAATAATGTAAAGCTTTTTGATTTAATTCAAATAATTTTATATCTTCATCATTCCATTCACTTTCAGGTTTAGGTATTCTCCTATTGCCTTCAAATTTTGTAGGTAAAATAGGTCCATTTTCTATTATTTTCCAAGCTTTATAATCATGAGATTGTATAAACACTTTCATTCTCATTTTCCAAAAGGCATAATTAGTTCCATCAAAAGGGGTGCTTGTTTAATAGAAATTCCTCCATATTTGCTATAAATTCTACTAGTTGTTAAACTATGATGTAGAACCCTAGCTCTGATACCAATTGTGGGTGCAAATATCTTAAGAGGGGGGGTGAATTAAGATATAAATGCTAATTTTCATTTTTAAAATTTGCAGTAAATTTACAACTCTAACAAGCAATATATCAAACACAATATAGGCAAGATAATTAGAATGAACTTAAAGGCAAAGAGAAGAGAGACAAACGATTTTTAGGTGGTTCGGCCAAGCCTACGTCCACCACCCAAGGAATCTCCCCTTAGGACTTCAAGAACTTCCACTAGAATGCTTCTTAAAAACTTGGTGAAGCACAAACCAAGATTTTACACCCTCTTTGAAGTCTTTCTTCAAAGAACCCAAGAGCTACACTCTATAGGATTTCCTCACACTTTACAAACTAAGAATGGATATTTCTCACAATGATTTAAGCTCACAAAGTGTGTAGATATTCAAAGTATGACAAGAATTTGAATATGAGAATTTCCTCAAGAAGAGAAAATGATAAGCTCTTGAAAGCTTAAAATATTGCAAGAATTGGCTCAAGAAGGATTGAATGATAATAAAAGCTTTAGCACACTTCACTTGATTGATTAAAACTTGTATTTGAATGTGTATTTATAGAGGATTGAGGGTTAGGGATTTGGTAGGTGAAAGGGGATTGAAAAACTCTGGACGTAGCGGTAATAAACGGCTAGTGTTTTTATTACAGCCCCGTTCAGCCGATCGACCGGTTTGGTCGTCCGGTTTGCCTTTCACCCTCTCTGACTAGGCCGGACGCCTTAGTCGGTCGACCGGCTAGGGGGTCCGGCTTTTACCTTCACTCTGAATAGTAGGCGACCACCCCACCGGTCGGCCGACCTTAGGGGTCCGGCCATTCCAGAAATGAAGTAAAGCCAGATTCCTTTGAAAAAACAAGCTCAATTGTATTTTCACAACTCCAAGTAATTTTGTATAAATATGTAAACACGTGCTGTGAATGAAAACACCCCAAAAACTCATTTTGACTCAATATATGCATTCAAATACATTTGTGCATATTTTTAAAAGTGCAATACTTGAGAAAAAATTTGCAATGATAAGGAAAATTGTTTTGAGCCAAGTCTACACAATATAAAGGCATTTCACAAGAAGAGCAAGAAAAAAATTAGTTCGGTATCCATTATGTCTTCTCTTCTCCTCCTTATGCCTTCTCAACTTTTCTTTTCTCCAAATGATCCTTTATGCACATCTTCATATTTTCCAAGCTTCATATGATATTCTCATTTCACAAGAAGCTGTTTAGTCAAATGCATATATATATTTTCATCATCAAAATCAATAAAGAATATTTAGCTAACAGTATGTACTCATGAAGATGGTGACCGTTCTAACAAAGTGTTGAGTGGAGAGCGATGTGCGTCTCGAAGAAGACATAAGATGGAAGCTTTATGCAAAGAGTTAGGTGAACTTTTTTGGAGAAAGGTGGGGCTTTCTTGGTGTTGCCATGAGTTAAAGAGTTAAGCCTAAGGTGCACTATTAGGTGATTCGATCTCCATCCATAGCTTTTGTAGGTACTTCTTAGTAATGGTTGTCTTGTTGATGTGTTGCCTTGCTCGCTTGGAGGATGGCAAGCTGGAGATAGAGAACAATGTACATCGAGAACGAGGTTTTCTGTTGTGGTGTTCAGAAAACAAGTCTCTGAGGGTTTTCAGTAGAGACGTAGGACCACAAGAGGGATTGAGAAGTAGTAGCTGAGTGCGGATTGTGGAATAGAGGAACAAGTGGAGCTGGGGTGGCCTAAGAGTTCCATAAAGTAACAAGTGAAACAATCTGTGTGACTCAACAATTCTAAGATACACCTGGTTTGAACTACGGTGCCATGAAGTCGGTAGAGCTTGCTGTAGAAACTTAAAAAGTGCTTTAGGAGATGGCTAGAGTTAATTAAAGTAGGTTGACTTAATAGATTGAGACGGGCGTGTCTCATGGATGTGACAATACACTGAATGATGAGAGGACGAGTTGAAGAATCCCTGGGATTTGTGTAGGAGGCTTATGGGTGTCTGGGAAGGACGTGCATGTATAGCTAAGGCTCTCATGGTGAGATTTAGGTCTTTGTCCTAATGAGATTTAGTGAGTTGGTACTGTAGGTGAAGATAATATTCTTCATATACATGGATCTGTGGAAGAGGTGAAACAATTGAAGCATTAACTGTTAAGGATGCTGTAGGTACTCAGAGAAGTTTCTTATATCGCTGCAAAGCATTGCAGATGTTGGTTCGATCTTGAGTTAATCGTGAGAGACCAATGAGATACCGTCGAGATAAGTTCTAGTAGATGGCTAAGGACTTTGGAGACATAAGCAATGCATGATAGCTGGCCTATCGTGGGGCAGATGAAAGTTAGAGCAAGAGGTGTTCTAGGTTGCAAATGAGGCGGGAATATAGTCCAACGTGGAGATTTGTATGGTGTGGCCCGTATTCTGAGCGCGCATCAAGAATAGGGGCCTTAGGGTTTGAGACTTGCCTTATTTGTTATCCTACCTTTTCTCTAGTGTCACAAAATTTTGAAGTACTACTATATTCGTAGTACTGCTATATTTGTTGTTTATTGTATTCTATAAAAATTGACTTTGCTTATTGTATTAGAGTGAGACGAAAAAAACAAAGAGATGAAATAGAGAGCAAATGATTTTGAGGGTGAAGAGAGCATGAGGGGCGAGGGCTCCCAGGCCCAAGCCCTCTTCCCGTGTGTTGCATTCATTCATATTATAGTGAAATTCTCTTGCTATCTATAGACTTAGGCGGAAGGCTGAACCACATTAAAGATATTATGTCTATCGTGTTTATATCTTTCTTTATTTTGTTTATCTTTGTTCTGAACACCCATAATTTCCAACAAACTGGTATCAAAGCTCAGTTTGAAGGACTGAGCGTGCATGTAGGTGAAAACACATGGTGAAAGGTTTTGTTGTTCTCAAATAAACATCAAAGTGAGACAAGATGAAGTGAGAGAAAAAGAAGTATAAATTAAGATGAAATGAGAGCGAATAAAATGAAAATAATGTATGCCAAGAAAAAAATGTGAAACTTCAACGTTTCAAAGTCCTGTCCTTAAAATGGTCTAGGGTGCCATTTATTATCAAATAGCAATCGACCTATGGATTGGATTACTAAAGAAGCGGTAACTAACAACCTATATTGAGACTGAACGAGCAATATTCCTAATAGGTTCAAACATTTGCTTTGCAAAGATGTCCCCCCTTAGGAGTTTGGCGAAACTTTTTGCAATGATTTTTGGCAATGAAATCCTTTATCATGATTACTATGGTATATATATATTTTGCGCGGGTGCGTGCATACGTGTCTCTTAGATTCATTAAAACATCTTCATAATTGACATGTTCTTTGCTCTTTATAGATTTTTTTCATTTAATCATAAGTTTTTGACTTAACCTAGCTATACATTTCCTTACCTTTGTTGTAAATTTTCTTGGAACTTCATACAAGATAGTGTAACTTGTACATACATCCTAGTTTTGCAGTAAAAGTAAAGTGAGCATAGCTTATGTCATATAGAGTATTGGGTATGTTTGTTATTACTTGGAGCAACAGAAATTGATATAGAGCATTGTATATGTGTATAGAGTAAGGTTTGTGCACTTTTTTTGTAGTAAAAATAGATCTACCTTACTTAAAGATTTGCATTATAGGCGCTTAAGATTATTTTCAAGTTGCATGACTTGGGAGTCATTGTATATGCATAGGTGTGATTGTATACAACTTTTTCAAGAACAAAATCTAGAGTAATCTTTAGTTGACTATGAGTCTAGCCTTGCATTTAATGCTTTGCATGCTTGTGATACTTTGCATTTAATGTAAGATATTGTTTTTAAGCAAGTTAGCTTCTTAAGCCTTTAAAAAGCCTGCCAAAACATGCTTATCTGCTTTTTAGTTGAAAAGGAAAACTTTTGCAAAAATTTGTTAGCTTTTCTTCCAATTTTTTTGCAGATTTTTGGGCATTTGCTAACCGAATCAGTTGACCAATAGATAGCAGCTCAAGGATGCTCAATCGGTAGTCTCAGCCACCTTGGAAAGTATGGTTTATGTGTTCCTACTGGTTGACTGCTAGGGTCAGTCAGTTCGTGCAGCAAGCTTTCTTCTCTTACCGTTTGAGGCATTGGTCAACTTGTACCCTATGAGTCGACTGGTAGTTGTTTTTTTGTAAAAAGTTTAAATATAGTCATTGGGGTTTTTACTTTTGGCTCTATAAATAGCTCTTTCGCTCCCCAACACAGATACAATTTGATCCAAGCTTTCTTAGCAATCAAATAGCATTCAAAGCTCTCCTTATTACAAGTTTCTATCATTTATTGCTTTCATCCATTGATTGTTCATCATTTGCATTCACTGATCAAGTTCAATTGAGCTCATAAATTGTTTATCTACTTTGAGCAATATAGGAAGGTGTTTATACCTATTGTATTCTTACTGTTAAGAAGTTCTAGACCACAACATTTTCTTTGCTAACATTGTATATTCACTCTTTAGGTAGACTAGGTGTGTGATCATCATAGTGAGATTAAAAATGAAGGGTTTAAAATCCTCAAGCGTTGGGAGAACACTTGTGGTCCTTATGGTGAAGCAAGAGTTGCGATCGTTGTTCTACACTTATACAATGTACTAAGCGACAAACCGTTCATAATGAAGCTTCCGAAATCCTAAGGGAAGACCTTAAGTAGTGGACTAGGCTTTCGGGGATTTGATCCACTATATATCGCTGTGTTTGATCTTCTTATTCTAAACTCTTTACATTCAAGTGTCATTATTTCTAATATTTTATATATTTGTGCTTTGTTACCATTGATTACTTGTATTATTTGAAAAAAGAGTTTTAGTTGTTTAATGTGCCATTAATCCAATTTATCCCACTCTTAGATTCGTTATTTGGGCAACAATTCTCTACACTGATTTTGCATCGAATTAGGTGCCACTTACTTCCTTGCTTCAACCGGCCATGCCTTACTTCGGCCCGAACCCCCCGTAAACTTAGTTTTAGGGCCAATTGATAAATCTTGCACTAACAGAAAAAATTTAGATGCAAATTAAAATTAACAATAATATAAATTATTATAAAATGAATATATATGCGTCACAAAACCTAAATAAAATAAACAATTGACACATTCCATTCGAGGGATTTCCAACACATTAGGATAACAAAACAAGGTGCATCCACTCATATTGCCACGCCAGCAACAAACCAACCACCTTTTAAAACTTAACGACCTCACATCCAAACAACATGAAGAAGAATAAAATAAAATAAAATAAAAACAACATTAACCAACCAAGCAACCCGAAAGCCAAGGGGGGAAAAGGGAAAAAGAAATAGAAAACACACACACACACACACAATGCTCAGCAGCAGAGTGGCAGCACTAGTCTCTGTTGCACCAACTGCTTCTGCAATAGCTTCATCATCATCATCATCAAATATTACTTGTCTTTTCTTCAGCCAAAAGCAATTGTCAGCATTTCGTAGCCATTTTTGCAGACCCATTAAATGGTACTCTAGAAAATCAAGAATGGAGAACAACACCGCCAACTCTGCTTCTGCTTCTTCGAAGTTCGTCACTCGCGCTTCTGCTACAGCAGCGCAGCCCCTCAAGAATCCTGACGAACTCATCGATTCTGTCGAAACCTTCATCTTTGATTGTGATGGTAATCAATTATCACCCCCTTTTAATCCGGGTTTCTATGAATATGATGGATGTGCTTTTGTTGTTTGCTTAATTTTCAGACTGAAAATTGTAGTACAGTTTGGATTTTACTTTATTTTATTTCAAAATTTGGAATTTTGGGTTATGTATATGGTCTTCAATTCTTGCAGGAGTTATCTGGAAGGGCGATAAATTGATAGATGGAGTTCCAGAAACTCTTGACATGCTTAGGGAAAAGGTTTGAATTTATGGTCTTGGCATTATCTTAGTAAATTTTAAATTATATCTTGGCAAAATTGCTATCAGATAGTTATTAACAATAGAGATGGTACTTAATCAGATAATTTTAGAGATCCGTTTTCTCTTATCGTGATGTGTCTTTATGTTATTCAATTTTCAGGGGAAGAGACTAGTTTTTGTAACAAACAATTCAACAAAGTCCAGGAAGCAGTATGGGAAGAAGTTCGAGACTCTTGGTCTTAATGTTAGCGAGGTCAGTCTATTCATATACTTTCGTGTGGTGATGATGTTGATGTCAATATTGACCGCAATTTTAGCTTTGCAGGAAGAAATTTTTGCGTCGTCTTTTGCTGCTGCTGCTTACTTGAAGTCGATTGATTTTCCCAAAGATAAGAACGTAAGCGGCATAATATTCTTTTGGTAAATGGCTAACAAATTTACAAAAGGGTGCGTTCTTAGTTTATTCCAGCAATGTTTGGCCTGACTTGGTGAGCAAAACTAAGACTAATCCATTATGAAATCTCTCCCTTAAAATGTGTACAAGATCAGCTTATATAGAGTATATCTTAATTATGACATTCTCAGTTGAAACAAGCACTAGTGAAACTCTGAGTGAATCCCTCTGCGGATTAGCTACAATAAAGAAAGTTATTTGGACTGTAAAATCTGTAACCAAAGGAACCTTGGTTTAGCACCGAATTAGCTGTACTTGCTAACTCTTTTTCAATAACTGATACAAGAATAGAGTTGAAGCAGTGTTATCAACAGGTTTATGCAATAATAGCCTAATACCTCATCCCTGGCTCCTCAAATTAACCAATAAAAATAGGAAATCATTATGATACTTTTGGCACTCTTTAATTCAAACACATTGTGTGGTCCGCCATAGGTTATTAGCTGTGACCCCTTTTTGTTGCATTTTCACTTCTAAAGACTGTCATGACAATTGAGTCTAAGAATCACTTTGCTTGTTGAGGCATAAGGTTAGTGTCTATTAAAGTCACTTGAAGGATAAAGCGGAAATGTAAGCTAGTACTAACAGCTGGTGGCTACCTTATAAGCTAGTAATAACAGCTGATCACTATTACTTTTACTGCTAGCCATTGGGAAATTTTCACTTGGATACCAAGTTTTGGATTTTACGTTCCCTGCAAGCTGCCTATATTTATTTAGCTTGGAAGATGAGGTCCAGTCTGCTCTAAGCATTCCTTTAACTATGCTTTTTCAGAGTAGTGCATAAGATTTGTTTTGTTATAAATGTGAACATCTCTGACATTTGACGTTTCCCTGCAACTGCTTTTCTTTTTGTTTTAGTCTGGTTGATTTTGATGCAAATTCCCACTAAATAATATCGAAGTAGTTAAATAAAAACAATCGCCCTAAATGCTTTTGGATTCATTATATTGTCTGGGAATATATGATTGCTAATTACTACTCTTTTATTGCACCCCTCCATACTTTCCAGAATTTCTCTTCAAAGTTTTTAATGGTTTTCAGATAACTAACTGCTGTGTCTAATTGCAAATTTTCTAGGTCTATGTGATTGGTGAGGATGGTATTTTGAAGGAGCTTGAATTAGCTGGTTTTCAGTACCTTGGTGGACCGGTATGCACTGATCCTGGCAGATACAGTTAATTCCATGAAGCTATATGTAATCAATAACACTTTCAGTCCGCTCCTAGTCTTGATGTGAAACTGTAATAACTTCTGGGCAGGAGGAGAAAGAACTCTAATGGGTTACGGTTTTCTGAAAATTTTCAAAATTTTCAGGTTCAATTTTTCTAATGAATTTGAACCAAATTTGAATCTTCAGATAAGTAATTTAACTTCTTTTGACTAAGAGAGAAATTAACCTTGGAAGATATACATAATCAAGGACTAGCTCTCATACATTATATGCTGATAGAGAAAGTACATATATGAACTATTTTATAATTGTGAGAGGAAGCTTTACAAGAACGTATTCAATGATTCCAACCAGAAGTGCTTCTGCACATTAAGTTCATAGGTTTAATGAAAAGTAATTGTCAGATATAAAGAAAGCGCAAGTTTCTATTCTTGGTTAAGACCAGCTGGGAAATTTTCTAAACACATTTTCAATTGGTATGCAGAGAAACTGAAAGACCGCTCTTTTGGAACAAATTCATTCTTTACTTTCCTCATTGAGGATCTGCCCTCATCCATTTGCACTATTCTTTATAAAACAGACATAATGCTCGGTCAAACTGCTTGAATATCTTTATCCCTCTCATGTACAACCTACTAGAGCTAGTAATCTATACTTTAGAAATTTATATGCCCTTCGGAGTATGAGCAAGGAGATTTATTCTTGTCGTGTTGGCATGGCACAAAATGATGAGTTTCCTTTACTGTTTACAATGCAATCAACAGAAGCTTCAGTTAGTTTAATGAGGGTTGAGTTTGGTGAGCATGGAAGTTGTTTGGAATGTCAAATTTTGAGGTCATCTATCTAGTAGGAGATAGAGGCAATGGATCCTTCACTAGCCAAATCAATTACATTTTTTGAAATGAGTATATTGACAAAGCTTGGTTACATTTCAGAAGTTCTAATACTTGAGTTGGTTTCTGCTCAGTCTAAAGTTGATAACATCTTGTAATTTTGTTCTTCTTCAATACCACCTCTATCTCCCTCCATGTGTTAAACCACCTCTCCATGACTGTCTGTGCTCCGCCTGTGCACTTCCTCCCTCTCTTGCTCTCATGTCACTGTATAAAAATCTGCTTAAGAGTTTGCCAGGCTGGCGAGCAACGATTTTTTATAAACTATTACTTTCTTTGGACTTATTTCTCTGTTACTCTTTTGTAAAATCTTCTGATTAAACAGCAAGATACTCTCCAGAGTGACATTAGCTCTGCCATCAACCTAATTACCTCCTCACTTTTTCCAGGCAGATGGTGGGAAGAAGATAGAGCTGAAACCAGGATTTTATATGGAGCATGATGAGAATGTATGGTTTCTTAGGCTTTTGCTTCTCATTCAGCTAATATCATGGGTGCACTTTCTGGACATTAACAAAATTGCTCAAACATCCCTTCAGGTTGGGGCTGTTGTCGTTGGATTTGATCGCTATTTCAATTACTACAAAGTTCAGTAAGTTCTTGTGGGTTTTTCTTTGATTCTGTTGTACTACAAATAACTCCTGATAGTATAATCTTTCTCCTGCTATCTTTTGTTATTTTCATCATGAAACCTGCATTTGGGAGAATGCTGCTGATTTTTAATTATTAGAGAAATGCTTCTCTGTGCGGGAGAGCTTGCATTCCAAGGATTACAAATTTTGTTTGTTGATATTGCTCATCTAAAATGCTCTGTTAATTTTAAGATCATTTTAACCCAATTAGTTGCATGAAATGTTCTATAAAAAGACAGTAAACCACTGCAAATTTGAGATCTTCATCAGCAATATTCTAGCAAAAGATTCAAGGGCCAACTAGACCAGCTATTGGTCCATTCTTACCGTAGTATTATCAGTACTTAGTTGTGGATAGTATTACTTCAAAATTCAAGCCATAGGAGCTTTAGTTATACAGATATAAAATATCAATTGATGGAGCAGAACTGCTGACTATATGTGTTATTGTATGCACTGTCTAGCTTACTAACTCTTTTTGCATTGAGAAAATGGTGTTAAAAAAATAAAAAAGCAGATCGCTGATTAACTTTCTCTTTACTAATAGACACTTCAGAGAACTAGTACAACGCCTCAGCCACTTATCTACCTTGCTGATAGCATATAGGCACATGGTTACACATGCATGGAATAAAATATGCATTTGCACAGACAGAGATGCTTTTGCATTACATGTTTATCTCTTTCTATTTTTTCTCATAACCTGAATATCATAAGTATATAATCTTTTCCTAATGTGAAGGTATGGGACCCTGTGCATACGTGAAAATCCGGGATGTCTTTTTATTGCCACCAATCGTGATGCCGTCACACATCTTACAGATGCTCAGGAATGGGCAGGTTTATTTCTCCTCTGATGATGTGCTATATTTATCACGAATTAATCGTTAATGTTCTTGGCAAAAAAAAAAAAATGTTTACTACATCAAATTAGTTGAGTTGGTGGACATCGTATATTAAGTTGTATGTATTTCTTAGTTTGTCCAGTAACTTCAGCATGCTACATTACAAAATCATGCCAAGAATGTAAAGTTCAGAGGACATAATAGATAACTTTAGAACGAATTCGAATTTTGGGATAAAAATGCTACAATTCCCATACCTGTTATGATACTAGGCCACTTTTATCTAAAAATGCACCGAAATGAAACAATCAACATCGTCACTTGAAGAAAAGTACTTTCTGCTGAAGCACAGGACAGTTAGATTTTCCTCTCTTCCCATCCTGTATTGACTAAAGTTAATTTTTAGGTCGAATCTGTTGTTAATTAGTTGGTGTTAATAAGGAAGAGACATAAAGATAAAGAGAATGGTTTAAAGGCTTCGTACCTTTTAGAATACTAGCCTACTCTATTTATATTATTATGAGAACTAAAAAATATGATATCTCTTCCGATGTGGGAGAGAGACTTATTGTAATAATATACTACCTAACTCATACTTAACACTCTCCCTCAAGCTGGAGCATATATATCATAAGTGCCCAACTTGTTACAAATATATTTAACCTGAGAACCACCAAGAGACTTTGTAAATAAATCAGCTAACTGATCACTCGAGCTAACGAAAGAAGTAATAATCTCCTTGGATAATAGCTTCTGCCTGACAAAGTGGCAATCTCTCTCAATGTGTTTAGTCCTTTCATGAAACACTGGGTTTGTGGCAATATGTATCGCAGTCTGATTATCGCAAACAAGTTTCATAGGACTTGAACAGGTGACTTGAATCTCTTTCAGAAGATTTTTTACCCATATCAACTCACAAGTGGCTACTGCCATAGCTCGATATTCTGATTCAGCACTTGAACGGGCCACTACATCTTGTTTCTTACTTTTCTCGGAAACAAGATTTCCTCCGACAAACACACAGAAACCAGAGGTGGATCTTCTATTAGTCGGACTACCTGCCCAATCAGCGTTTGAGTACCCAACAACCTCCATGTGCCCATGGTCACTATACAGCAAGCCTTTCCCAAGTGAGCCTTTAATATATCGTAAGATTCGAATAACTGCTTCCCAATGTCTTTCTCGTGGAGAGTTCAGAAACTGACTGACAACACTTACTGTAAAAGAGATCTCCGGTCGAGTAACTGTAAGGTAATTGAGTTTTCCAACTAACCTTCTGTATCTCCCCGGATCTGATATCAACTCCCCTTCATCTGGAAAAAGCTTCACATTTGGGTCCATAGATGAGTCACAAGGTCGCACACTAAGTAACCCTGCCTCACTCAACGTATCTAATGCATATTTACGTTGGGTAATAAATACTCCTTGCTTTAACTGTGCAACCTCAATACCCAAGAAATAGTGAAACGGCCCTAGTTCTTTGGTTTGGAATTGCTGATGAAGAAAAGCCTTCAACTCATCAATCCCGTTGCTATCATCACCTGTTATGACAATATCATCTACATACACAATCAAAAGAAGCCGTTTACCGGATGAGCATCGATAGAACACCGAATGGTCCACGTTACAACGAGTCATGCCAAGTTCCGAATCGCAGATTAAAGCGTCCAAACCACTCTCTCGGAGATTGCTTGAGACCATACAGGGCCTTCTTTAAACGACATACTTTCTGAGACTCCCTCTGAGCAACAAACCCTGGCGGTTGCTCCATATACACTTCCTCATCAATATCACCATTCAGGAAAGTATTCTTGATATCCAACTGATGAAGTGACCAATGGTGAATAGCTGTCAAGGAAAGGAAAATACGAACATAGGACATCTTAGCAACGGGAGAAAATGTGTCACTATAATCAAGACCATAAACCTGTTTGTATCCCATGGCCACAAATCGAGCCTTCAAACGATCCACCTGACCATCTGGTGAGACCTTCATTGTATAAACCTATCGACAACCAATAGAGAACTTGCCGGGTGGCAAATCAACTAACTCCCAAGTTCCATTATGATGTAACGCAGACATTTCTTCAAGCATAACAGCCCGCCAACCAAGATGAGCACAAGCCTCTGCCACAGACTTAGGAATGGAAACAGAAGAAAGAAAGGCGATAAAGGATGCATATGAAGGAGACAAAGAATCGTAAGACACAAAGTTAGATATAGGGTGCTTAGTGATGCAAGAACGAGTACCTTTACGAAGAACAATGAGCATGTCAAGATCAGACGATTGAGCAGAAATTGGATTTGAAGGTAGCGAATCGGAGGATACCGGGGCAGGTACCAATGGACGTGATCGGCGTGAATAAACCTGGAGGTCCGGTCTATCTAGACGTACAGTGGGAGGTAGTGATGAAGTAGCATCAGGAGTGGATGTGAGGTCTGAAGTAGGAGAAGGGGCCAAAGGTGCATCGAAGGTGGGTACTGGAAATGGTAAAGACTCAACCACGGTATCAGAAGTGGTGGTAGAAGGGAAAAAGGAAGTGTGTTCAAAGAAGGTAACATCAGCTGATACAAACCATCGCTGTAACTCAGGAGAGTAACAACGGTAACCTTTTTGATGCCGAGAGTACCCAAGAAACACACACTTGATAGATCGAGGGCCTAACTTGTCTACCCCAGGGGAGAGATTGTGGACAAAGCAGACACATCCAAAAACCCGAGAATGAAGCATGTAAATAACATCTCGAGGGAACAAAATAGAGAATGATATTTGATCATGTAACACAGAGGATGGCATACGGTTGATAAGATAACACGATGTTAGGACCGCATCATCCCAAAAACGAAGAGGTACATGTCTATGGAGAAGAAGAGTACGAGCAGTCTCAATGAGATGACAATTCTTCCTTTCAGCAACCCCATTTTGTTGTGGAGTATGCGAACAAGATGACTGATGAAGAATGCCATGAGAAGATAGAAATGAAGAAAAAGAAGAAGAAAAGTATTCCTTCGCATTGTCATTGCGAAGAACCTGAATAGAAACCCCAAATTGCGTGTGAATTTCAGCATAAAACTTGGTAAAAATAGAAAACACCTCAAAATGTTCTTTCATTAAAAACAACCATGTTATACGGGAATAATCATCAATAAATGTAACAAAATAATGAAATCCAGATTTGAAAGTAGTTCGACATGAACCCCAAATATCAGAATGAACAAGAGCAAAGGAGGCAGTAGCCCGTTTATTGACTTGATTAATGAAAGAACTACGACTATGCTTGCCTAACTGATAGGACTCACAAGACAATTCTTTGACTGATCTTAAACAAGGAACCATTTTCTTGAGATAAGGCAGGGAATGATGACCAAGATGAGAGTGGATTTGTTCTGGTGAGGGGGCAATAACACATGTGGTAGATTGAGGAACATCAAGATGGTAGAGTCCTCGCTCCTCACGCCTGGTATCAATCTTCGCGCTGGACTTCAGATCCTGGATGGACACAGAGTCAGCAGTAAATGTCACAGAACAGTTGAGTGGTTTGGTAAGCTAACTAATAGATAAAAGGTTGAAAGGGAATTTCGGAATATACAAAACAGATGAGAGGGGAAGATTAGATGTAGGATGGGCAATACCAATTCCACGAGTAGAGGTAGATGACCCATCTGCAAGTGTGACATGTGAAAACATACCAGGTTTAAAATCAAAGAGTAAACGAACATTACCACAGATATGATCAGATGCACCAGAATCAAGAATCCAAGGACCAAGATCAGGTACAGTATGAGTCATAAGAGCTGTGGATGGGCTAGCCTAGGCAAAGGAGGCAGTTGAAGCGGGATACATAGCTTGTTTAGATGCCTTATATTGTAGGAACTCAGAATATTCATCCCCTGTAACAATCACCGAAGTAGGAGCTACAGAAGCAGAAGACTCGATAGAATTTGTCTGGACTGTATTGGCAACCTGAGAAGGACGACGATGAAGAGTCCAACAATTCTCTCGAACATGACCAAGTTTATTGCAGTAACTACAACGAGGGCGCTGGCCATTTGAGTGACCTCCCCCTCGTCCAGAAGTAATACGACCTCTACCGCGACCCCCACGATCAAAGTTATCATCACGGGTCGATGTAGGAGCAACCAAGGCAAATTGATCATCTTGCGAACTAGAAATCAAGGAGTGAGAATGAGCACGCTGTACTCGAGCATAAGCATCATCTAGAGTTGGCAAGATAGAGCTAGATAGCAATTGAGAACGTACAGCATCATATCGAGGATGAAGTCCGTGTAACCAGAAGATTAAGCACAAATTATCCCATTGTTGTGCTATCTCGCGGGTCGATCGAGCGGAAAAAGGTCACGGAATTCAATCATGGAATTGTAAAACCGGCTGTAATAATCTATCAATTCCATATCTGCTTGGGCCCGCAACATATCAGACACAACATCAAACACTCGAGTAACTTGATGAGAATATCGTACTTTAGTAGAAGTCCAGATAGATTTACAGGTTTGGCAATTCCGAAAGCATGTTTAAATGGAATCTTCCATGGATTGCCAGAGCAAACTCACCAACTAGGCATCGACACGACGCCAGGTACGAGAGTCAGCCGTAGATAAATCAGACGGGCAATCAGATGATAGATGGTCTTCTAATCCTTGCCCAAGAAACCAAATGTTGACAGCCACAGACCATGACGAGTAATTTTTGCCATTCAATTTAATTGTAGTGACAGTAGGACTACCAGAAAAGAAGGGGACAACAACTGATGAAGTAGCATTAACTTGAGTTCTTGAGGACACAGCATGAGTCTCTGTTTTCTCAGTAGAAACAGATTCCATGATAACCAAAAAACTGAATTAAATGTGCAGCAACCTACACTATAACAATGACACTCTCACATGCTAAGGTAATAATGAAGAGATCAGAAGAAAATTAATTCTGCATTTTTTTTTTTTGGGTTTAAAGCTCAACAATCCTGTTGATCATAAATAAGCATGATCGAGCAAAAATTTTGCAAAACCAACCAGACAGCGGAGATGGGTAGACCGGCGTGATCATTCTGGTTAGAGATGGTGGCTGGCTGGAGCTCCGGCGACGGCGCGGGGAGGATCATGGCAGCGGCGTGGTGGCGCGTGGCGGGTCTGCTGGCGATGGGAAAAAGACGTCCAAGGTCGCCTCAGCAAGATAAAGCTACTGGTGGGTTCAGATTTGAGGAAAGATGATTGGATGATAGCTAATCAGAGATGGCATCTAGGGCTAGGGTTTTGATATGATTTTTTCCGGCGAGATTCAGGCCCGGCGCCGGCTCTTCCTAGGTCGCCTAACCACAATGAAGCTGCTGGTAGTGGTATTTTGTAGTGGATTATATTATTTTAGGGTTAGGGTTGGCTCTAGATACTATGTTAATAAGGAAGAGACATAAAGATAAAAAAAATGGTTTAAAGGTTTTGTACCTTTTAGAGTACTAGCTTACTCTATTTATAATATTATGAGAACCAAAAAATATGATATCTCTTCTGATGTGGGAGAGAGACTTATTGTAATAATATACTACCTAACTCATACTTAACAATTGGCTCATAAATAAATATTATTGTATGCCATGCAATTTGTGCTCGAAATGCATTTTTGGAAATACTTACTGAGGATTGCAATTATGAACTTGCCATAATATTAGTTTCAATATGAATGTAAAATTTTTATGTCAAAAAATGATGACGGCATTACGTAACCTTATATTTGTCAGCAGTTGATGTTTAAATATCCGAACTTTCTTACACTTGTTATTCAATTTAATTTGAGAATAAAATGTTCTATGAAGGTTATTGACCTGATCATCTGATCTTTTAGGAAGAGAACACTGTTCATTTGTTTATGTTTTGAAAGTAAACCCACCATATATGCCCTAGATAACTAAAAGAATCAGCATACTGCTTCTATATTGTGTCCTGCATTCAGGTGGTGGTTCTATGGTGGGTGCCCTTGTTGGATCTACTCAGCGGGAGCCATTGGTCGTTGGGAAGCCTTCAACATTTATGATGGACTATTTAGCAAACAAGTATGATTTTCAGACGTCCTATGAAGTTGTCGATTTTATTTCTTTGACGCACCAAGACTGCTATATCATATGAAGTATTTGCATTTTGCTTACTTTCTTATTTTAATATTGGGTTCAGGGGAAGAGGTTGGTTCAGGGTCGTTTGTCTTGGTGCCCATTAAATGAAATGTTGTTTGATTCTCCCTGACCACTAGTAATTGACCATGTAAATATCTTTTCGTTTGCATTGCAATGAACTGGATTGGTAGTACAGTCCAGTCTCCTGAAGTAGACAAAGTTCATTCAATGTTTTTTCAATCTTATCGCGGTAGATGCTATGATCATCCTCCATAGGCAGAACACGATACCACGTGCAAATACGTATATACGTAATCAGAGAACATGTGCATATCCTTATGGTTGTTAATTATCCTAATGATCTCATGAAAATCAAACAGGTTTGGCATCCAGAAGTCCCAAATTTGCATGGTTGGTGATAGATTGGACACAGATATCCTTTTCGGGCAAAACGGAGGCTGCAAGAGCCTCCTCGTCCTCTCAGGTAATATATAGAATGCTATTATCTAGCTAGTTTTTGATATTTCATACTATATGTCAGCTTAAAGAGTTCTACATTCTTTCTTGTAGGTGTAACAACCTTGTCGATGCTTCAAAGTCCGAATAATTCAATACAGCCAGATTTCTACACCAACCAAATTTCAGATTTTCTCTCTATCAAAGCTGCAACTGTATAAGCATCTAGCCTTTCGATGTTTTCAACAGTCGCTTTGCATTGCTTATGGAGAAGATATGCAGCCATTTGTTTTCGGGGCTTCCATTCATCCGAGTATGATAGTTTTCGGGCATAAATATTTCTTCTTAGTTTTGGACAGCAAAGATGTAAAAGATGTAAGAGCATATCAATTCTTCATATGGAGATTTTTCATTGATATCTATGGCTGCTGTCATATTAAACATTTTCTGGAAATTCTTGTTTTCTTCTGTAATGTACAATCTGAAGTGGAGAAAACAAACTGCCCCATGAGACCTTTGTATTTGTCTTTGTTTTCTAGCATACTACTAGAAGGATTTTTGTGTCGATGCTAAGAACGAAATGATGAGGCAATTCTTTTCTATGTTCTAAATTTTGAATCCTGATGTGAGTTTGAAAGGTTTTTCAAAATCATCCTGATTTTACGAAAAGAAAAAGAGAAATGGTGAAGAACTAAAGAAATATTGTAAGCGCGAAAACAAGAAAGAGATCTATTATAACACTTCTTGACCTAAAGCGTCAATCAACATTTTTAATATTACATATAAATAGAGGGGAAAATCCATACAAGGCAATGGGTATGCAATTTCAGCCCTCATCTCAAATTCACCTGTCATATAGAAAAAGTTAAGAGCAGCCCTAGTTTGATTTTGAATCAAGTAAAAGATTATCTAAGCAGTTCTTTTTTTTTCTACTTTTTGAGTTTGTCTATAAGGAGGAATATGATACTATCTCGTAAGATAGCTCAAGTCAATATAATATATATATAAATCAAGTTGAATGGGAAATATGATACAATTTCGTAAGATAGGTCAAGTTAATATAATATATATATAAATCAAGTTGATTGAGTGTAACTAAAGGGATAAAATATAAAAGTTAAAATCAAGTACAACTTTAATAACCCTTGATTTTTGAGGCCTTCAAGTATAGGCAACGGAATGTCTTTAAACAAAGATAAATTTGCACAAACAAAAATTCCCACATATTACGAGTAGAATGGATAAATAACTAAGTTTTTTCAATCACAATATATTGGGTGGTCTCGTCAAACATTTGACTGAAAATTGTCAAACCAAACAAAAGAAGGAAAAAAAAGCCCTTCTTTTTTTTTTTTTTGGTCAAACACGCAAGACTAACGCGAAATCAGCAACTGAAAACGGAAAAGTCGTTGTGCGTGTCACAAACATTCGCGTAAACCCCCGCAACGTTACAACCTCTCAAAACGTTCTCACTCCCCACGCCCAAAACACACACACTCACACACTGTTAGTTTCGACTCATTTTACTCGTCTAAGGAAGAGAAAATTTACACGCGGAAACAACTATGAACGGTGACGTGATGGAGTGCAAAGTTTGCCGTTCGAAATTGGTGATCACGTCACCGTATTCAGCCGCCGCCGCCGCCACCGGAACAGTGTCGAAGGCCTACGATCGTCATCGCACTGACGTGTCACTCAAAACGCGCGCGTTTAACGTCCTTCTCGTTGTCGGTGACTGCATCCTTGTTGGCCTCCAGGTGATTTTATCACCCTCGCTTCTCCTGATCTATTCATTTTTTCGTACTTCAGTTTCTTGTGTTTGATGTTTTTCTTGTTCTCGATGACTGCATTCTCGTTGGCCTCCTGGTAATTTTATCATTTCGCCCCTCCTTCCTTTATTTCTTAGCTTACTACTAATTTTCTTTTCTTTTTTCTTTTTTGTTTTTGAAGTACGAATTGGCCTTTTTTTTTTCCTTTTTCTCAATTTTAAATTTTTGGTTATTTCAGCCTATACTGGTGTACATGTCGAAAGTAGATGGGAGGTTCAAATTTAGTCCAATTAGTGTTAACTTCCTGACCGAGGTTACCAAGCTTTTCTTTGCTGTTTTTATGCTGTGTTTACAGGTATATTGTCATTTTCTGTAAAATATTTACTTATGAATAGCATGTGTATACAATTTAACTATATGATGATCGTTGTGATTGGTAAAGCCAAAAAAAAAAAAAAAGGGATCAGTTTACGCCATTAAGGTGCTTTTGATAGCCATTCTTCTTGTTTTCCCCTCATAGAATTTAGGTAATTTAGTTTGAGTCAAGCGACGAGTAATGCATTCTAGCATTAGAAAAGCAAAATCAGTGATTACTTAAAGTAGGATAGATCTCTTTCAGTGAGCAGCAAATTATCATTTAGAGGTTGTACTATGTGTGGAAATTAATTTCATTATATATATTCTTGCTCAGAGTAAACCTAATCATTTTCTTGGATTGATAGTTCATCTATAAGGCTTCTTGTGAAATATGTAAATTGCCTGCTTTACCATGTCTTATAGTTGGTCTCCTTAGATCAAACAGGCCCATCGTCTTACTCTTTTCTCTTAAGAGTCAGCAGATTATAGTCCAAAACAAGAAGGAAAAACAAATAGGCAAGTAGATAGTGGCTTATTTTAAACGTTTGTAATGGAAGCCTTAGCATAGCTTCTAAGCCTACACTATGAAGCCTTTCGGTTATTCTTTTCACTATTCAGGTTTGTTTCCCTTTATCTAATTTTCTTTTGTATTTTCCAGGCTCAGCGCCAAAAAGTTGGAGAGAAATCCCTTCTCTCGTTTTCTACGTTCTTTCAGGTATGGGTTTCTGAGATGGTTGTATTTGATACGAAACTGTAATTTATACTCTCATGATAATATCAAAATATCATGTGCATGCATTTTCGAAGTATGTTCTTTGAGAAGGAGGATGGACAGTCCTCAGGTTCAGGGAGGAGGAAGAGGGAGAAATTGTTGTGATTCCTGTTTTTTTCCAGAGCTTTTAAGGCCTTTTGACCTCTGCTTCTTATAATTGTTATAATATTTGAATTTTGTGACTACTTTATGTTCCAGGTGCTTTGAAATTTTTCTGTGATGGAGGTGACATTTGTTGAATTATATGTTAAGCGTAATAGAACTTCAGTTCTTATCTGACTTTCCCCATATGAAATTACCCAGACTCTCATTTCTCGTCATATGGAAGCCTTTCCTTTATGCCTTCCTATCTTAAGTCTCATTTTTTACCTAGGAAACCCAGAGGCTGTATCATGAGGTTTTCCCTATCATCTCTATGAGTTGTGATTGAAGAAAACAAATTAGTGCCATCTTTGTTATTGTAATCTCGTAAAACGATAACCAGTATAGCTTATGGTGACTAGGGAACATTAACTTGAGAATAAACAAAGTAAAAGAGAGAGCATATCGCTCTGCTTCCCCAACTAGAGGATGGTTGCTTATTTAATCTTTTTGTTTATTCTCTATATTTCTTTCATTGGTTTATTTTCCCTTTGCCCTGCGGGGTTGATGATTCTGTTGAAATACTTAAGTGCAAATGCAGAGCATTGGAAATGCCCACAAGACTTTGTGAACATTACTGCATAAGCATATTCTTTCTTCTGCCTTCACACAGAAATGATTGCAGTTTTTGAATGTACTGTTAGCAACTAATGTTTACTCCTGCATCAACTAATGTTTACCAGATTAATAGTTGGTTCACTTTTTGCCTTCAGGCTGCTCCTAACAATAAACTCCTGGCGGTCCCAGCTCTACTGTATGCTATAAACAACTATTTGAAATTTATCATGCAGGTGAGTTCCTTCTATAGTTATTTCAATTTTAAGTTTGAAAACTGTTTTAACCTTGATCTTCTGGATTTCTCTTTTTTCATTTTTCAAGTCATTGAAAAGATCATTGGATCATTTGATCGAACTTTTGTTTCAGGAAGGAAAAATTTCTCTTCATTTTAACTTTAATTAGTTTCATCTTCTTGTCAATACAAACAGTTTGCTTTTTTCTTTTAATCTCCTTCTCAGTCTTAACTTTAGGCCAGTCTTATGCCAGAGTAATATAATGTTTCTAATAAACCTCAAACCTCTTTTTATTAATTTTTTCTTTTTTATTTGGATAGTCATATTGTCAATCTTTTTCATTTTTTATTTTGTCACCATCCTCCAATGAATGTTAAATCCCTATGCATTACAGGGGGGTAACAGGTTGAGAATATTTTGCTGAAAAGAAAGATGCCACAGGTTGAGAGTTGAACTGCTGTACCTCCTATAGGATGGTGGAAAACCTAGAATTTGGAAAACTGTGCCTTTCAAGAGAGTTTCCATATTTGCTTCCCTTGTAAAGGGTGATTTTTTGTTAAGTTCTAATTCTGATCTGCCTGGTAATTTTCGTTGGTGCAGTTGTACTTTAATCCTGCTACAGTGAAGATGCTAAGTAACCTTAAGGTATCATACCACTTGGCATTTAGTGATTGAACCGTGAATCATTTGTGTGTGTCAGCTTATTATACATTCACTTTATGCCTGTACTACTTATCGTATATCACAGGCACATTGTCGTTACTGAATATGCTATCAGCTTATCAAAATATGAATAAGCAAGTTGGTGGAACAACTGCTTCATCATACACTGGACATAAACTAACCCAAATGGAACTTTTAGATGAATTATAAGTCACTTGAAGGCATGAAAAAATCGAATGTTAGACAGTGATATCACACAAGTGAAGCAATGCGAAAAGCTGACAGTTCACAATCAGTGTTTTGATGATAGAAATTTAATGCATGCTTAACGAAGACAGTACCAAAAGTCTGCCAGGGTCGGCTCTCCTAACTCTAGGTGGGAACCATCTCGCCCACAAATGCCTAAGGAGGGAGAAAAGGTGAATAGTTGAATATATAGTACGGAAATGCAACAAATGGTAATACTAGAAAGAATTCAGTAGCTCGATCTGGGTTCTGCTAGATTTTTCCGAACCTTGCTCATGCATTTAATGTTTATCCAGGTTACGGAATATTGGTTTAATCTTCCTGCATTTGGTCAAATGAACTTGAAATCTGATGAATAAAAATGCTAGAACCACATCTAGACAGAGGAACTGTGTGGGTGAATTTGGAGAAGATTGTACTATAAAAATAACAAAAGAATATTCTCTTTACTTTTTCTGATGACAGTCTCCTACAAAATTTCACCAAATGCAGGTATTAGTAATTGCTATTTTGTTAAAGATAATCATGAGGCGCCGTTTTTCCATAATCCAGGTTAGTTGAAGAAATATTTAATGCATTTGCGTATGGTTTAAGTTTTCCAAAGACATAAGGATCTGGTTCATTAATCATTGTGTTTGAGTACTGCTGTAACATATACTTATTGGAGTTTGTTGGTGATTTTCCCTGCAACAGTGGGAGGCTCTTGCTTTGTTGCTTATAGGAATCACTTTGAACCAGCTTCGCTCCCTACCAGAGGGTACTACTGCTCTGGGGCTTCCTGTGGCTGCAGGCGCATATTTATACACATTAATTTTTGTAAGTGCTTTTGGGATAAGTAATTTCTTATGGAGTGCTGTGTGGCTGCTTGGGCGATCTTGTCTTTAGTATTGGAGAGATCACATGCAATTGCTGCTCCATCAGCCACTGGCAGTTTTATCCCCTCATGATTAGTTAATCTTAAACTGTTTTCCCTTGTTTGCTCAGTGCAACTTTTGTTCGTAATCTCCATTGAGCATGTGTTGGTGTTACGTAAAATATGTATCAAAAACACTTGTATTTAGTTATGACGTATTCTTGCTGCCATATGTTACTTATCATTGTATTGGATGCCAGCACCATGTACTTTATCAACATTTGCCTAAACCTTAAACTTGTTGAGTTGTGTCAGCAGCATGTATTTTATCAATATTTGCCTAAACCTTAAACTTGTTGAGTTGTGTCTCACATCAGATGATCCTTTGTGCGTGTGTCTGTTACATATCGGGAAGAACTTATCTAAGAAACATCCCTGTTCGGACTAGGTTTTCATGGGAATGATTTTGCACTATGAAGATATTTTCTATTGGGATAATGTATGCACCAGGCTACAGCTTTATAAATGTCCTTATTTGATTGGACAATTATCTAATACGTAAACATTGGCAACTGATATTTTGTTAGGTAACTGTTCCATCATTGGCTTCAGTCTATAATGAATATGCTTTGAAGAGCCAATTTGATACGAGCATTTACCTTCAGGTGAAGATTCGCTTTTATCTTCATTATTTTAGTATGTCACTGCCTCTTCTACTCTCCTCTAGCTTGTCCTGTCCCTTAAAACAAAAGAAGGAACCAAAAGAAAGAAATATAAGAACAGTAAACAAAAGCTGTTCAAGAATGGCCACAAAGCCAATAACATACTGCTGTTAGTGAACTTCCATGCAGAGCTTTCACAAATGACATTTCACAATATCTGTTATTTCCTTAGGGCTTGAATTTCGCTGTTGTGTCTTGGGCAAAAGCGAAAAGGATAGGGTCCCTTTACAGTGAATGTTGGTTGACTATGAGCGGTTCAAGAATGGCCATGAAGGCAATAACATACATCTGTTGATGAACTTCTGTACTATAATATTTAATTGAAAATGGGGTGAGCCCAACAATACAGAGCTTTCATATATGACATTTCATATTATTTTTTTTACTTCCTTGGGGCTTGGATTTCTCTGTTGGGTCTAGGCTTGCAAAAAGGATACAGTCCCTTAACAGTAATGTTGGTTAAATTTCAAAGATTATTTATTTCGTCTTTTAACCTGTCACATTTTGCTTAAAGAGCTTGTGCAATTATGTTCATCTTTTGCCTGATTGTAGCTTTCCTTTTGGCATATCTCCAAATAATATAGAATTGGTTTTCTACAGAATTTATTTTTATATGGTTATGGTGCAATATTCAACCTCCTCGGCATACTTGGAACTGCCATGGTTAAAGGTAAGAAATTTAAATCATTAGCCTTCTAGAGTATCACTAGGGTTCTGGATACTTGACTAGGATGAGGACATTCAGTATCTTTACAGGGTGAATATGCTTGCTGCTATATCATTTATATTTAAGTTTCATAATGAAATTACCAGCTTCAATTTCTACATTCACCTTTCCTTCGTTTCTATATTTTCTGGTTTAATTTTATATTTAGATATGTGTTTTCATTAGCAAAACTGACTGCATATCAGGCATAAACTTATTCTACGCTCTGGTTGAGACAGTTATGTATCTCTACAGTACAGAGACCCCACTTGTTTGATTATTTGAGTAACTAATTGGATCCAGACTTGGTAATGGCCCATACTTATGAAGATAAATAGTATTTTATTTAGTTTGGTTTGTTGCTTATGAGCAATCTCATTTAGGAAGAGTTTCAACTAATCAACAAGCATGTTATGTTAGCAAGTATACGTTGTTTTTCTTCTCTCCTTTTCTCCTCTTTTCTGAAGGTTTTTATGTTCTCTCAAGAGTACCCTATTTAAAGGAAGTAATTAATTAGATAAATGTAGGTTAAAATATTTGATATGTTTAGGAATTGTAGTGTGGTGTGTGGGGGGTTGTTCCAACCTCTCAAACATTCTATCTGAGCCCAACCCTCCCAAACCAGGTAGGGATTAAATAATCCAACTCTGCCCCATGCGACTAACCGATTCACCTTACGTATTGAACTCTGTCCTAAAATCTTATGTAAATCCTTAATCTTTCCTCCCTAAGAAGAAAATAAGTATATTGATTAAAGTGGAAAAATATTCAATTTGGCAATGTTATGTAGCCTTTTGCATTGAGAATGCATACTAGCTCATATAAGGTGATCCGTCTAGATTGCTTAAAACTTTTATTCTCCTCAAACAACAGAAGTACCCCCAGGGTCTCATGATGCTTCATTCTCTTGCCACTATCTAGTTGTTTCTTCTATATGAATGATCAAATAGATGATCTCCTTTTAAAGGTTTACATTCTTCTTTCCTTCCTCTCTATACCCACAAATCATCACCAAAATCTCCACCACCAGAACCACCCAGTGACACCAACCCCACCCACATTTCCGCTGCTAAATTAGTATCTATCATGTGTTCCAGGACCTGATAGCTTGGACATCTTGCGAGGACATTCAAAGGCAACCATGCTTTTGATATGCAATAATGCTGCCCAAGGGATTTTGTCCTCATTTTTCTTCAAATATGCAGGTGATATCCATTGCTCATTCGTTCCATAATTTTTATACTGAAACAATTGGTTCTTTTGCTTGTTAATACTCAAGTTGCTAACTGTTGTTTACATTAGTTTTAGAAGTAATGCATTACTCTGTGATAAATTTTAGAAAGATTACTCTGTGATAGATTTTAGAAAGCACTGTTATCATAAATATCTTTGCATGCATATTTTGCAAGTGCAAACTATATTTGTTGCATTACCTCCATGTCATTAGCATTGTATTGATCAGTATGTTTTCTGGTACGTGTAGATACCATTCTGAAGAAGTATTCATCAACAGTTGCTACGATTTTTACTGGAATAGCATCTGCTGCATTGTTTGGTCATGCCCTGACTATCAACTTCATTTTAGGAATCTCTATTGTGTTTATTTCCATGCATCAGGTAATCAGCAGGGAGTTTTTCTGGCTTTTGTGTGTAGCTCTCTCTATTGTGTTAAGAGTTTGCCTGATGTTACCATCATGCTTGTCTTTAGTTTTTCTCGCCCATGTCAAAAGTCAAGGATGAAGCAGAAAGTGGTAATTTGGAAATGATGAATAGTCAAAATAACTTCAGGTACTTCATGCATTTCTCCTAGTTTATTGAATTCCATGTAATATCAAAGTGACATTGCTATCCTGGTCCAACAAGCTCTTCCAAGATTCTGTTTTATGCATTTATTACTTAACCAAGCTTGGAAGTATGGCCAAGTGTCATGTTATCAAACTGCTTCTTGTGGTTATGTTTACATCCGATTCTCTTGAGGTTATAATATTTTTATTTCTGCATTTGTTTAGGCTAGGTTTACTCTATTCGGCAAATGTTAGAGTCTTGACAGTGCTCTTTCAGAAAGTGCTGTCTCTGGTTGAAATGCTCCAAAACCCAGTATTGTAACATGTTTGAAAAGCAGGATTATGCATCATATGATTTTTGAAAAGTTTATTCTGAAATAGCCAGTTCGAGTGTTGCGCTCTCATTGTTTGCAAGTGAGAAATTGTGATTATTCAGATATCTCTTCCAGGTTCCTGCCTTTGTCGGAATTTCTGCTCCTATTTAGTTTCTTCACTTCTTCTGAGGATCAAATCATAGTTGGACACGATTAGTCTTCTGAATTACTTCTCAATCTAATCAATTTTGCCCCTGATACGTAGTTCTAGTTCTCTTTACTTTCATTCTTATAAGATGGCTAGCAGGTAATATCTTGCGAATCACCTTTTGCTGCAATTCAGATGTTTTCTAGCTTGGTTCACCTGGCATAAGTAATAAACTGGTTTTCTATTTTTAAACAAATCAAGTTTATGACCGAGAGGAGTTGCCAAAGAATTTCCTTGTTTGTCATGTTAAAGATCAATATAGATCATCAATTGCTATAGCAGCCACTTAATGTGTGTATAGAACAATGATCATATTGGGAGTGGTTATCACCTTTGATTGTATTCTCAATATTTCTCAGGTCTAAGGATGCTTCCTTCATAAATCTGGCAGCAGGAGCACATGAGGATGTAAGAATTTAATAGATTTGTTGGTATCTATCATAATATATCTGTTAGGTGCTTTCTCTCTCTCCCCCTCTCATGTCCTTTGCTTGTTTTCACAGGCTAGACATAATGTTGGAGATGATGAGAAAGCACCTCTTCTTCCCAGATAAGAGTTGGGGGCATGCTTTGTATTACTATGGAGGTGAGATGTCTGCGCAATGCTATGATTCAAAAATCATCATTTGGTATCTGAAAAACAGAATTTCTTTTATTTGGCTATTTGACCTCATAAGATGACTACTTTGGGGAAAAGAATAGAAAGATAATTTGACTTGAAAGGATCCTTAGGCTGGAAGTACTTGACGACCTCATATCATGGAACATGAGCTGCTTAGCAGGATTTTCAAAAATAAAATTTCATTCTTGAATTTGGCTGCAGTTTAGCTCATAGGGAACTACTAGCATTTCCAAATGGTACTCTGTGACCAAAACTTTCCAGTTGGTACTCAATTCTTTTAACACTGAAAGACTGAGGTTAATCATCTGACTAGAATCTTGATTCACGCTACTTCTATATGAACTTGAAGCTGCATGGACTACAAATCCAGTCTAGTTGATATCACTTGCATTTACCTTTGCTTTATATTGGTCGAAGTTAATTTTTCGAGTGGGGAAACCTGTATCTGCCAGTCCCAGGTGTAATCCTTGTAATGTTGACATGGGTTATGTGAGAAGTTGCAAGATCTCGGACGTTTCTACATCACAACTTTCCTCTAATTGAGAAGAACATCACAGTGTTAGTACAAGTTGTTCTATTCCATTTTGAAATTTCGTGAATTTTATTGCAGGAACGCTGTTGGAACAGCAATTTTGGCTATTTAATAGAGAGTTCATCATGTGAAGTTCGTAGACTAGTACGCGGGCGCAAGGAGTTTTCTTTCTTTCGAGCATGCCATTCCTCTCGATGAGAATGATTCTTGCTTTCCAGCATAGAGCATCGTGTCAGCACGGCATTGTGGAAAATCATGTGTCTTCCCTTTACACTTGTGTACAAAATTAACAACGTTAAAGAAGACAGAAATCAAATCACTTTTGCATCACTTTTTTAATTAATATTGATCTCCTTTCTGTAATGTTATGTTTTAACAGTACGAATATTACGAGGTGATTTAGATATCTCTTTGAATAGCATATGGGTAATGTTTTGGTATGCTAGAATGATCCGAAGGCTATTCCATTTTTGTCTTTGTTTTAGGTTCCTTCCTTGAGTTTGGCATTTTAAGATGAAATTGGAATGTCGATCAATTGTGTGTGAAGCTATTCTCCGTAAAGGTTGATAAATTAGCGATTGCTTTTTTCTCTCTCTCTCTCTCTCTCTCTTTCTTTCTTTCTTTTTTCAGAAAACAAACTAAATAACTAATATATAAAAGGATACTATTGACCGAATATGTCATGCAATTGACCTTTTTGGAGACATATTTACATATATGATTAGAATTGGGAGGGTAGGTAAGTAAGATAACAATGAACTTATTATTATTTGTCACTCGTCAAATGTAAATTATCCACAGAGTTTCTCAAATTTTGAGATTTCGACAGGACAAATTTGTTCTATTAATAATTAAATCAACAGACATAAACAAATGAATATAAATAAATACAATCAATCTATTTATTTGATGCGCTTTGGACTAAAACAAACTGGTTAACTTATTTATATCGAACGATATTTCGTAAATAGCCAGCCATAGGCATGTACACCGCACTCGTCTCACTTTTCAGAGTTTCTATTACAGGAAAAGTTTGCGGTAATGTTCGTGTTATATAAATTATAAATTATATATAAATATAAATACGTATATACATATATATATATATATATATATATACATTTCGTATCTCTATATATATACAGAGAGGGAAAGAGGGGAACGGAGGGGGAAAAGAGAGATGGATTCATCATCGGACGATATGATGACGCACGACATGATCGAAGACGACGAAGATGACGTCGACTTTTACTGCGGCGGCGAAGAGGACTCCGACGCCGACGTTGCCATGGACTACGATTTCATCGACAACGATTCCGACGACGGCGATGACCTCGCTTCCTATCATCGCTCGTCGGTACTATTGAATATCCATTTGTTATCATTTATGTCATTATTACTATTATTGTTGTTATTGTTGTGAATATTATTTTTACGTTTATTTGTATGTTATTGATTTAAATAGGCATCTATGGATGATAATTGTAGGTGTTGATGTTTATTGATCCATCATTTATCTGCTAACTGAACGTTAATTGAGCTATTGAGGCGTGTGTAATGATGGTTGTTTAATATATTTGTAGTTATCTGAGAAAGAAGGCACTTTAAAATTATTCGGTTAGGATCAGTAACATGTTCTTATTCGAATTCAATCGTCATATAATGGGACTATATTTATGCCTAACTTGATCAAGTCTGGTTATTCTCGGACTAGAATTGTGCTCAACAAGCTCAATCCCACCAGAGTGCTATTTGAAATGAGCTGGAGTCAAGGAATGTGGGACTTTAATATCTGGTTAGGGGTCCTCAAGCTATAAGAAGTTCCTTTATTGCTTTCTCATCATACTCCAGAAGTTGGATCTTGCGTTAAAACTTGATAATTTTGTAATTATTTGGAATGCTATTGATATAATTGAAGAGAGATAACGATTTACAACACCTGAGTTTTGGTTTACCTGTGATAACTCAAAGACAGTGCCTGTGCTATATGGTGCTTCACCTTTGTTTCATAATCTTTGACAGAACGTTTTCTGGGGAGCAAAAGAAAATTTTTCACTCATACTTGAAACAAAAGGAAAGAAATATGCTTTGCTTGTGAAATAACTAGAGTGGGGTAACACTTAATGTGGAGGAGCCAAGTGTCTGTGGCATTGCCTACATGTCTGTATCTGTTGTGGCCCTTACAAGGATAGGAACATGATGCCTATAATTGGTTAGCAAGCAAGGGAACTGATGGAGACAAATAGATTGATGTGAAAAACAGGATAGCTAGGATAGTGAAGTGGGTATCTGAAAGGTTGAAAGCTTGTAAAGTAGGATGGAAGGATGACCAAGGGAGAGTTAAAAGGAATTCCTACCAAATCAAGAGTATTTGTGGCATATCATTAAATTGATCTTTGGGAAATTTTTAATGTTCCTTTTGATGCATTTTTGTTTACATAGACCTGTATATAAAGCTCTTTGTTTTAGCTACATCAATGGACAATAATATATGGTTCATGAAGTTACACATGAGGGAAAAAAGAAAAAAAAATGTAATTTATTTTCTGAAGTTGATTTGTTAGACAGAGTGCAATCCCTTTTGTCTGATGTGTGTAGAATTTTGTTTTTAGCTTACAAAAACGATTCTATCTTGATAATTTAGGCATTATATAGGTGTTTGACTTAGCTTAAACAAAAGAGCACTTATAATCTCTAAAAAACTGAAGATACCTAAGACGAATGAATGAGGAAATGATGTGTTTGTTTTTCATATTAGTTTAATTTGAAAGCAGTTTCAAATTCAATTGGGAAAATGAGTACGGAGAGAGGAACTCTAACTTTATGCTTTATTTTTTTAAATGTTTTGGAAGATAGCTTGTAATAAGTGAAAGAGCTGCATGGCCTCTTTTAATGAGTAATCTGGTTGGGACCCCTAATGAAAATTCAACTCGTAATGCTTTGGGCAACCAAAAAAAAAAAAAAAAAAAAAAAAAAAAGAAGAGAACTTGTAATGCTTGAAAAAGAAAAATGAAAGGTGAAAATAATCTGAAGAATTAGTTCTATTGTCCTAAAAGACCTCCGGTCATTAGTCGTGCTTACCCAATGGAATATGCAGGAAAATCGTATTTCTCAGATTTTGGGTCTAACATACCTGTTTTCCCAAAGTTACAAAACACTGGCAGAAATTGGGATATTTCAATGATTCAATCAATTTATTATATGTTAAGGTGACTACCAAAATGAAGATGTGTGTTGAAAATCAAGGAAAATTACACAAAATTGTGATTTTGGGTCGCGGGTTCAGTTGGACTCAACCAAATTCCTGAAGTCTGTAAAGAAGTACTTAATCGCGTATGAGTTGTTGAACCTTGAAAATTACTGCGATCTGGTTGTATTCAGCTGTTGTTTATGCAAATTTCAATCCACATAACAGATTCAAATTCTTTTGCTCCAAAAAATCAAATAATACAATTCAAATATCATGATCCTGATAACTATGTTAAAAACAGCTTAAAAGGTGCTTTGCTATAAAAGTAAGCTTGCAATGAACTTGCAAAGGTTAATTCATTGCAATTCTTTATTTTCAACTGTCTTAATTTCTCCCCCAAAAAAAATGTCTTAATTTTGTTATATTGGCAGAACTATACTATATTGACGGAAGCTGACATTTTTCAACGTCAAGAGGAAGATATTATGAAAGTTTCTACAGTGCTTTCCATCTCAAGGGCTGCGGCTACTATCCTTCTCCGCCACTATAATTGGTAACTTCTCTACTCTATAGAGATCACTGTTAAAGAATGCACTTTAAGAGTAATTGATAAGTCTATTCTTTTGGCTGGTTTTAGTTGATTTAAGTGACCAGAATGAATCGTGTACTGCAAAATTGGACCTAAGATTGTTTCCCAAAGTGGATCAATAATTTTTCTCCTTGTCTTTTGAAGTCTATTTAGTGCAACTGTTTATTGCCTGTTTTGCTTGTATACTATGAGGATATAGTATGAAGTCGAATCCTTAAGAATCTCGTCTTCATTTTGGCTTGCAGGAGTGTCAGTAAAGTAAATGATGAATGGTTTGCTGATGAAGAAAATGTACGAAGGAAACTTGGTTTGTTAAATCCTGTCCCATTGCCTGATGATGAAGAGGTAATTGATCTAACCACCAGCAAGTTATTTCCAGCTTCATTTAATAAAGGATATCAATGACATGTTTTTTTGTCTACTCTTTACTACAGTTATCAATCAGATTTCTGATCTACAGTTCCACACTAGTGTTCCAATATACTTTCTCATACTTCTGGCTATGCTGCAGCTAACTTGTGGGATCTGCTTTGAAACTTATCCTCGTGATACGATAAGTGCTGCTGCTTGTGGTCATCCTTTTTGCGTCTCCTGTTGGGAAGGTTTGTTTAGATGCATTATTACTTAAATCTTTGTAAAACATTGAACTAAAATTTGGATGTCCTCCCTTTAGTTTGAATTGATATTCAGTTACTCTGAGAGAAGATCAAAATAAGCCAATTAGAAATCGCAGCTTTAGCAAAAGATCAGGGAGTAGCTCTAATTGAGAATCTGGAATCGGATAGAGCCAGGGTAGCTTGTCTGTATCCATATGACTATATTACTAAGGATAGAAGGACTGGAGGCTGGCATTTGTATCTGTTCCGACATCTCTAAAGGGGAAAAGGAAAAGAAAACACACACAGTCACAACCCCTTCGCCTTACCCGCAAAGATTCTGTGGGTAACAACACTTCTTAATGGTTGGGCCTTTATAGTTAATGTGCACAGTTGGTGCTCTTTCGTTACCCTTCATTGATGTTAATAATTGAGGATATTGTTGACTTACCGGTGGGGCTGCTCGAACTGTAACTTGGGCATCATGAGTTGAGTTGCATTATTTGGTTTATATACCAAGCTAACGGCTTTTTGCCAAGGTCTGCATCATTAACATTTACTATTGCAGCTGCTACCTCTCTGCAATTTGCAAAGTCGCTTCCAGAGAAACTATTTGGCATTTGAAAATACACTTGTAACAACAGAAATCTTGTTCTTCATTTTTTAATTTGTGATTTTCTGGTTTCTTTTATTTTTCTTTTATTTTCTTTTCTTTTCTTCCCCCTGTTCCTTCTTTTTAGATTTTCTAGGTTCTGTGATAACATTTTAAGTTTTTATCTTTTGTGGCTGCAGGGTATGTCAGCACAGCCATAAATGATGGTCCTGGCTGTTTGATGTTGCGATGTCCTGACCCATCATGTGGGGCAGCCGTTGGTCAAGATATGGTAAATGTATTGGCTTCAGCTGATGATAAGGAAAAGTATAACCGTTACTTCCTGAGATCATTTATTGAAGACAATAGAAAGGTGATGTTAAACTTTAATGCTTTGATTACATACATTTTATTCATCTATTTCAGTAATCTTACATGTCAGATGTGTAACCTCTCCCAAAGAGCTTAGCATTGTTTCGATTGAAGATAAGATGGAGAACCGCAAAGTAAAATATCTATATAATCATTTAAAATTTTGAAGCATCCCAACTTGGGCAAATGGCTAGATGGTCCTCCTGTGTTATCACTTAGACATCATCCTCTTCTTCTACTTCGAACTAAAAAAATTGACTCCAAAACATGGTCTATATAAAATGAGATTTTTCCTTTCTTTTCATGAAAGTTAGTTTTCCCTTTCTTCTAGTGCATGTTTTCTGCGTCACTCCTACTCCTTCCTTGCTGTGCCCTTTCTGCATGACTTCTACTTCAGTTCATCTTTCTCTTGCTCTGTCAACGAGGACTAAATTTCCTCTTTCTCTCTTCCTTGTTCTCTTTGCAATCAAGTAAAACCCTCAACCTGATACATTAATTTGATAGCCCTGGTTTTAATTTTTCATGTACCAATATTAAATTATCAGGTACTAATATTTGCAACTCAAGCATGAGACTACCAACAATGGCCTTCTGTGCTACAAATTCTCTAACTATTCATTTTCTAGGTTGTGCTTTTTTCTTCACTGCCCATTTGCTCTCATTTTTATAATATATAGAGTTTGACATTTTTGTCTACAATTTATAGTGCAATTTGATACTGTTAAGGACTTAAAAGGCCATTCTTTTGTGCTACTATAATGTTGGCTTACCATTCCTGAATTGGATTCAGTTCACTCCAGTGGACCTTGGAAGTCAACCCTCTAATTGTCCATTTCCATTCTTGGATCCATGCACATTATTGTCCCCCTGGTATGGTGGTTAAATAAACCCTGAATAAGTTTCTAGGCTAATGCTAAGGGTGAAAGAACTGAATGGAAGATTTTGGAAGGCATCAGTGTTTATTTTTTATGTTGGAAAGTTGCAATTGTCTATGATCTATTTTTTAAGACAGTTTGTTTCCACAATCAAAGTAAAGGAGGAGGAATAAGATGATGGATAACAGTGCTTCCTTCTTTGCAAACGCAAAGTGATTCTTGTGTTAGGTTGAGTCATGGAGATCACAAAGTGCCAGTATCCTGGAGCAACTTGAGATTTTGATTTTGGTTGGGCTGGTTCTCTAATAGCACCCATCAGAAATCTAATTGAAACTATCTATGTTTGTTGTTTCCGAATTAGACATTGACAAACATGGCCTTCAAATTTCCTGAGTTGACTCTTTTTATGATTGGCTCCTATTCCTTTTACTCTTTTTTTTTTTGTTCTATAAATTTCTTTTTGAAGCTGCATATATATTAAAATATCCTTTCTGTTTTCTTATGATTTAAAAAGTTTCTTTGGATTTGGTGCAGACAAAATGGTGTCCAGCTCCAGGTTGTGAATATATTGTAGATTTTGCTATTGGAAGTGGAATTTATGATGTTACGTGCCGCTGCTGCTATAGTTTCTGTTGGAATGTTAGTGCAACTACATTCCTTGTTATTTTTATCCCCTAACTCAGTTTTCTCTTCCTTTTAACGGGTAGTTTAATTTCTGAGGTATTTTACTCGTGTTCTTGTATTTGCAGTGTACTGAAGAAGCTCATCGACCGGTTGATTGTGAAACTGTGGCTAAGTGGGTTATGAAGAATAGTGCAGAGTCTGAAAATATGAATTGGTATCATTATGATCCCAGACATTTAAGTTGCTTTCTTGTTATCTATATGGTTTTTGTACCAAAAAGCTTAATCAGAGCTGCAAAAGTAAACCAAATGGGCCTTGCGCACATCATAAATTGGCTTGTTATTAAATATTACAGGGAAATTTTGATTAGATGCTGAAATTAAGTGTTTGCAAGTGTGTACTTGTTGACACCAGCATAAAACTTAAAATGAAAAACAAAATATATTTTAGTGGAAAAATTCAAGAATGAACCTCCTGAACTTCCAGTTGTTTTGCACATATATCTTTTGTTGGACAAGAAGATAAAACTGGCTAGACAAAACTTACATGTACAACTGTCACATCCAATCACCTTCAAGATTTATGATTAATTAATTTTGAGATGGATATCACAAATTAATGATGAAAGTAGATTTAAGTTGGCCAAGTATCAGATCATCAACTTTAAGAGTTTAACTTCATTTTGTAATTCATGTATTAGTGCAATGATATTTCAGGATACTAGCTAATTCAAAGCCATGTCCAAAATGCAAGCGGCCAATTGAGAAGAATCAAGGTTGCATGCATATAACATGCACACCTCCCTGTAGATTCGAATTTTGCTGGTATAGTTACTCTCTCTTATACCATATTGAAGAAAATGCTTGACTCTCAGCTCACAACTTCTCCAGGAATGTGATTCTACTGTTGATTAGTTTCTTGATTATGAAGATAGAATACTTTGTGAGCTTACTTTTGATTCCTCTGCCTGTTCTGCATTCTTTCTCTCTAATTGTTACTCTCTGCAGAGTTCCTTTATAAGTGATGTGACATAGTCGCGTTGTTTATTGTTCTTAATTTGAGTCATCCAGTAAGATATTGTTGCAGGCTCTGCCTTGGTGCATGGTCAGAACATGGAGAGAGAACAGGCGGTTTCTATGCTTGCAATCGGTACGAGGCAGCAAAGCAAGACGGGGCGGTAGTATTATTATGTTACTCCTGCCTCATTGACAAATTTGCAGTATAACTATTAAAGTACATGTGAGGGTATGGCATATTTGATGTGGTATGTTACTTGCAGTTTGATGAATCTGAAAAACGAAGAGAGATGGCAAAAACTTCTTTAGAACGATATACTCATTATTATGAAAGATGGGCTACGAACCAGTCAGTAAGTACAGATCTTGTTACTAAATACTAATTATATCCGTAAAATGAGATGTAGTTCTGGGTGCCGAAAGTTTTCCGCCATGTCTATTGTAAGCAGTTGTCCATTCATTGTGCAGTTTATCCTGGTCTCTAGTAATACCTTATGTTAATTCTCATGCCTGAAATGAGCGGTGCACAAAGGAGTAACCAATTCAGTTTACTGTGGCTCCACTAAATAGTACTTGCACGTGCTCTAATTTCTATTGTAAAAGAATAGATTGTTATTTGTGAACGAGAGCTCGTCGATAGTCGCATATGACGCTTGAAATGGTGGTCTGGCTCGTTGACTTGAAGGCATGACAAACATGGTTCCATCGGAAAACCATTTGGCAATAGACTTAACCCCAAGTCATTATGCGGAACTCTAACTGTTCAATTTGGGATATGCTTGTATACTTAACATATTCTATTGCATGTGACCAGGTAAACCAAATGGCAACATGGGGAGTAACCTAAGATCATTATTTACCAGCAGTGTAACTCTTTCTATGTGGGAAACACTTGTATGGGTCACTACAAATAACCTATGTAATAGTAAAATGAAGCTTGTGATAGAGCTCACCGAGGAATTTGATTCCAGCCTTGATTAAATTTTCTTGAGATGGATAGATAGAGCTTGTCATGCATTGGGTCGATGGCAGACAGCTCAGCAAAATCTATGGGCCTATTACTTACAGAAAACTGTTTTCTCTTTTTTAACTCTAGTTTTCTAAGAAAATTGGAGTTCTCATTTTCTATAGAAACTTAAATAACGCGTTTACCAAATTAAAAAGTATGTCTCTAAATGAAAGATGAAGTGAAGGATTGTCTAATTCATGCGTTGCTATTATTAAGTTAATTATTACTCTTTCTTTTTTCTTGTTATTATTGAATATTAATAGTGTAAAAATTATATGTGAGAAGGATAAGTGTTAGAAATAAGGTGTTAAGTGATTGTGTAAAATTAAATTAAAGAATTAATTATATGTTGAATGAGGCTTAGGACAAGTTAAAAAAAAAAGTAAGAAGAAAATAAGACAATAAGGAGAATTGAACAAGGATCACTAAATTAGAGTTCCAGATTTTTAGGTGTGTTTTCTAAGTAGAGAATTGTTAGAAAACACTCTAATTTTATTGAAGGAAACTCCAGAAAACAACTTAATGTTGTTTTCCACAGTTCTTCTTTAACTTGGAAAACTTGGAAACTGTTTTCCAGTTTGCAATTTAGAAAATTTTGCTTAGTGAACAAGATATTCCATTTTTTGTTTTCTGCAGAAAATTTTTCTAGAAAGCATTCTTAATTTTCTGTAAGTAAATAGGGCCTGTAATTCTTCCATGCCTGAAAATTAATTTCTTATTATCAAGTCTATCAACAATCATTAATTGCCACCTGCTTCACATGAATTTTACCATTCTTAAGTGAGCATGTGTCTCTCAGCTAATCAGAGGTAATGTCATGTCTGCTGAAGTTCCAAAATGCACGGGTTCAATCTTTGTGCTTATCTGCACGACCACCTTCATATATTGTGAACTTGCTTAATTTTACTTGGAGAGGAATTGAAATCAGAAAGTACAAGAGGACGTTCTGCCTGCAAAGAGTGATGCCTACACTATTTAGTCTTGTTTTTCACTAGAGTGTGTTTTGCCCGGGAATGATTCAAGCAGCTAACTGTCTCTCACATAACTCATAGAAATTAGCTCTGTTTTACACTTGCTTATTCGAACACTGTAACTTGAATCATATGTTGTGTGCTTTTCTAAGATGTTTACTTTAAAAAAAAAAAAAAAAGGAAAAAAGAATCATATGTTGTGCTTGCATGTTTTCTGGAGCTTTATGTACACTTTAGTACTTAGTCCAGCATTCTTCTGCAGTCTAGGCAAAAGGCGCTTGCAGATTTACAGCAAATGCAAACTGTTCATGTAAGTGAAGTTCCTTTTTGATGCTATCCTTTCTTCTGTTCCTTTGCATCGGTATATTAACCCCTCTTTCTGATGATATCCTTGGTATTCCATATGTTGGACCTATTCTCTGTAAGTTGATATGCTATGTCATGAGTCCTCGTCATATGTTCATCTGGTGCATTATGTTCAATAATCTTGTTTATTTCTTAAAACAAGTTGTGATTCTTTTATTATCTCACAGATTGCTTCTGTTATAAAGTATCACATTCATCTGGCGCATTATGTTCAATAATCTTGTTTATTTCTTAAAACAAGTTGTGATTCTTTTATTATCTCACAAATTGTTTCTGTTATAAAGTATCACATTCCTTCTTTAGCTTGAAGCCTGGAATCACATTTGCTGTTGCATATTTTTTCTTATTGACTTTTTCTGCCTTAAGTTACACAAGCGGCAACTTTGACACTTATTCTCAGAGCTGCTACAGATAATTGTCTCAACTCTCAAAAACCTCTCTCTCTCTCTCTCTCTCTCTCTGTAGCTGTCTACCTCCCCTCTCTATCTCTGTATCTGCCCCTTCCTTATGAATTGGAGTCTTGTTCCCTGCCTTCAACTTTTAGAATGTGAACTTGCATATTATTAGAATTTCCCTCAACGTGGTGTTCTTGTTTATAACATTGAGTATACAAGATATGACTTCTTGTATATGCTCGTGCATGAAGGAGAGGAGACTCAACCACATATAAACATCATATAGAGATTTGTATAAAATTTCTCATGTACATTGGCCGAGTCTTGTATTTAGGCATCCTTAATGAAGCTGTTTTCTTCCTGTTCTCATGTATGTACACACACACACACACACACACACACTCTCACATACATACATCTAGGTACGTTTCAGTCACTACAGTGAAATTTAGTTGTTTGGTTATTTATAAATGTCGTTTGCTCCATTCATGTTAGGGTCAAGAAAATAGTTTTGAGCAAACTAGTTGAAAAGGAAGACGGGAAGAGAGAGACGTTACAGCTTGTAGTATGGCATGTCATAGAAAAAACAAGCAGGACTCGTGGAGAAGATTTGAAGTCCTTGTTGATGGAAATTTTTAGCGTATTCTCCTGTATGTTTAGACATTTGGTATATCTAAATATATAATAGTCAAGATCTGATTTCGAGGTTGATGTGATTCGCCACTAGAGACACTGTTAAGCTCCGAGTCCTATGCAGCCACAGGGTTTGTGAGTTGGTCTTCCTAACAATTATGAATTCGTCTACTGTTTTGATATGATAAATTATTTTTGACCATCCGTTGATTGGTTAGTAAGATTAGGAGGAGAAGAGCAGGTGCAGCTCATTGCAGGAACTCCTTGCCTACTATTCAGCCTAGCCATCTTGTCAATCTATAATCTCTCTCTCTGTATATATGCCTTTCTATATTTGTGCATTGTTATACCTAGATCCTAAATTTTTTTAGTCAAGAGATACTACTTAATTTCAAATACCAGTAACAACTACATGTTTGCAGATTGAGAAGCTTAGTGACACACAATCTCAGCCCGAATCTCAGCTTAAGTTCATAGTCGAGGCCTGGCAGCAGGTAGTTTATGCATTCCACAGCCTGATCTTTCATCCTTTACCGTAAATTATATATCAAATTCTTATTTTTCCATTTTACAGATAGTTGAGTGTAGAAGGGTGCTCAAATGGACTTATGCCTATGGATATTATTTACCTGAGCAAGAACAAGGCAAGAGACAGTTTTTTGAGTACTTACAAGGTATGCCATTCCAGTCATGAAAGCTAATCCATTGTGTCTGTGTCCCTATCTATCTCCATCTTCTCCCAAGATCAAGGGATAGCTCAAATGGTTGAGATTATCTCTTTTCGAGCATGAGGTCCTAGGTTCAATCCCATGGGGGTGGGGGGTTTATCCAAAAAAAAAAGTTTAAAAAAAAAAAAAATCTCCACCTTCCTTGCACTAAAATAGCGAAGAGAAGGGAAATATCAAGGCTTTCTGCATTCCTCAGGTGAGGCAGAGTCTGGGTTGGAGCGGCTTCACCAATGTGCAGAGAAAGAATTACAAGGATTTCTCAATGCTGAGGGTCCATCGAAGGACTTCAATGAGTTCCGCACAAAGCTGGCAGGATTGACCAGGTGATTTGGAACTTTTTCCTTATTGCTTTCAAAAACGATGTCCTTTATGTCTGTATTGGTTGAATAAATATGCTGCACAATCCTTGTCCCGAAGTTGAAATCCAGCATAACCAGAAGGCCGTGCGAGGCTTTGATCCTTCATGGAAGATTGTAGACCTTATTCTGTTCAGTTTCCATTTGAGAATATATCTGTATTTTAACAGAGTGAATAGCACAATACCATAACAATTTATTAATTGCTCATAATCTGTATGGGCCAGTGCTAATGGAGGGCGACTCTTTGTTTTTTAATAGCTCCCAAGATTTGAGTTATGGTTTGATGTTTGCCTTTCTAAGTTTGCCAATCTTTTTGACTGCAAGTCTGTGGTCGTATGTCCGGAAAACTGCATTCGTGTCTTTCGATATTTTTCTGTTGAAGACTCTAGACAAGACGAAATAAAAATGTTCATGTATGATGGAAATGCACTAGATTGTTACCTTTTTGCAGCTGTTAATATCCGTTTTATCCCAATACTTGCAGTGTAACTCGGAATTATTTTGAGAACCTCGTCCGAGCTTTAGAAAATGGTCTATCAGACGTGGATTCTAATGGTGCTGGTAGCCGAGCAACGAGCTCAAAGAACCTGGGAGGTGTGGGCGGCAAGAGTAGAGGCAGTAGAAGCAAGGTAACTGCATCAAGATCAGGCAATTCTAGAACCACTTATGATACAGGGTACTGGTCTTGTGAGCACTGCACATACGCCAATCTCAATTCCACTACTGTGTGCGAAATGTGCCAGCAACGTCGTTAAACTTTGTTACCAATATGTCCCTCTTAAGCCGGGCATATTGCAGTTTTCCCTGTGGTGGTCGCGATGCTGGAGTCCTGTCCTTGGGAGTCTGAAGACTTCATCTAGCCATGGACGCGCTGCCAAGGGACCTGAAGCCGAGAACGGGTGAAGGTTGAGACGGATAGGGGAGAATCATCAAGTTGGGTAACGCTCAAAACCAATTACTGTTGGTTTGTATGTAGTTCCTGTTTGTCTGCTTTAGCTCGGGAACCTGTATCAATACCCAGGCAAATGCTTCCATGTTGTACTTTTGTAGCTTTTAAGTTATTATATCTAGCTTGTATTATTCATTGATTGATAGAATCCTTATCGTGATTGTACGGACTAGATTATGTTAGCATAATCCTCCATCCTGAATAAAAAGAATAAATTCTTGTGTTTAGATATTGTGGTGTGGAATGGTTTTGAGTCAATTTAACTTTTTGAATACAAGCGAGCGTTGTTGTGTAATCTTCTTCAGTTGCCCTTATTCTGTCGTCTAAAAGGTCGCGTTAACATTTGTTTTATTCTTACATCTTCCCCTCGATTTTTCTTTTTGTTTTCTTTGGTTGAATCGTGAAACATTTATTTACTATAAGAATCAACTAAAATCATAAATAAAGATCAAAAGTTGTAGGGAATTATATTATGTACTTCAATGATTGTGTATCTACTAAATATTATAGTCTTTGTTGATTTTTAATGAACAAAGATCATAAAATATATGAATAAATGTATACAAATTATAAATAAATATGTCAATTAAATTATTCATAGACTTAATATTAATATTGTGAACAAACAGTATTAATATCGTGAATAAAGATGAGGGAGTAAGGGAAAGCATAATGTGGAAAGAATACGGTATAAATTGTGAAAGTTGTACAACTTAACTGGCAAAAATATTATTGTAACAATTCACTTTGAGCATTTGGAAAGGGGAAAATTTTAAAAATAATTTCTAATTCACTAAAAGCATTAATTTTATTCCTATTATTTTAGAAATGACTTACTCAACCCCTACTATTATGCAAAAGACTGTCATTTCTATGTACAAGTCATGCAGTTACCAAAACGGAGATGAAATTAATATTTTTCTACGAATCCTAAAGACCAAGCGGGCTACTACTGAAATAAATGGGAAAAAAATAATTTTCTTTTAAACCACTTTTAAAATAATAAAAATAAAATTAGCACTTTTTTTTTTAATAAATATTGAAGTCCATATGCAAAATTTGCCCTCTCAAAGATATATATATATATATATATATAGGTGAATTACATATGAAAAATAAAATAAAATATAGGGCCAAGCTGACTAGCTGAGGCTCGCATGGGTCAAGGTTCTCTTCAAGGCTGGGGGGACCTAAAATAATTGAGGCTGCGAGCAAATCTCAAAGCAAGCGGTCTCAACAGACATTCCTGGCCAATACCATTTTTTGCGAATCAAAACTGCGTCGTTTTATCTCACCCTTTCACTCCTCTTCTCCCTACTCCGCTAATCCCAAAAATTTCAGGTAATTTTTGAACTCTACTCGTAGCTAATTTCAACAAAATTTGCGATCTTTTTTTTCTTTTTATTGTACTAAAACTCTAGGTTTAATGCATATTGTGGTATTCAAATGAATAGCGGTTGCTTCAATGCTTATTTCTAGTTCTTTAAGAAGATGTATGTATTATATAGTAGTAGGAGTAATGTTCGTGCTCGGTGCACTCCAAAGGTTCTCGCAAATATGATTGCAAAAATGCTGGCTCTGAGTTAAGTTAGACGTGGAGATGTTTGTGTAAGTTGTGGCAAGAGGTGTTGCGTTGTGAAGCAGGTTGATGGAGAAGTGAGTTTTACAAGTGCTTGGCAGTTAGCTCTAGTCGTTTAGGTGTGCTGCGGTGAATGTTTGTTTGATAGTGTTTTGAGGTGTGTCATAGTTCAAGAATTGCTAAATAGTATTAGACCAAGGCTCTGTTTCGCCTAACTGTGTAAGTGTATTGTGTGAAAGTACTTATTCAAGAAGCCATTGATTGTTAAGGTTCGTATTTTAAGGGTTAAACTTTCAGCTAAAACTATGGACTATGGAGTAGTACTTTTATGAAAAAAATATAAAGATAATTTCTAACATGATATAAAACCACCTTGTCGTAAAAAACTTTTGGGTTTTCACGTTATTTAGCTTTGGCTTTTATATAAAGTTCTTTTTTTAAAAAAAAAAAATGGGTCAAACATGGTAGTTTTAGCTTTTAAATTTACAAAAAGCACTTTTAGGTGTCTAGAAGTTTGGTCAAACATACTCTAGGTGGTGTTGTTGTAAAGTGTTAGTGTTAAGTGTTAAATAGTGTGTTGTATCAGTAGATGATGTTTCGACGGCTCCACTCTAGCACTTTGGAGCAAATAATTCTGCAAATTATGGCAGTTAAAGAGGCATCAATGCTTCAGAAGTCAGAATTTCAGTTCCCCTCTTCCCAAAAAGTAAAATCAAGGAAAATTGCTTTACATGTCTACAGGTTTTACATGCCTCAGTTCATGTATCTTTGCAGTTCATGGTCTGAGCAATGGATGCAATCAAGCTACAACATATGTTGGTCATGGAGAGTGAAAGCTTTGAAAATAGAAGGTTTCGTACCATTCTACAGTGGACAAACAAACTTAACAGAGCTGGACAAAGTTCAGCCCTTGGTATGAAGCGTGCGTCTTTTCTGAAAAAGAGGTACACTTGCAATTTGCTGTTGCCTTATACTCAGGATTGTAATTTTTGATGGAATTTGTTTGACCCTTCATCTTTCTGTCTTTGTATCTCTTTCGCTCTGTTATACGGATTACTAGATTATGTCTTCAACAAACATTTAAGCCCATATGTTTAATCAAAATTTGAACCTGTTCCTTCATGTGCTACTCATAATAAGCAAACACGACCAAGGGTTCAAATCAAAATCATCCATCAATTTCTTTTGTCCTTACCAGCAGGGATGCAGTGGCAACATCTGTTATGGCATATAGCTTATGAAAGTAAAAGCAAGCCAGCTATCATTTCCATGCTGTATGGGATTACTTCATCTCATACCTCATAGACTCAACTTGTAATGCATGCAATTGCATTACCTATTCCTCATTTTGAATGGGTCATTTATCCTCCTGCCATTGGTTGACGCTCATGTCAGGCATATCAACACTTTCTTTTGACATGTCGCATATTGTTCTCTTTCAAGTATAATCAGATTAGTATTAATTGTTTACATATCCAAATTGATATCACTGGACTAGGTGATGTTAATATGGGTGATTTATACGTGTAGTAGCCGGTGCATAAATGTATTATACAAGTGCATTTTGTTCTTGTTTAAAGTGGTAGATGTTTAATGCCCTTTTGACATGGAATATTTTTATTTGTCTAATGAAACAGTTCTTGGAAAAGCAAACGCAATCTGAGAATAGCACTTGCTTTGGACACAGGTGGATTCCCCAGCAACAATAGCCAAGAAAATGTCAACAACAAAGGTCCTGGCCGTGGAAGCACTCGTTTGGGGAGGATTGTAGGTTCAGGTGGTAGGCAGCTATTTCAGAAGCTTAATTCTGCTAGAAAGAATTTCCCAATGAAGATATTTCTCCTGCTCTTTGGTTTTTATACAGCAAATGCACTGGCAACAATTTTAGGACAGACCGGAGACTGGGATGTATTGGTTGCCGGGGTGGTGGTTGCTGCCATTGAAGGGATTGGCATGCTAATGTATAGAAAGCCTCCTTCCATGAATACTGGAAGGTTTCAGTCTCTGGTGGTCATGATCAACTACTGGAAAGCAGGTGTTTGTCTAGGCCTCTTTGTGGATGCTTTTAAGTTAGGTAGTTGATTTTCTTCATTTGTGTTTATAAACTTTCACCCAATAATATCAATTTTTTCTTCTAAGGTCCCTCAAAAAGACTTTTATCATTTTTCATTTCTCTCTTTCGCCCAGCAAAGTATATATTAAGAAAATTACCTATATTTTCTAGGTAACTGCAAACTAGGACATGGATAGATAAAAAAAAATGATTTTTCTTGCAAAATATGCACTGAAATTTGGCCCAGAGTACAAGAATGGTTAGAACTGCTTAGATTTGTTCTGAGAAGTGTACATACTCAATGAGTGAACCGGTTCAGTAAAAGGGAAGAAAAAAGAATGAAGAAAGAAAAATAAGAAAATATTCCCATTCTCTGTATGGTTAGGTTACTTCAAAATTACAGAGCCTGGTATGTTACTTTCCGAGGTCACTTCAGACTGAAGTTCCCAAAATTCATAGAGGTGGATGTTCTCACATGCTACTAATGAAATTAGGTCAGATCCCTAGTGCTTAATTTGCGTGCATCTATCAGCAGAATTAAGCCAGTCAAAAGTACCATAGATGAATTAGACAATCTCAAACAAGAAATGATCAAACAAGTAAAGAAAAAGACAGAAAAAATAGTTATGTGTACATCGATCCAAAGCGACCTCGGCAAGCGTGGAATCTCTCAGGTATCATCCCAAACTGTAAATGTTTGAGCTCCCTGGCAAACAGCCATATTGTTTGTTGTTGCTGCAAGAGTTGGTACAGCAGTAGGCACCCAGGTGCTACAAGTACTTGAGCTTTCATGATCATAAACACTAGCCTTGGCTGTCGCGGCATTTACGTATGGGTGATGAGAATGATAATACCCCATCATATTTTCATAATCAGCTGGTTTTACTTCAGAATCTCCATAGCCATTATCTTGACCGTGACTGTGACCGCCTTCTTGATGAGCAGCCACTGTAGCCATCGGCAGCATGTAGCCGCCACCATTACTACTTCCATACATAGCTGCATTGTAGCCACCACCATTCCCATTTACGCAGCTTGAATCAGAGCTGTGTTCCATAGACGAAGAATCCAAACTCATCAGATTGTGCAACACAGAAGGCTGTTGCTGCTGCAAGAAGCTGCTCTGTGCATTTCCCAGTTGCAGTGCATCATGTTCTTGCTTATACCATAGCCTTGGCTGACCAAAAGCGTAGTGCGTGCTCAAGGGCTGAGCTTGTTGGAAAGCGATGCTGGGCCACCCGTGATGTACGGTGTAGCCGCTGAAGGCATCGGTAAAGTTGGCATCAGCGGTTCTTTGCGCGTCTAAAGACATTTCAGCAGCTTGTTCAGCATCCTTGAGGCGCTTAGCAGCTCCTCCAATTGGCAAAGTGCTGCTCTCTAGTATGCTTTTCACATCATATCTGCTTATTTCGAAGTTCGTCACTGCATTTAGTCCTCGAAATTTTATGGCTGCAATGTCATACGCCTCCGCTGCTTCTTCTTGAGTGCCTACCAAAAAAGAGGAAGAAAAATTAGGAAAATTAGATAAACGAAATCAAGAAGACTTGACAAATCCATGAGCACTATGTATAACCAGTTAACTAATTCACCCATAACTAATCTATGTAGATTTGTGGAGATTGCAGTGTTTACTAGCCTCGTAAAATTGTTAAAATCTCGTGGTTTAATTTCTTTAACATTTTCAGTTAACGAACTAAACTAATTAGCCTTTACTAATTTTGTTATTAAAGACACTTAATTCCTACTTAACCCCCCAAATAAAATATTTAAATCCGTCCAGTATTGTATTGCTCGCTTTACATCAGAATATAGTTAATATATATAATAGAAGTTAATTAGTTTATGCTTACTGAAAGTTCCCAAGTAAAGGTCTTTGTTCCCAGCAACTCTTCCAATCCTCGCTTGCCACCTTCCATGTTGATGGTGTCTGTTTTATAACAACAATCACGAAAAGAAAAGAAAAAGATTACGAAAACTTTAATTTAAATACTCTATTAAACAAGAGAATTAGTACGTATCACGTATTAACATATATATACAAATTGCAAATGATGACTGGAAAATATAGAAAAAAGAATTTGGTGTCGTTAGTACTCTGTCATCAAAAAGAAAATAAAAATCTGATAGATAATATTAATATAACATAGTTTTCTCTAATTTCTCCCTCATTTGGAATTCTTTTCCTATTGCCATTTGAAGTTTCTTCGGTCTTGCTGGACTTAAGCATGCAATGGCGCCATGCACAACAAGCAACTTCAAGAGGGAGACATGAAGACATAATTTGCGATCACTAGGATTTGCTTATAACATATAATATCACAAGGCTATAAGCAGATTTTTTTCATGTGAATTAAGGAAAAAAAAAAAAACAAAACAAAGCTCTTCAACATTAGGAGGTTATATTAATTCAAACAAGAAAAACAAAGAGTTAAGTCATATTGTGTAGCCTCTCGATCCGGTGTCACTTGTAACCTTTGTTAACGAAAGATTTAATAATAGTGAGTTGATTATGCAATTATAAAGAAATAATTTCAACAATATTTTACCACAGAATTCTAAAATTATAGTGTCTCAAGAAGATCCTCACTAAACCCAATCAATGAATTAGCTAAGAAAATAATCAATTAACTTTTCAAATTAAAACTTGCCAATCCAACCAAAACTATATATGCATGTATTAAACTACTGAAAGGATATATTTAGAACCACCCCATTGCTAAGTCGATGGCATTTTTTTTTACCTAGTAACTCCTCGATAAATTGATGCACCACGAGAGAAGCCGCTGCTTTTTCTACATCCATAAATACAAAACTTGGAATCAACACCTCTCAATGAAACCATTATTCATTTTGATATATACATGTGTGTATACACACACAGAGTGAGGGATCATCAGATGATTATACCTTCTTAAGGATGCAACAAACTCCTGCCTAGTCATGTGTTTCATTTCTTCTAATTCTTTCTCATATTCGCTGATCTGAGAATTTTCAAAACACATTAGAAATCCAAGACTTCATGAAATTCTGAGAACTTTCAAAACACAGTAAAAATCTAAGACTTCATGAAATGCAGATACAAGTGAAAGCAATGACAAACACAAATGTTTTTGACTGATGTTGATATTATATTTTCTAATCAGGTTAATATAATTAGATAGATTAAGAAATGCATTAGGCATTCAATTCATGAACCAAATATATATAGCATTTGTTTTCCTTAGACCCATTTAAGTTGGGAAAAAAAAAAAAACCCACTGCCAGAAAACAAAGGATCGATCACAAATTTTCTTTCCAGGCTCAAGCCAAAATATAGTTCAGTGTACGAAGTTCCCAACAAGGAGAGAGAGAGAGAGAGAGAGAGAGAGAGAGAGAGAGAGAGAGAGAGAGAGAGAGAGAATAAGAAGACACCTACAGGGAAATTTGTGGTGGTAGAGGTACCCCAGTATTTTAGTGCTGCTAAATCATATGCTCGAGCTGCTTTCTCTTCCTTGTCATACCCACCTTAGACATATACAAAAATTAAATAAATAAAATTAGCATTACAAACATACAATATAAACAATGAGAAGCAGAAATGTGGAGACAAAAAGAACACAATATTTTCATCAAGTAAAAAAAGAAATTGAAGTATCACTATATATAGGGTTATCCCAAGAATAATGAACTTACCTAAATAAACTGCACGAAGATACAACCAGCAAGAAATGAGACACAACAACTCAAATCAAGACAAAGAAAACTAGGTTAGCTAGGCCAGAAATAACAATTTTCATTTCATCCCCAGAAGAGGAAAAAAAAAAAAGGAATTTTTTATTCAAACTGTGAAGAAGAAATGAAATAGTGGCAGACACAAAATCACACACCTTGCCTTCCTTTGCGTGTTTGTCCCTCCCTTCTGCAGCTATTATCCCATAGATGCGCCTCATATCTCCCCGTCCATCTGTGCCTGTAATTTATTCCCCCCCAAAAAAAAAAAAAAAACCCTCAAAACCATTAACAAACCATTATATAGATAACACATACATATGTATGTATGTATAATATTTATATCAAATGCAGCAAAGGGTACCTAGTGACACCACGATAGATGGAGGTCCTTTGTCCGAAAGTATCAATAGACTTGCGAGGCATTGCCTCCATTGCACCACCGCTTTGGGTGTCAGGAGACGCCGCATTCTGCAGCTTATTTTCCAGCGGAGTGCTCTCTTTTCCATTATCACCACTCGCGCCACCATTGAAGAGTGGCAACACCGCTCCTGCACTGCTCATCGAAAGCGACAACGACTGATGATTATGATGAGCACCATTTACTGATGCATCAGAATCGTTTTTCATTTCTGGCTTTGATGAACTAGTGGGGTTGTTTCTTAACCAGTTCTTGATCGTTGACAAGCCAAAAGCGTTGCTTCTTTGGCCTGTGGAAGCAATATTATTGCACCCCTCGTGAAGTTTTTGTTCTTGATTCGTGTAAGAGAACTGCCCACTAACGCCCAAGAAGTTTTCCAGCTTTGGTTGATCTTGGCTTTCATTATTATTGCTTGAAGTATCCATTAGCATATGCATTTCTGAATTGGTTTTGTAGGTAGTTTCACTTTCATCATTCACTTCCTTCATATTCCAATCTGCAATCAACCAAAAGAAAAATGAAAAAAAAAAAACACGAAAAACAAAGATCAATATATGGTTTTCTGAAAAACCCAAGTGAGGTTTAACATCAAACTTATAGTTAATGTTAAAACTAAGTTAAATAAACAACCTTGAGTTTGATTATTTCTGTGGAAAGCTTCTAAGAAGCCAAAATGAGCAGGGAGATTAAGAGAAGGTAGGATTGACTCAGAAGTGAGATCAAAGCATTGGCCTGAACCATCATCATCACCTGTTGCAGAGATTTGTGGTTGCGCGTGTGATGGCAGTTGTTGAGGTGATAGAGAGAAGCCTAACCAGTTGTTCATGGAGGCCATAGAAGGGTTTTCTTTTCTTTTCTTTTCTTTTTTGAGGAGAAGAGAAAGCCAATAAGTATTAGTAGTATTTATTATTTATGGAAGATACGGAGCAGTATAAATAAGTGCATGCATGACTTGAAAGCACAGATAGTAGAAAACTATATATATACGAGTATTTAGGGAGGTGAAGAAGAAGAAGATGAAAGGTCTATATATATATATATATATATATATATATATATATATATATATATATGTGTATATATATATATGTGTATATATATATATATGTATATATATATATGTATATATATAAAATAAAACCAAGAGAAAATCAGCTCTTTAATTTGTAAATGGAAATATTACTGTTGAAGATTTAATTTATATGCTTTCTCTCTCTGTCTCTGTCGTGTGTTGGTCATAAATGGGGTGCCCTCGATTTCGAGGGTGGTCATAACTCTGATCCCAAAAACCCTCTACAACATTTCGATGGCAAAAACCAAATTAATGAGGGTTTTTGTGATGGGGTAGACTCTTTGTATTTTTTCCATCAAATGCAAATAGCTATATGTTGAAATGCAAATAGCCATATGTTAGGAAGGTATATTATATACCTTAAGGATTGTGTACCACTAAATATTGTGCTTTTTTAATGAATAAAGAGTATAAAATTTATTAACTGATATGTTAATTAAATTGTTCACACCTTTAATTGTAAACAAATCGTATTAATATTCTGATTTGAACAAATAATATTAATATTATTAACAAAGATGAAGGAGCATGATGGTCAATAAGCATGGTATAAATTGCACTATATGTTGAAGGCTTTCTTTGTTCTTTTTAGGCACACCAAAAATCTTTTATTTTTTAACAGAAAAATAATATACCTCGATATATATGAATTAGGTTAGGTCATATATATATATATATATATATATATATATATATATATATATACCCGTCGACCTATATAGGTTGTATCTATGCCCAAAACTGCTGAATGTTTAATATGTTTTTCTTAGTTATAAAAGTGTCATGCATCTAGGGCAATTCTTAATTATATTTCTCCTATGTTAAAACTATTATCATACTTGAACTAATAACTTGAGAAGATTAGAAAAATGTCAAAGTTATTGTTTCAGAAATATTCTTTTGACAAAAAAGAGTCGATTTAATTTGTTTTGGATAGAAACAAGTGCAACATATATTTTAAAGTTTCACAAATTGCTGTTAAGACTAAAATATAATTTCCGAACCTCTTTAATTTTACTTTGTTTCATATCTAGAAATTAGAGGTCACTATAGTAGCAAAGTATTTGGATCCTCTTATTGACATATAATATTATGATGAAGGTCATCACATCAAAATTATTTAGAAATTTTTGTCTATGTTATTAATTAATTCACTACCCTAATTAGATGTATCTAGTTGGTAGTTAAGGAGAGCACCATTTCAGAAGAGTTCATTAATTATCCTAATACATGGTCATAACCCTATAAGCATAAGCATGTGGTTTCGTAATCTTCAAACAATCTTCAATTCAATTCATTCCCTTTGAACTTTCAAAGATATCCTAGATCCTACTTCACCTTTAGCAACCCCATTTTTTTATTAAGCTAAACATACAATAATATCATGAAACTGGCACTTAAAATAATCCCATCTCTATAATTGCTTATTGTTTTATAGAGCACCTCTATAGATAATGTTCACAAATAAAAAAATACACTAAATATTTTCTCTATAAGTTCAAGTTTTAGATGACATAATAATTCAATATTGTACCAGAATTAAAATGTCTCAAGCTTAAATCTTATAATCATCTCTCATCTTGCATGTATATAAGGGGGTGTGTTAGCGTCTTATCAATACCCATGATCATGCTTATACATAAAAAAAAGTGTAAATACAACAAATAAATACACTAATATTAGTCTGAAAAAGATGAGGATGATAATAGTTTCTAACAAAGTGTGACAAAAAACCCACACGCAGCCCCCCTCCACGCCCATTAATTCATGCCCAGTTGGACAAAAGTCTTTCTCATGGATGGTGTCAGAAAATTTTCTGCTGCTGCCACTCCCTTTGCCCAACCGCTTGCCATTTCACACAGCACCCCAAACCAAACCCCACCCACCTCCTCTACCCCCCCCCCCAACCCCATCATCATCAGGCGGCCTTCAAATCAACCCATAACTCTTTCACATTCCATTAGTATCCATACCACATCAATTATATATACATACATGTATTTGTCATCTAATCATCAACTGCATGCTCCCCCGCTACAAACGGGCGACTCTTTTCTCTCTGTTATCTGCTCTCTCTCTCTCTCTCTCTCTCTCTCTCTCTCTCTCTCTCTGGCAGGTTATATGCATTTGGTACACAACCAAACAAATATTTCATGCATGAGTACTGACACTTGCCTTTTCCTTTTCTGAAACATTTTGTGACGTTCGAAATTTTTGAGATACATGATTTTGTTTGAAAGAAATATTGGACCAAAGTTATTTGAATTTCTAAAATCGGTGCTAAGATGAACACTTTGATTGGCTCGTACCAATTCAGTAAGTTATACATATTTTACCTCCTGATTATATTTAAGAGGGCAATGAAAGTAACTCATTAACCCAAGTGTAAAATTTTTGGTATAACTAACAATTGATACTACACTCAAAAGTGTATATAACATTTGTTACATTTAGAAGTGTTGTTAATGTTTGTTACACTTGGAAATGTAGCTAATTTAGACATTGACAAATGAAATTTAAACTTTATTATACTTTGAGATGTAACAAATATATTATTTAAATTTATATTAGTTACAATTTCAAATGTAACAAATTTTTTGTTAACTTAAAAAAAATTAAATATCAAATATTATTCCAATGTCATTGCTATAGTCAAAAAATGTAATAAACATTTTGTTATATATATATATATATATATATATATATATATAATGGTAACTAAAATAAAAATTGTCATTTTACACTTCAATGCTTATTCTAAAGAGAACAAAAAATATGTATCTATTGGTCGAAATCTTATAGGCGAAGTGAGTAACAATCCGATCCTTAGTAGGAGTGCAAGTATAAAGAAAAGAAGGAATTAGAATTAAGTATGGAGATGGTTTCGCTATGTGTGTCTGTATAGGAGGACAATAACCCATGTCTCGCGGGTCTTGATGATGATGGGGGTTGCTTATTAATTAATTAATATTTTCATTCTTAAAAAATGACTTATGAGGGACAGATTGGATGAAAATCTTACTTCTGATCAATGAAATCTAATAAAAATTGCAAGTTCTTCTATTTCCCAAACACTTGACAAATTGGCTTCTCTTGCCAATCTCCTTTACGTGCCACTAATTTTACCTTATTTAATCCTCTACTCTCTCTCTCTCTCTCTCTAGATATGGGCTCCTCAATGTATAAATATGTTGCTTGCACGTGTTTGTTAACAAAGAACGTAAAACAAAAAATTCAATTGATTCTCTCGTGTTTGTTAACAAAGAACGTAAAACAAATAATTCAATTGATTCTCTTTTTTGAAAAAAAAAAAAAGTTTTGGTAAAATATTTGGTAAGTATAATCATGTTCTGAGTTCATGTAACTACAAAGAAATAAGAAAGTACTAGTACCATTTACAATGTTAAAATTTTTAGAATATATCAAGTTTTAAGACAATCATGTGGCACAATCTCACCAATTTTGACGTATGACAATGGAGAAAAAAGGGCTGACTATTTCCATTTCATTTTATCGTTTTGTAGCAAGAGTTTTTTGCATTGGAATTTTGAGAAAGGAAATAATAACAAAAATGAAGCTCTAAAGAAAATAAGCATTACAAAACAAAAGTGGTCAAATTTTGATAGGATATATGTACTGAGTTATTTTTACCGGGATTTATTTTCTTTTTCTTGAAAAGTATGTCTTACAAATATTTACTAGGGAGTAATAAGCCTATAAGACATACTTTTGTAAATCTAGATCATCTCATAATATTAATATTATGATATTATATATAAGTGACAATACTATTGTTGATCTAATATTATCACATATATGTAAATGTGTGTGTGGATAATTATGGGTTGGATATTTGGATTATTGGTGTGTATATATATATATGTGTGTGTATATGTAAATAATATATAATAGTCTATTATTTAATATTAAAAGTAAAAAAAAAAAGGAAACAAATGATATGATACTGGAACAGCTATAATAATGTAGGCAGGTACGGACATGGTAACAAGTCGGAATAGTTTAAGGAGAAGTGTTGCAGAAAGGAGGAGAGAAAATTAAACCTCGAAGGCTTCAAAAAAAAAACTCACTCACTGCTAACTTTGACCGTCAACAATGGAATCAAAAAGAGCCCACAAAAACACATGGGCAGAAGCCTATGAGAGCTTGTTTGTCTACACATTAATTAATATATACTATTTATTATATATGATTATTATTAAAAGCTGCCCCCCTTCACTGTAAAAAAAGGAAAAAAATAATTAAATGCTCTTGGTAACCTCATCGTAATTATGCCCCAACATTACCACTCCTCCATGGCTCCCTCATGTGACTTTTGACCGCCCTAGGAACTATCCTCTGGGGTTGTTCACAAATCGCCTTACGATTTACAGCTGCTTTTGATTTCTTTTCGCCGGCATGCATGGTAAAAAGCTTTTGCGGTCAAAAGCTAATCTATTCATAACCGATCAAAGTGGTAACGGACTCATTCCTACGAGGAGAATGATACAAATTCTACTTTCAAAAAGCATACTTATTTATAGGTTTTTTCCTTCTCTGATCTTGGTCTATTATAAATTAGTCAAGTTTAATGTGATTTGTAGTAGCTCGGGAGGGGGTGGGGAAGAAAAGGAAAGCTAATATTGACAAGATCATACTATCATAATAATTTTGAGTCTTAAATCGTCTCATAACGTTAATTTAGTATGTCTTGTGTGCATATCATTATATTATAAACACATTTTTTGAGGTTTGGATGTTTTGCTGAGTACGTGCATCGCTCAAGTCTCAAGAGATTCGATCATAAGGACTCATGATCGCTTAATAAATCTGCCTGCATTTTTATTCATTGATGGTATATTTACTAGTGATAGTAAGATTTTTCATCATCACAAAATCAAAATTGAAAGAAATCAAGATTGTACGATAATATTCAGCTATCAGATGAACAACTCATCATAAACAGATTTGAGTTAATTTGCACGATTTTAATTCTCACGTAACGTCTTAAGAATGAATTCCACGTTTGCTATCCTACTTTTTTATTTTAAAGTTCTTTCTTCAACATTTTGAACGGTCAAGTGCATGTGCATTTGCTATAAAAAGGACCACAAAAGCAACATTGCAACTGTTAATTTACAGTCTGATTTTCCACACTAGATTATTCAAAATATATTCACTCTTGCCAAGAGAAAGCAACAAAGGACCAAGGGTCTAGGTGGGGAGCAATCGGATAATGAGGACCAAGGGTCTAGGTGGGGATTAATGGGATAATGACTTTATTTTTGTTAAAAAATTTAAATTATAATTTATATTTTCTCATCATAAATTTTTTTCTCTTAATTAACTGAGAACATTATGCGCTCGTATATTTTATCTCATGACGAACTTTAAAATAAATCAAATATTCATGATTCTGTTCGAAATAAATTCTTGGTCGTAAAATAAAGTTAGGATAAATACCCTCGAGAACGGGTATAGCATGCAACTGAAGCGTAAATTCTACTAAAAGCATTTCAAGAGTCAATATTTTGTTACTTTTATACACAAAAGACTCCAAACATTTATTATGCAATTGTTAATTAAAATAAACACGCGTTTTGGACGACTAAATATTTTTTTCGTTCAAAAGCTGTAAGCTGAAGCAAAAAATTAGTAATTTATATAGTCAATTAGCAGCAAGAGAAGAGGAGAGAGCATGCAACAAATCGCGATCACATCTTTCCAGGGATAAGGCATGCAATCGGTGTGCATGGTTTACATACTAGAAAATCCTTATACTAGTGCAACGTACATAAGAAATTATATTTTATTATTCCAGTTTCAGTAGCTCTATATAAGGTCACAATTGATATCATCACTAATAAAAAAGACTTTAGACTTGTTATCCAAGAACTTGATTAGAAATACCACAATAGAGAGAACATAGGCGCCCAAATAAGATCATCCAGTTCCTATAGAACCACCCATCACTAAACTACCCTTAAGAGGGAGATAAGGCTCAGAGGGTGTTTGGTTTTACTTATTTAGTACTTAGAAGTACTTAAATAATAAAAAATACGAAAAAAAATATTTTCCCTTAAATACTTATAAACATCCAAAATAAGCAAAGCCAAACACCCTCCAAGTGGAATGAAAAGGGTTTTTTTATGAGATGAGAAATGAAAACTGTTAGCCCCATGTATAAATATATAGCCAGCCCTTTTCGGACGAAACAAATCTTCAAAACATGGTAACATGAACAACAGTGGTTTGTGTTAGAAAGATTAAATATTATAATGATCATTACTCGTAATGTAGTGAGCTCTGGAATTTAATTAGAATAACGAACATCTCATACTAAACAAATGTACTCTACATAGTGAAATGTTACTGAACTTATAGAAGGGCTTAATTAGATATACACCACTGTAGGATTATACAAAGTTGTGCACAAATCTCATTTTGAATAAACGTCCATCACTTTGGAAGTTCTAGATTGCAACTTGGCCTCCTGTGTAACTCCTAACCACTTCTGGATAAGTTGAAACACTCGTTCATCTTGCAATAGTCCCCGATGACTAGCGTCAATTGCTACCCTTTGGACTGCTTCAAAATTATCCGCCTGCAAGTTTGTAGAATATAGATAACAGCTTTCAAGCAGTACTAAAATTGCATACACGAATGGACTCCATTAAAGCAGCTTATGAAGTACGCAGGTAGAGCGACGCAAGTTCCTACTGATGAGTACAGTGGAAATATGGAAATCACTTTTCTGATATCCGAGAGAATCTTTCTGGTTAGTGATTAAATGCATCTACTTGTTTGAAACAAGAAAAAATAATAGCTACACCCATATACATGTCTGCCCTAGTGTTCTGTAGGAAATGCCAAAAGCCTTGTACGATTATAGTTTTAGCATGCATATGAACTGTCAAGTAGCTAAACACCAACTGAAAAGGTTAAATAAATACCATAGCTGATTCAAGCGGAACAGTTCCATCTCCATCCACATATGAGTACTGGGGCTGGAAGAGGAAGAAATTGCCATAAATTATCAAATTGAGAACACAAAGGACTAAATTGGTGCAGAAATTGCCATAAATTATCAAATTGAGAACCCTCGTGAAATCCAACAAGAAAAAGTCAAGTTACTCACTGTTGCATGGCACACTTCAGATATATCCTCAATTGGTGAAATCTCTGAACCATAGCTGCAAAATGTTTATCCGCATTAGATGTGTTTTGAAATAACTGGGACAACTTTTAGGTGAAATTAATGTGCATATCAGCTAACTGAATGTAACCAAGCTTGCACAAAAAGTAATACACTGAAGACGACCTTTCTGAATAGCTACAACTGGAGGACTTATCCAGAATGGCATTCATATGTTGGTCAAAATTTGTCATAAGCATGGGTTCAAACTGTATTTCTTCTGTGGCTAACAAAAGTTGTATAGTCATCAGTAATTTCACATTATTTTTCTTTTGTGTGTGTGTGCGTGAGAGAGAGAGAGAGAGAGAGAGAGAACTTGCATTTGCAGCACAGAGGAAATAAGATATTAAGATGTCCAAATTATTTACAGGTCACTGACAAAAAGAAAAGCATTTACGGGTCATTGGGGGGAAAAAAAAAGATGAGCTAAAAACACATCAGTTCTTTTATTAGTGGAATGCATTATTCATTTAGCAACATGGCTGGTCATGACCGTTCCACTATAAACTTTGTTTTCCTCATAATCATCAAGATTCCTGTCAAACAGACTAATTGATGACAAATCTTAAGCAACACCGGACAAAGTCAAGTCACAGTCAAATGAATTAACATTGCTTACCAACTTCACTTATCCAAGAGAAAATGAACAGGAAAAAAACAAAGCGAAGAGAAAAATGGGCAAAGATGCCAACTTCAAATGGGAATGGTGAATGCCAACTTCAAACAGTCAAGTGTCACATCTCCAAACGAATATGGAAAAACTTCTTAAATTTAATATCTGCTAATCTTGATAGATGAGTTTCACATACCAAACATCAAAGGGTGTTTCAAAACATGTTCCATAGATGCTATAGAAAGAGACCCCTTTCGGCAGTTGAACACTATCAAGGATTTTACGAGTACCAGCAGCCCAATTTAGAATGGCAAAATTGAATGGCAGAGCTACTGTATCTCCGTCATAGCTCAGCTGCAATAGCAAATGAAGTTAGTTTCTCACACTATGGTGCAAAGAATCATGTCAGAGTCAGACTACAGATAGTGATAGCAATATAAAGACAGTACCAATATGACAGACCAATGCCATAAAATAATATAGAATCTGGACAACAATCTAATAATAAAAATTAATCATCATAAAACTGTAATCCTACTCCACAATCATGTCTAGAAAGTGTAACAGCAATCTCTAATGGTTTAGATAGATTATTTCACAAACCAGAAAAGTTGGCCAAATGCAATATAGCTGCATCATGGAAGATGATTTAAGAAATTCAGCCCTTGCAACTGAAGATGAAAATAAGAGGAAATGACATTAGTGAACAATCCAGCTAATTATCCAGTAGAGGAAACAGAGTATTCCTGAAGGAAAAACTTCGAAAAGTATACAAGAGATAAGAGGAGTTCTTGAAAAATCCCGAAAATAAACTTTCACAAGTCTGCTTTCAAAATGAACCACAGAAAATAACATCTAAATCCAATCATCTTATAATTTAACATCATCAGTATATCGACATAATAATATTATAAGTGCACATAGCTTGAGATGTCATGTTTACCAGCATTATCGTGAGTTAAGTTATCTTCATAAACATAATAACTTGGTAAATCATTAATTCATCTAGTCAACCAACCATGACATCTTTTGTCACATACAGAAGCAATCAAATCTACAAGGGGTATAATGTCTACATGAATGCTGGATTATGAAATGGAAGACAAATTTACCTGACCCCCCACAATTGAATTCCAAACCTTTCAATTTCATAAACCACTTATATAAACAATAAAAAAGATAGCAACACAGAGACCCATGTTAACAAGGAAAAGATAAATATATTATAGTGTTACCTCATTATTCTTCAATGCTTCAGCAAAAAGACTCACACATTCCTCTGGGCCATAGGATTCCAGCTCAACTGTAGTTTCCCCATTTTTTGATTGCTTTCTCCATATCAGAATTTCAGGTTTCTTGTTCCAATTGAAATTTGGGTTCCCTAACATCTCATAGATTGATGGGCACTCAACTAGCTGTTTGTGCAATATAACATATCTTAGTCCAGGAAAAAAGGACAGGAACAAAACAGTAAAAGGACATATGTTACTTATCCAAAATATAATACTAAGATAAATAGACCATCTCCTTACAAACAGACCATCTACTTGCAGCTTCTGTAATTGACTAAAGAAAGACCCAGAATTTTGCAACTAGCATAAATCTATGCGTATATATTGCAAGAGCTGGTCACATTTCGAGAGACTTCATCTCACACAAAGAAAATCTGGATGGAAACTTGGAGCCTCAGAGAAGAGGAAAAATATCAATGTTGAGTACCAAAAGAGAAATTCCAAGTCAACTTCACATGTCAGGATTATCGATGCAAGACAGTGCTAGGGGTGCATGAGTGAATATACATTTTGTATAACCAAACAGGAAGCTCAGATGTAACAAAGCCGCAGTTCAAACTCCAATGGAACACACTGCCTACAAATATATAACCACATTCTTCAAAACTTGTGGTCTGACTAGCATAATTCTTAAGCCATTTCACATTAACAATCTCTTTGATCATTTATTTTCATCATTGTCCTAGCATGTTCGTAGCACTGAATGTTTCAAAACAATGTTCTTCAGTTATTACATAATGATATAGCAAAGAGGAACAGTTTCCACCGGAATAGCTAAGCATGGTGTATAACAAACTAACAAACTAACAATGTATATTTCAAGTAAATTCTGTTTCAAGTTATCACACAAGGACATAATTTATATGCTTTCCACAATCAAAAAAATTGCTCTCCATAAAACATTTCTTCTATTAGGTCCTACTTACAAGCAAATTAAGACAAAAACACTGGGAAGAGGTATGTTGGTTCTCCCCCTTTTGACTCTGTTCCACTCTAGACATTTATCATATTCCTTCATTTCATTCAAACAAACATTTTGGATTAGGAATATACCAATTGATGCATTGTCCACCTTTGCACAAAGAAGAAGCTTTCAAAGCCATCGACAAACTGCAATCCAGTTAAGAGAGAATCATTGATGCAACCCGGTGCTCCTGTTCCAGAAATGAGCAACTTTCATATTTAAGAACCTTGAGAGAAGATCCTTAGAAATGGAAACAACTATACTTTGAACCCGTTTTCCCTGAGAGAGGAAATGACTCAACTTTGGACCAAGATGTATAACAGAGCATTCCAGGTAAGCCAAAAATATTCCATGGGACTTAATAATGCATCAAGAAATGCAATTCTAAAGACCGATTAACTTGCTTCCCTTTTCTTCTAGACATTTTCCTCATTAAAAATAACCATTCCTTGTGTCATAGATGAAGATTTTTCCACCTGCATCCTAGGCTTGCTTTCAAATAAAAGTTGGGGAAAAGAGGTATGATGAATTTATCAACAAATAATATGTGCAGCTCTTCTTTCAGTGTAAACATCCGCACAAACCATAAAACTGAATAAACAATATGATTTCACTTACAAACTCTATTGATCACAAATCAACGTAACATATGATAGCATTGAGACTGAAAGCAAAGCAGAGATTACAAGAAGAAAATTTACAAGCCCGGAAATAATGAGAAAGAAAGAAGGAAAGCCTTTTTTAAAGCAACTAATAGCTCTACAAATAGAGAAAAATTGATTTTGAAGTAGTTACAGACTACAGAGCAAGAGTTGTAGTCAAACAATACTTTGGAGCAAGGTTGATACACCAAATTATCATGTTCAACAAGCATAGAAATATAATAAGGGGAAAACTACCTTGAAAGGGAGTCGCAATGGTGATCCACTTATTTACATACTTCGAGAATACCTGCAAATAAATTTGTTCGAATCACCTGCATGCCTCTCGTGGCAAACTGGATATATATGTAATAAAAGTCTAAACTTTCCATCATAAATCAAATGCCTTTGTTGTGTTTTCTAGGTTCCTCAGGCTATCCCCTACAAAATCTTACATTTAAGTTATTCAGGTGTACAAAGTAATATATTGAAATTTTCAGATGACAAGCAATAGATTTTTGTTTTTATTTTATTCTTTTATTAGTAGAAGTTACCATGCATATTACTCCCTAAACGATAATCTGAATTTTCAAAATCAAACTATAGTCTGTCGGGAAAATCAGGAGGGTGGTTGTTTACTCCACTAGACACCATTGATGAATAGCAGCAAGTTTAAAGAATATAATGAGTTAATGAATAACCATTCTGGAGTTTTCAGCTTTTAAGACTTTCTTCTCTGCAAAAATAGTTAACGAGCTCAGGAAAACAAAAAGAATAGGATAAGAGAGTTTCCAATATGGGCACAATTAAAGTAATGGCTAGAGTGATAAACATGAGGATAAGAATAACAAAAGATTTGGTAATGCTAACTCAAAATATCACCAGGAAACCATGCTTACATCATTATGCAGAGAAATGAAACATGAAATTAGCAATCCACCCATTGAATGAGATATGATGTTGACTTTTCTTCCCCCAGAAGCCTTATATGCAGTATCCAGCCTTTCCTTAAGGCCATCCATTGCCTTGTCAATTCTGTGCACAAATAGTCAAGATTTTGCAAAGTGTGCGAACAGATTCGATAAAATAAAGTTAAAAGATAGAAACAGGAAATAACTGAACCAGTTAATTACACATGCCTTCGCTAAAACTTTGAGAGAAAAGGATATTTGTGCATTATAACCATTGAAAATGTCAACCAATAAAGCGAGTTACCTATTGCTTTGCCGGAAGTCATATCCGTATCCAAACAACGTCGTTCCTTTCTCATAGCCACATCCAACAAGCATGTCAATCATATAATGAAAATGATACACATCGGTCAAATTTAGACATTTCACCCACTGGAAGATCAAGAAAAAGTGTAAGACATTGGCCCATAAAAAAGTTTTAATTTATAGACTGACATTGAACCCAAAAGAACACATTATGCTATTTATAAGGCAATTTCCATTTTCAAATAATAACTATTTTTATTACTAGCTCTACCAGAGTTGCTGAATATGGGGCAAACATTCTCTTTACACCACAAATGCAGTATATTCAATGGCAATGGCAATGGCAATCTTTTTCTTTTGAAATCTGAGAATACAAAATATTTCACACTAACTTTTCATAGAATTGGACGATTCAAAAGCCAGATCATAATGAAAAAGAAGAGAAAGGTTTCTAGATATGGTCACAAGGCAACCTCAACCTGAAGAACATATAGACTCGCCACAAAAGTGTCGCTTAAATTAGTCCATAGAACTGTTTTAGTTCAAAATATATGTTCTTGTCTGAACTAAGAAGCTAACAGTCTCAAGAAGGCAAAATGGCCCACGACAGACGTTATGCTTGCACCAATGTCCAACAAGCCAATGGGAAACTGCTTCTGCACAAACTATCTGTTTTCCCAATTTCTCGTTGCATAGGGACCTGTCCTCCACACTTTGCCAATATGATTCAAAGTGTTAAGACTAAAATGCCAAGCTACTTAATTTATGGATCCGCAAAGAAAAAACTAGGAGCACTTTGCTGTCCATCATCCTAAAACCATTAGTGCCCAGGTCCATGAGTCAAATCAATCCTTAAAAACTAGCATTTGTGTGCTACAATTACATACAAAGTCTTTTAGAGTTGCCAAACTATTCTACCCCAGAAAAGAAAGAATATATTGCAACTCTAATTTGACCATCTCATCAGAAAATTTAAATTGTTATAAAGGGTTCATTTAATTTACTTATTCTATTCAACATGCCCTTTCACGTGCACGATAGGATGATAATCTTTTCTGACGAGTTTGCACATGGGTATATACATTTTCAAAATGTACAACATCCTGTAGCATTCTTCAACAATGTCGAGGCATTTTGGACAAGTTGATTAAGGTGAATATGCGGACAAGCTAGTCACTGATCCCAGGCCAGTACAAAATTATAACAAAACACATAGCCAGGGACTTTTGTTAACCTGCTTTCATGTCGTTCCACAAATAGATTGACGAGCTCATCTCAAAGACTTAAATTTATTAATCATTAGCTTTATCAGTAGCATATAAGCCAAAAAAAATTAAAATAATTTAAAAAAAGGGCTAGCAATATGTACATATATAACATAGACTAGCAGCTTATTTCATGCAGAAGCGGCTGAAAAGCAACTTACTATGGAAGGGTCCAAAATATCAATAGCATATAAACCATAATCATCCTGAGGCACCACTATCTCTGTACTATCATCCAATACCTCAGTATAACCTGCATAATAATAGTCTCACTTCTAAGCTTATACAGAGAAAGTAATAAGTTTCGTGCACAAAACTACCGATATGCGTAATATAGTTACCGGTTTCGGGGTTGTAAAGTGACCATAGCTTACTCTTGAACTCCAAATCAGCGAGAAGGATCCGGACCCAGACCCGGGTCTCCCACCCGGATTTCTTGTTCTTGGAGTTGAGTATCGAACCGGCGATGCCGGAGACTAAGAGGACCGGGTCACGGTCGGCGACTTCGTCGGAGCTGCCTCCACGGAAGCAACGAAACCAGTCTTCAAACATTTTGCTCTTCAAAAAAAAATTTTTTTCTTTTTTTTAATTTTTTTTATTTTTTATTTTTTTATTTTTGGGAGTGAAGAAAACTGGGTTATTATGGTGTACATAGTTGGTTGGTACTTGGTCGTTAAAGAGTTCATGGACTAGCGAAGGGTGGAGAAGCCGAGGTGTCAGCTTTTTTGGATTTTCTTTCAAAATCTAACCCCCTTGCTTTTCTCTCATTACATTCCACGTGCGCAACGTTTTCTTCTTTTTCTTTGGTACGAAAGGATGCAAAAGCATTTATGGTCAAAATATTACACGATGAATCTCGAAAAAGTCTTTTCTTTTGTAGTCGTGTAGATGTTTCGACCGTAGAAATTAAGTACGGACATAATTCAAATAATTGAGTTTAATTTTTATTTTTACTTTAAACCAAATATTTTTTAATTTAGTTGGTGATTTAGTTGTGAGTCACTTCTTTTATTTAAAATTTATTAATTAGTAATCCAATCCTATGAAGTTCCTCTTGAATAGAAAAAATCTGACCCTTTTATCTTTCTTAATCAAAACTGTAGCCAGTGCGTGATTTGACTCGTAACACAGGTCTCCTCCAGTCGTGCGATCTAAAATAGACGGAGCAAATTTCATGTTGACAAATCAAGAATAACAAGTAGGGCGTGTACGTTGGGGAATTTTCTCCCCAATCGACAAATTTATTTTTAATTTTTTTGGAGAAGAAATTTTATTCTGTCCTTCGACTCAATTCAGGGAATACAATTTGAGAAAATGTGAAATAGATAAAAAATTATTGGAGATTAGAGAATCTTCAAATTCTTTTAGGAAAATATTTAAAACTAATTCTACTACTAACATATCATCTTTTTATATTTTTAAGTCTCAATTATTAGCTAATTCTACTACAAAATATTACCCTGCTAAATAGATAAGAATCATCATCATCAACAAAATAATTCTAAATTTAAACTTCCAAATGTAAATAAAATTTGAAGAGCAAAAAAGGACAAATGGCGTGATTTGTGAAGTTATCTAGACTCTGAAGCCCTAGTTTAGAATATATACATACATACATATATATATAAAAGAAAAAGGGTTAAAATTTTTTAATATATTATATAACATATATATTATATACATACACACACGAATATACATAATATTATAACATATACAATATATATAATTTAAAAAAATTAAAAAAATCGAGTTTCGGGTTTTTCCTAGGAAAAAAAAAATTTATTCCAATCCCCAACCCGTTTTCCCGAAATTTTTCTGCATCACTAATTCTTTTTCCCAATTCCCCGATTGCCCAAAAATTATTTCCCCATACCCAATTTTTCGGGTTGAGAATTGGGTTTTCCCAATAAATGTACAGCCCTAATAACAAGTCCTGGTAATTTTGTTCTACAATACAATGTTAACTCATTCTTTTTTTGAACATATAAAGTAAACTTACATGTGAATATTGTTTGCAGTACATATTTAGTTTATTTTAAACTTTAGACATAATGAAAATTTTATATAGTAAATTATCCTTATATAATATTATACACATATTGAGAATTTTGTATCATGAACTATCAAAATTTTGTATTTTACTTGATATACTAAGCCCCAAGTTAATAGCTTTTGAAATGAAATTTTGATACGTACCTTCCAACAGATCAACGAGCATTTCCGTCGCGCCTTTGTGCGCTTCTAACATTTTCTTACTTGTACGTATTAACTTATTCTATTTGTCTCTTTCGAATTCTTGGAGCATTCAAGTGGAAAATGACACTGCGACTGTAGCATTTGAATTTTTCTTTTTCTTTTCCTTTTTTTTTTTGGACTAGAACCAAACACACATCAGGCAACAATTTTGTGATAAATAATATATATATATATATATATATATATTTCTATTTCAAAATTATGAAAAACGTGACATGTTTACATTGTTATTTTTCATTTGAATTGATAGCTATAAATTTAAAAAGAGATTCATTGTCTGATATTAAAAATAAATAAATTTTGTACAAAATACAAAATATTAAAGCATTGGGATTACTAAATTTTTCGTCAGCAAACTAAAGGAAAATGTTAGATATTGACCACATATTTTCAGTGATATAAAACTGTGATGAGTGTATTGTTACAGGAAATCGTGAATGTTTCTTTTCTTTTTTTTTTTCGGTTTGATGTCTGGGGTGAGTTGTTTAAACCATTTTTTTAATCTTTTAGTATTATATTTATATCAATTTTCTTAACAGTTTATTTTAATTTTTATTAGTGGCAAATTTATTAAAAAAATATTTTGACTTTTATTTTTTTAACCCATAAAATTTCATTACAATAAATAAACATTAATCACATTATAGATTTTTTTATCTGTAGAATATTTAAGTTACATAAAATGCAAAAAATATAAAATATAAATTCCATGCTTATATCGTGCAATTTCAATATAAGAGTTAAGACACGGGTTTTGATGAGTATTACTGGCCGCCACCTAAACTTTTTTATTTTCCATTTTCCACACACGTGAAAGTAAGCTATTATTGATGCTTAAAATATGTTTGGTTCTATGCATATTCTTATAATTAAATTGATGTTAGACAAAATAAGTTTCGCAATAACTGAGGATACTTCAGACCAAAAAAAAAATTAAGGCCTACTTAATTCTTTTATCATGACTTTCTTTTCTTTCTTTCCTTTTTTTTTTTTTGGTTTCATTCCAAAATTGTCAAACTTATGGCAACGATTATTTGGGTTCACACATGCATTATGAACTCCCAAATTGCTTGCTCTTAAATTAGGTTTAAAATGACCCTTCAAAAAAAAAAAGTTTACGATAGTACTTCTTTAGCTAACATTATAGTTTAGTTTACCTGCATTTGAGTAACGGGCTGATGGTTGAACAATGACCCGTTGTGACAAAATTTTTGAGCTTGAAGTTATTTCCTTCATTATTTCTAGTTCTTAATGACCCGAGTTATATATTAATTACGTCGTTAAAACACATAATTTATAATTTGAAAATAAACTCAATAAATTTTATTGAAAGCAAATTCCTTGACAATGCACATGTTTATAGTTTTAATCTAAAAAATTTTTACTTTCGATGAAATTTTGGTCATCAAAAAGTCTAAACAAAAAAATTAATTAGAGAAAGCCAATCTAAAGAAGGAACCTTAATAGTGCCACATCCTACTCTCGAGTAGATCGCTAAAAACTGTGGACTTTTTTCATTTTTTGTTTTGTTTTTCTTGAGCTCTTTGTCATTTTCTAGCTCCTACGTTGAAAATTCGAATATGACAAACTTGTAAGGAACTACAAAAGAATATAAAGAGCATGTCCCAAGAATCTTTGGGTATATTTTTCAAGATGAGGCCAATTTGACAAAGGCATGGCATTAACCTCCCTTTGTATCCATACACACACACACAAAAGAAAAAGAAAAAGAAAAAAACAGAAGAAGAAGAAATAATAATATATTATTACTATTATATAAAAGATTGAATCCGCCTCATTCTTCTTTGCACAAACGTTTGGTATAACCTTCTCCTTTGCATATAAAATCTATCTCTTTTCTCACCAAATGACATTTGCATGGAAGTCGATGCACGCTTTTGCAAAACGACATCATTCCTTCATCTATTGGTGTCATGAGTAAACCTTGAAATTCCACGTTGTTGCACTTTTTGCCATGTCGTCCTTAATGTGTAAACGTAGCTAGAGATGGTGGAAAGAACCAAAGTTTGCTTTTCTTCTTGGTATAATTAAAACGGGGTTGTTTTTGCTTAAGCAAAGTCTACTTTTCTTCTTGTTCTAAGCAATGCTAAAGCAAAAGATGAAAAGCAAAAAGAACACGAAAATACAAACTCCAATACTCGAACATGCAAGCTGCTAGAGAGATAAATGGATTTCTATTTATGTGTCTAAAAAACTGAGATGTGTATGGGTACGTATATGTATGTGCTAGAGCAGTGCATTTGTATATATGTGCATGAATGCAAGGAGAAGAATTAATGGAGTTTGTTGAATTTGGTGCTTGATTTGCCCCTACATTATTGGAATCAAAAGAGAAGGGTGCCAACCAAACTAAAGTTTTTCTTTGCAGATCCTCCTATTTTTTGTAGTAAACCAAGGAATAAGGTGTCTTTTTAATTTAATCTTTCATGGAAAAGATTAATGCTTCTTGCCTTTCATTATAAGTCAACTAATCATCACATACATCATTTCATGGTGAGCTCATCATATTTGGTATGTCTTATTTATGAAAAAGTTCAAATCCTTCGAGATATTTGAAATCTTTGAAGCTTGTAGTTTGAAGTACTGTTTGTTGTTGGCTCCTATCTGTTTGTTGGGTGTGCTTGAGTGTTAGATGTCCTCTTAAATAAATAAAGAAGAAGCATCTTAATCTTAGAGATTATTTTTTTATGGATTTATTTTACTTGGATATTAGTTCAATCCAGGTTGATTACGATTATCTTTTTATTCATGGGTTTATATGTTTCTATGTCTTGACATGTAAAGAAATGCTGGATCTATTGCTCATCCCCGGCCCCCCTCCCCCTCTTTCTATTGTATTGATTTGTGCAAGAAAAAAAAATTACACTTTTGGGATTTCAATGGGCATGCAGAAGTCTCAAGTGGTGGAAGAAAGCCATGAAAGGAAATGGAGGAAATTAGTCGCAGTGCTCATACTATTAAAAACAAGAAGAGGAGCCTCATATCATTGAATTAGACATTGAGCTTGATGAGAGTGAAATTGTGGAGCTTGACAAGGATCTACCACAGTAGGTTTTAGTAAATCAGATTGCCATGCTTAATTGAGCATGACTTAGCTTTGATGTTTTCTTATGGTAGATAGAGTGACTTGGTTAATTACTCGATTGTAATGTTAATTCAATATAAATGAACTAAGCAAATTTGAAACAGGAAAAAGAGACCCTAAAGAATGTGAAGTAATGTGGCTTTTGATTCACATTAATGCACAACTATGTTGTTTATCTCACTTTTAGAGATATGCCCTAATGCCAGAATTAGGGCACCCACTGAATCTGTATTACCATATGGTCATGCTGGAACTGGTGGTCAAATCTTGGAATTACACTTGTTACAATGAATCTTATCACCTTTGAGCCGTAAGAGGTTTCACAAGCACAAAGAGCATTTTGATCACGCAAGGACATAGGATATGACCATGTATTGCACGACCCTGTTGCATTAGTAAAAGATAAAATAAAATCAACAAAGACAATGACATGGCCACCTACCAAGCTTCTCGAGTTGAGTAAAAGGTCCACGTGGTCCATTTAATGTCTTCAACTCAACCATTGCTACCGCTAATTGCATGTCTGGTCAAATCGAAAAGATGTTAAGGGGTTGTTTGGAACTGTTTTCAAAAATATTTTTTTAAAATAAAAAAACATAAAAACTTGTTTGGAAGCAGTTATTTTCTAAAATTATTTTTTAAAACTGTTCTAAAAAAAATATTTTTAAAAACAAAAAATAAGAAACACATTTTTTTTGTTTTCATGTGGTTTTGACATGTTGTTTTCAAAAGAGCAATTTCATTATTTAATTATTTTCCTTCCCCCCGACCTACCCCGACCCTAGGCCACCTCCTCACCCCACTTACCCTAACCCTCGTCCATCCCACCCCACCCACCCCCTATCCTTGCCCTCACCTCCGCCTATTCTAGCCTCTTTTAGAATACACACATCATATACACGCACACACATATATGTGTGTGTGTGTGTGTATATGCATATGTAGATGTATGTCTATTAGAGGAAAAAATCAAATATGAAGAAAAAAATTAAGGGTGTAATAGTCTTTTTAATGTAAGATAAAAAAAAATAAATTTACCTTCCATCTAAACAATTTTTTTTTGTTTTGTTTTTGAAAACAGTTTTTAAAAACTATTCTGTAAAATTGTTTTACAAAACAAAAAAACAAGAACACTTCCAAACGGGCTCTAAAATTTTTAGATTTTCAATTAAAGCACATCTATAGAAAAGCTAACAAATATATAAATTGATTAGTGAATTTCAATCTAACACTATCATTCTAGTTCACATATTAAAGGATCTACGAGATGCAATTAGAAGATTATTAGGGTATAATGCTAGGGGAGTCTTGTCTCTCAGAATAATCAATAACTAATTTTTGGCGATACCTCTCGAATAAGAAAAAAAAAAAAGAATGGAGATGCTCTTTTATTTTATTTTTAAAAGAAAGTCTTTGGTCAAGATTGGAGTAGAAAAATATAACAAACATGGACGTTGATAGTTGAGTCGTGAAACATTTGCATGATGGTCACTCCATTATTTTCTGTATAATGCATGTTGCAAATATTATTCAGGTTCTTTAAGTATTATTCACACAAGGGGAGAAATTGATTCCTTACTATTTCCTATATTTCCTTTTATATTTTGAACATAGGCATTTTGCCAAAAAGTTTCAAGATTGTGGTTTTTATGTTTCATCAAATTTGTAATTATGTTTAATTCAAATTTATTTATATATTAACACTAAGCACTAGAATTTTAGTATAATATAATTTTTATGGTTTTAATCAAACACCAAAAAATAAATATTTTACAAACATTCTACTTTAAATGATATTTTGCTGTAAATAATAATTTCTTTTTAAAATATTCTATCATATCGGGCGAGCCACCGAAAACCAAGGCAAAGAGCATCCCTCTATTCGTTAAGTTACCTTTGGGCTTCAGCAAAAGGATTTTGATGATCTGTTACCTCCATGGCCCAAGTAGCGACACTGGATTGATGTGAAAGTTCTTGCAATACAAAGGCCCAGCAAAGGAAGTAACAACAAAGAAAAGCACATTTGTTTGTTTTTCTATTAGAGCCTGTTTGGCTCCGACTATTTTACGGTTTATAAACTCTTAAAAAACAGCATCTCTTTACATGTTTTTTTACTATTTATGGCTTATAAGCCCTAAATAGGTTTAGCCAAATAGGGTGTTAGAAAGGTCACAGTTTTGGCTTGTTAAAATATACCAACAATGTTTATGTCTAAAGATCCAAAATATTACTAACCAATGATAATGTTATATATTATTCGAGATTAGGGATAAGCTCAAGAGGTTAAGACTATTTCCCTTTAGAAGTTAGGTTCTGGATTCAAATTTCACTAGGGGCGGCGGAAGGGGGTGGGTTGGATTGGGGGGGCAGGGAAGGGTTAAAAAAAACGAAGAATATATACATTATTCTTCTGAATTATACTTATTAATACTAATTGATTTTAAAATAAAATTTCAGAGCTTTTAAATAGCATTAGAAATGAGTTTTGACTTAGTTGTATTTCAATCCCATCTTGCATCATTCCTGCCCAATTGTACTTTGACCCCATCTCGTGTTTCCACATACGAGTATTCTTGCTTTGATAAGCTCTCGTTTCTAGATTCTCATCAAATCATACAAGGATTATAGAAACATATTTCTTGATTCCATGAACTTTAAACGCATGCAGTAGGCATTAGCAAGGGTGTATAACTGTGCAAGTGCTTTCTTGTTTTTGTACTCCAAAAACTATCTTGAAGGAAATAAATGCTTTTCAGTACTTAGAGATGTCAAAGAAGTTTGGTTATGAATAATACACAAAGCGCGTAAAAATCTTTAAACCCTAATCCTCTTTTACTTTTCGCTTCACTCATATTATTCCATTTTTTTTTTAGGTATGCAGTACATAAAAAGTTGGTAAGAGAAATATCCAAATAAATACGATCAAACATCCCCTAGTGTAATAAATAGGATGTGCATACTCAACATTTCAATTGCTCATACAAATTAAATGCTTCTATGTCTGCATTATGTCAAAGCAGCTACGGAAACATTTTAAGTAGAACTAGTACTTTCATACCTCGTGCTTTGCACGGACTTATTTAGGTTCTGTGTGTTTTTTAGTTGTTTAAATATTTATAGATGTGATTTTTTTATTGTTTTTAGGTTTTTGTTTGTTTTTTTATTATTTCTAAATATCAAAAAAAATTAATTCTAGTGTTTTTTTATTCTTATTTTTATTTTTTAATTAGGATATGATACATAATTTAATTAAATTAATAAATTTTTTGGACTTTATTACTTTAAACTCATTAAAAAGAAAAATAAAGGTGATGCATAAATACAATTAAATATCTTGTAACTCAATTGCAATGATGAGGTTAGGAAGTGGTGCATAAATGTAATTAAACACTATAATATATAAATTTATAATAATGTAATAATGTTAAAAATAGAATTTATGATGACTTGGCAAATAAATGGGTGATAATTTAGCACCCTTCTTTAAGCTTCTTTGGGTTTAACTTTTTTATAGATGTGATTTTTTTAATTGTTGTTAGGTTATCGTGTGTTTTTTATTATTTCTAAATATCTATAAAAATTAATTCTAGTACTTTTTTATTCTTAATTTATTTTTTAATTAGGATATGGTGCATAAATTAATTAAATGAATGAGTTTTTTTAGACTTCATTACTTTAAACTCGTTAAAAAGAAACATATAGGTGGTGCATAAATATAATTACATATCTTGTAGCTCAATTATAATGATGAGATTACGAAGTGGTGCATAAATGTAATTAAACACTATAATATATAGATTTTATAATAATGTAATAATATTAAAAATATAATTTATGATGATTTGGCAAATAAATGGGTGATAATTTAGCACCCTTCTTTGAGCTTCTTTGGATTTAACTTTTTTATAAATGTGATTTTTTTAATTGTTGTTAGGTTTTCGTGTGTTTTTTATTATTTCTAAATATCTATAAAAATTAATTCTAGTACTTTTTTATTCTTAATTAGGATATGATGCATAAATTAATTAAATTAATGAGTTTTTTAGACTTCATTACTTTAAACTCGTTAAAAAGAAACATATAGGTGGTGCATAAATATAATTAAATATTTTGTAACTCCATTATAATGATGAGATTAGGAAGTGGTGCATAAATGTAATTAAACACTATAATATATAGATTTTACAATAATGTAATAATATTAAAAATAGAATTTATGATAACTTAGCAAATAGATGGGTGTTGATATGACACCCTTCTTTGAACTCTTTTGGGTTAATTGGTGCATAAATATAATTAAATATCTTGTAACTCTATTACAATGATGAGATTAGGAAGTGATGCATAAATATAATTAAACACTATAATATATAAATTTATAATAATGTAATAATATTAAAAATAAAATTTATAATGACTTAGCAAATAGATGGGTGCTGATATGACACTCTTTTTTGAATTTCTTTGAGTTTATCTTTTATATTGATATATAGATATAGATGTGCATATTCAACATTTCAACCACTGATACAAATTAGATGCTTATACGTTTGCATTAACTATTTTAGATGTTCAAAGCAGCTATGGAAAATTTGTGATTTTATTATTTGTTTTTCAGGAGGAAGACTTATTAGTCTTTCGATTTTGGCTAAATTCTCGAACAAGTCCTTTGATTAAGAAAAATATCTTTTTTATATTCCCTAAAATTAATAGACATTTGTCAACAGTTAACCATTTAATTTGTTAGGAAAACTCAAAGTATCCTTGAGCAACATTGTACATTTGTGATCCAAAAAAATGGCATTATTGTTACTCATTCTATCTTCTTGGTTTAATTTCTTTTTGTTCATACAATATTGCAAACATATGTTATTCTTGACTATTGTATTATATGCCTCGAGTTTTAACTAAAGAAGATTACTCTGTTGTAGCTTTTGTATTATTTTTATTGAATATAGTGTGGCATTTGTCTTGAATACACTTGATAGAAGTAACTCTTTTATACACATACTGGACAATAATGAACATTGTGATTACTAGCTTTAGGGTAAATCTCACAACAAGTCCCCATCGTTTATCCACTTTTTTAAATTAATCTCTATTATTTAAAATACTCGAATGAACCTTTAATGTTTCACAAATATAGTCAAATTAGTTTTTATTTGTTGAAAATATTCATATTAATCCTCAATATTTCATAAAAATAGTCAAATTAATCCCATTTTTTTTTAAAAATTATATTAGTCATCAGTATTTTACAAACTTATTCAAGTTAGTCCTACGAAGGTCATAAAAAATAAAGGAGTTGTTGGAGAGAAATTGAAATAGGGATTTCTTACACTAAGTGTTTGATAAAAAAATAAAAGGGTTGTTGAAGTACAATTGAAAACGGAGGATTCTAAAATATAAAAAAAGGCTTAGATTACTTAAATTTAGAAGAAAAAACAAAACAACTATCAGAGATACCCTAACAACGGTCATATAAAACAAGGGCAAATTTTCACAACCTGTTTACTTACTTTTTCAAATTGGTCCCAATTATTTAAAATGTTCAAATTAATCTGAATGTTTCGCAAAAATATTGAAATTGATCCTCAAAGTTTCACATATGAATGTTTTGATTTGAAATTGGAAATCACTCGAAATTCAAAGGAGTAAATAAAAAAGTTGTATGTATAAACATGCTCGAAGACATTTTGGATTTTTCTAACAAATCAAGTAGTTAGTTGTTAATTTTAACAAACATGCCTTTACTCTACGAATCAAAAAGCATAATTTTTATAGTTGAATGACCCATTTAAGAATTCAGCGGGAATTTTGAGACTAAAAAATCTTTCTCCATTTGTATTTTTTCTTCCAAAGATGACAAAAGCCCAAATAGTGTGAGAGTGGATGTCAGCTATGTGGCAAAGTGTTGATCATTTAGCAAACATATGGCCTTTGGATTAATTTTTTTTGTGAAAAAGTATTTTTTTTAAAAAATTTATATTAAATTTGCAATAATTATTTGAGTTGACTTTTTAAATAGTTGAAACTATGAAAAAAAAACTCAAATGTAACTTTTTTTAGAAGCCAGAATTTTTAATTTTTTAAAAAAAACTGTTTTTAAAAAATTATTAAAAAAATACTTAAAAAAAAAACCAATCCAAACAAACCCATACTTCTTTTGACCCCAAAAAAGCGCGCACACACAAAAAAATAATAATAATAAATCCTGAAAAAGATTGAACACAGACTCACTTTTGTTAATATACGACTATATTATCTACTATTATTATAATATAAAATTAAATTATATAATAAATAAAATAAAAACTCACATTTTTCATCGATTTTCGAATGATTTTAAGTTTAAAGTCTAACTTCATCATTCGCAACAAAAATAATATCCCATTTTAAAAATAAAAACGATGAATCACACGTGGAATCTACCCTTGCTAATATGTCTTCACCCATGTCAATTGCTAACCTATATATATCTCATCAAGATTCGAAACCATTTATTTCATCCAAAAAAAAAAAGAAAAAAGGAAAAATCGGAACCATCGAAACGTTATGGCTTCCATACTACTACAACTACACGTACTCTACCTTTTTCCAAGTTCCAAATGCCCCTTCATCTGCTACGCGCATGGAGAAAACTTTTCCACAGTCTTTCTCTGCATGCGGTTAATTCTGTCCTTTCCTCTTACTTTCTATTTGTTCATTAGTCATCACTCTATTCTCCATTAATGGTGTCACTTTCTCTCTCTCTCTCTCTCTCTCTCTCTCTGTCTTTAGAAAGGAAAATCAGATAGTGTATTATTGTACACACATCGTTTTCACTCCACTGTTTCTTTCTTTCCTCGCAAGTGATGCCTTTCCTTAGTCACTAAGGATGAAATCAACACAAAATGTATTACATATATGCCATTCAGCATGTTACTAGCATTTAAATGCATGCGAGAGCATGTTGACTACTTGTGCTATTCTGGGTTGTATTTATTTGGTTGTTTAAAGCTTTTCTTGCTATATTGCCGTTACTGATCAGTTCGAACGTTACGGAACAGCACTCTGGATCATTGTTTGAGTAGTAAGTAGTAATGGGTTTTCTACTTTCTTTTTCCTTTTTCTTTTTGTGTTTTGTGTGTTCTGTGTTTAAAGCTTGTACCCTTTTTTTGTGTGTATTATGAATTGATGCTTGTTGTTACCACAATGGACAATCTTTTTGTTTGCATAAAGTGTGTGGAAGATGGCAACTAATTTTGTTTGGTGTGTCTTTTTTGCAATAACCAAATCAGGTTTACCATGAGCTATGCGTTTTGAAGGATATTTAATGTTCAATTTTTCATTTTTCTTTGTGTAGAAACAGAAAAAATGGAACCACCAGCGATGAATGGAGGAAACCAAGACCCCTGTGCTGATCCTGTACCCTTTGCTAGCAAGTAAGCTCCTCTTTTCGATTCCCCCGTATCCATATTTTTATACCACAATAAAGACTACAAGATCATTGTTGAAATACACTTGCTGATTCTATGCACTGTTTGTTTTTCTCTGTCTGGACTAGTTATCAACTGGAAGCCTTTGAGGAAGCAATGAAGCAGAACACAATTGTGTTCTTGGAGACCGGTTCTGGGAAGACTCTGATCGCGATCATGCTCTTGCGCAGCTATGCTTATGTTCTGCGAAAGCCTTCGCCTTTTATCGCTGTTTTCTTGGTTCCTCATGTTGTTTTAGTCGAACAAGTATGTCAAATGATTAGAACTATGCTTTATTCATGTTTACTTATTTTATTGTAACTTCCTTTTCACCTTTGATGGAGTAGCATTAGTGTCCGATTTCTTCAAAGTATCGTTATTTTCTTTTATTCATGTATGGTAAATCTGAAAGCATAGTGCTGATTGTTGTAGAAAACATTCAAGTCCATATCTTCTTACTATTGATGCTCGTTGTTAATAGCCTCGGGACCTAGTGGATTTGATTTTAATCATGGTCAATTTTTATATCCGCAGGTTTAGTGTTTAAAGCATTGACTTAATTTATTTATGTTTTCACTTGATCTATCTAGCAAGCAAAAGCCATTATGATGCACACTGACTTGAAAGTGGGGCAGTTCTGGGGGGAGATGGGCGTTGATTACTGGGATGCTGCTACATGGGAGCAGCAGCAGAATGCTTACGAGGTATGCAATTATAATAGTATTAGTACTGTCACATTTGCTGGTTTAGATGATCAAATCCACTAAGATACTTCCAGTTCATCAGAACTTGTGTGGGTTCCAGTTTACTCTACATTACCACTGCAAAAGGTGTAATCACTATATTTGGATCAGGGTCCATTATTATGGTTGAGTATGGTTGGTTTTGTGTTCTCTCATTAATCTTTGTTGTAATAAAATAATTAGTCAGTGATGATGGCTGGAGGTATGTAACAATTCAGACCACCAGACAATTTTAAGCCGTTGGAGTTTGGATGTGGATAAACTGAGCTGCGTGGAGCAACTGGGAAAATCTTTTTCCGATTGTTCTTATTGGGGATTGTAGAATCTCTTCAGCAGTAACTTGATAGTTCATTATATCCATCCACACAGCCACAGACACAGAATAATATATATATATATATATATATATATATATATATATTCGCAGTGCCATAAGCCGCGTGTCTAGTTGGTTTGGTAGGAAATAAATCACTTGGTACATATTAATTGAAGTATTCTTCTTTTAGGTGCTTGTCATGACACCAGCGATTTTACTTGATGCCTTGAGGCATACTTTTCTGACACTTGACAAGATCAAGGTTCTAATATTTGATGAATGCCACAACGCAAGATGGAAGGACCCCTATGCTTGCATTATGAAGGTATGCTTCCTGAAGACGTAACCCTTCAAAAATAGATCTTAAACCTTAATTATGTAGATCTGCATCATCTCAATAGAAGTCATTTTGTCTCTGAAAATCTTTCACACTTACGCATCAGTGTGCATGGGACATCATGTAAATGATTATGTTTTGAAAGCTTCAACGTGCTGAATGTTCAGAGGATGATATTTCTTTAAGAACAAGTGCAATATATCTTTGTCCATTGTTCATAGAGATGGCTGGATGGAAGGCCGAGTACTTGGCAGGAAGTCTTTCTCAGCTGCAATCACAGAGCAGAAAAGAACAAAATAAAATCGTTGAAGAGTTCCAACGAGGCACTGTTGGTGCCTCACTATTAGTATAAAATAAAATTATGCATATAAGAGACAACCATTAATAGTTAAGATTAAGATTCTAGCATGTGGATGTGGCTTGTTGCAGGTGAATGTGATGGTAGCAAATTCCATTCTTGAAGAGGGCTTGGATGTTCAAAGTTGCAATATTGTCACAAGATTTGATCCTTCGGCAACAATTTGTAGTTTTATTGAGTCCCCTGGTCTTGCTCGTAAGCAGAACTCGGATTTCATCATAATGAAAGATAGGTATAGTTTATGGTAGTCAAAGTAGACGGTTTGGTGCTAAAATTTAGAATGATACTAACTCTGTTAATTTTTTCTAAAGTAATCTTGTGTTTAGGATGTAACATATGCCATAAATACTAGCTCTGCAGTTTGAATTTCTGAAACTTATAGAGTGGCTTCCTATCCCATTTTTCTTATTTCTGATTTTAGGTATTTCAAGCCCTGTACTAGGTTTGTTATTGATAAGGCGTCAGAAACTTGCACCTTACATATTCCGAAAAGCTGTCGAATTCAAAATGTTGAATTTCAAGGAGATACCAAAATAGTGAAGCAACTTGCGGGTCTAGAAGTTTGTAAACGGCTTCATCTTGTAGGTGCCTCGACAGATAATCTTGTGCCAGATATTGTTGAGGGAGAAAGCAATGAGCAGGAATCTGGTATCTTAATTTAGTCCCTTTCTTCATGATCTCTGGGAAGAGCTCAATTTCATTGTTCCAGACAGTGCTCAGGATATCTATTTTATCTGATTGTTATGATCCACAGGCTCCAAGTACAATGAAGAACAAGTGCAGTACTTTCCACCTGAATTGATTCACGACCAAAATGATAAATCTGAAATATTGTACTATTGCTACTTACTCGAGCTGCAGAAGAATTTTCACCGCGAAACCAGGCTTCATGATGTTTTGCTTGCTGTTAGATCCAGCTTGGAGGTCCATGATGAATCTATGGCTATTGACCTTGTTGATAATAGCTGCGGCTCAATATCTGCAAGATATATTGGAGTTATGAGGCTTGCTCCCGAGAAGGTAATCTTAGGTTTTTATGTCAAAGCACTTTTGCTGTTGCAACTTGACTTACCCTGAAAAGGCAAGAATTAGTACTTGAATTTTCTTGTATCATCAAATTTTGTTGCAGGTTTTGATATGTCGAAGGTTTCAAGTGACTCTTCTTAGGATTTTATTGGATCACAATTTGAATAAGCTGGATGAAGCTCTAGGCACATCTGAAAGAAAGGGTGACCTTATTTCATTTGACTATCTTCTGCTGCCTGTCAAAAATTCACAAAAGGAACCATCAGTTGATTGGAATTCTGTGTATTCTGTGCGACTTCCATCCATCCATGATAGTGATAGGCATGTGCAATGTCTCTGTGGCGGGGACAATGGTTATCATGTAAATACAAAGAGTGGCTTGGTGTGCAGCTGCATGTTGCAGAATTCTTTGGTATGCACACCTCATAATGGTCGTACATATTATATATCTCACACTTTACATGGTTTGGATGGAAATAGCAGTCTAAAGCTGAAACGTGGAGAAGTTACTACTTACCAAGATTATTACAAGAAAAGGTAATGTTGTGTCAGTTATGCTTTCAGTTTGATAATGTGTGATGGTAGTTTATCAAAGGTGTTACATACTGCAATTTTACAGGCATAACATCAAATTGGACTATGAAGGACAATCACTTCTATATGCTAGAAGTGTTGTAACTGTGCGAAATTACCTTCTCAAATTTAGAAAGCGGAAAATGAAAGGTTGGTTCATAGTTAAACCATTTTCCCATAGTTCTATATGTATCTTTTTGATTTCAGTCATCTATTTGTGAAAATGAGGTGCATAGCTGAATGAAATTCAGCATCGTAACTTCCTTTGTTGAACTTTCTGATGAAGCTGGACACTCTTCAGAATGTTCTATTAGCTGTATTTGCATGGTGATGATTGCATGTTCAGTGATTGTCAGATCTGTGATCCGTACTGTTGCTAAACTTAAATAAACAATGAATTACTACGTGTGTATTCTGATCATGTATCTTCAGTTGTGATCTGTACTGTTGCTAAATGTAAATGAACAATGAATTACTAAGCGTGTATTCTGATCATTTATCTTCAGTTGTGATCCATAAAGAACTGTTCTTTGTAACATTAATTGTCCGCTCTTTTGCTGGTTGCTTGTCTTTTTCCTTTCCCAATATATTTGTCCTTTTTATGTTGCTTGTAAACATGGAAATGAAAAGTTCCTTTGGTATTTATTGACATAATCTTTTGGAGCTTGTTGAAAATTCTTCACTATACACCATCTTGAACAAGTGGGCAGTCTTTTACTATAGCAATCTTATTAGAGAAGGATTTGTAAAAAATTAATTGGTTGTTGTTTTATTAAGTTTACTTATTCTTCATCTAAACGAATTCTATATCTTAGAGTTAAGGTTCGTTTATCTTTTTAATTACTGTAATTAATATTTTTAATTCAGTCACTTTCCTGTAATAAACTCTTCATTATCTTTTTAATTACTCTTTCCTCTTTATATTGCCAGATGCAGTAACGTTGTCTAGATTTACATTATTTGTACACTGATGACTTTTCCTTTTTGTGTTTCTCTTTACACATGTAGGGCCAAGTAATGTATCAGTCGAGTTGCCACCTGAACTCTGTCTCATCGTCATGTCACCCATACCTTTGGCTACAATCTATTCTTTCTCGTATATTCCTTCAATCATGCATCGGATTGAGTCCTTGCTTCTAGCTGCCAACTTGAAAAAGATGCATTTGGATCACTGCACAAAAAATGTTACTATTCCAACCATTAAGGTATGTTTTCCAGATCTTCATGGACGGTACACTTTCTGCTTTTGATTTTAGTTTCATTAATGTGGATGGTCATGCTTGTGCTAGTACAACTCATTAATGAGTAAAATCTCTTTGATCCTCTGTAGTTAGACTTCCTGGTTTATCTGAGCAATTGTAGCTGACACCTTCTCATTCTGGATGTATTTTATTTTACTGCCTTGGTTACAAATAATGCCATTAAAATGGAGGTTCTGGTATTATCGGAAGTTGGCCCACAACATATTTTCTGCAGCCTTCTATGCATGAAATCTGATAAGATGGTTGGAGAAGGGATCTTTTGGACATTATATTGTGTGCTTGACTTCCTGTCATTTGAGTGGTTGTGGATGATTATGTGACTGAATACATAAGCGATAGTTCCATCATACATAATGTGCTCCAAGTGGGATTTCTGAAAACCATAAATTTTCATTTGTATGTTTGCTGAGATGTTAGCTTCAGATTTTTTTTAAGTTTCCCCCTTAACTTCAGATACCTGCTGAGCGTACAATTTACAATATGATTAGACATCATACATAACATGTTCCAAATAAAGATCTCTGAAAAATACAACATACCGTCTTTGTTTTGTGTTTAGAGCAGAAAGCTTTCGTCTAGGCACACCCTTGTACATGGTCTTATCTACTGGTTCAATCTTTTGGTTGCCTGGGGATTGCTATTGTCCAAAGGCTAAGTATTTGACATAGAATGTTTATGGCTGCTACCTTCACCTATTAAGAAGAGAAGTATTGATTGCTGCTACACAAACCTCTGAACAAGTTTTTGGTGAAAATCCATCCAGCTTAAACTTTTTGCATTTTACTATGAGTGAAATTTCTTTTATTAGTGTCAAGTCAAGAAGCCCATGAGAGCCATTTTGCCATGTAATGGCTCAATGTGACCTTTTTTTCACAAGATTGCCTGTCAAAGCATGAGGATTTTACGTGTTCCTGGAGGCGATTGGTTTGTCTGCTAAAGATGAACTTGTCTTCCTTCTTCTCTGGAAAACATTAAGAAGTAAGATATTATTTCTAGAGATTAGACTGAAACTGATCGGATTCTTCTAATTTTGCTGACTTCTACGTTCTAAAAGTTGAACAATGAATATATTTGTGCTCTTTCTTTGTTATTATCATTGGGCCCTTGACTAGTTCAATTCATCAAAAATTCAATTTTTGTTATTTGTGGTATAACAGAGACTTTTGCCACTAGAGCCACTATTCGGTCTGCAGAAACTATGGACTATGTAATAAATATATGTTTTCTAATTTATGATGCTGCATTACTTATTTTGAATTGTTGTTATTGATCTCACTCCAAATCTCAGGTGTTGGAAGCAATTACGACAAAAAAATGTCAAGAGCAACTGCACCTGGAATCACTGGAAACACTTGGAGATTCCTTTCTCAAATATGCTGCTAGTCAACAGCTATTTAAGACATTTCAAAATCATCAAGAGGGTCTTCTTAGTGTTGGAAAAGAAAAAATTATTAGCAACAATGCATTGTGCGAGCTAGGACGTGACCGCAAAATTCCGGTAAGAATTCGTTTTTTTATTGGGACTTGCACCCTTAATTCTGTCATTCACCACTAGAAGAACAGGGAGGAGCTACCCTTCAATATCCTTAAATGTGAATATTCCAATGTCCCAAATAATAGGAAAAGAAGGAAAGATCAAATCAAATTATGTGATTTTCCTTTGTTGTTCTTGTTATCTGAAACATAGGGTCTTTTTAGGGTGAACATATATGTTTAGCTGGTTTGTTTCTGACTTTGCAGGGCTTTATTCGTAATGAGCCATTTGATCTCAAAATGTGGATAATCCCTGGTGATAATTCTGTAGCTTATACATTGGAAGAAGAGGAGTTGTCGCCCACAAGGAAAGTTTACAGTAGAGGAAGAAGGAAGTTAAAGAGTAAGAAAGTTGCTGATGTAGTTGAGGCACTGATTGGTGCATTCCTTAGTGCTGGTGGAGAGATGGCAGCGTTGTCATTCATGGACTGGCTTGGCATAAAAATTGACTTCGACATCGTACCTTACGTGCGGCCCTTACCAGTCTGTCCTGAAAAGTATGTGAACCTAAGATATCTGGAGTCCTTGCTTAACTACTCGTTCAATGATGCTTCTTTGCTTGTAGAAGCTCTGACTCATGGGTCTTACATGTTGCCCGAGATTCCAAGATGCTACCAGGTAATATTTACTCGAACTTGAATTGTGTTGCATTTCTAATCTGTTAGCCTGGAGCAAGGACCCTTTTTATAATAGTTCGGCTTGTACTATGTATAATTTTTTCCTGGAATTAGGAAACTAGCATAAATCTCAAGTAGAAGGAAAGAGTTCATATTTCCCAATTTGTTGGTTACAGTTTCCTTGTATACCTTTTCGGCGATAGTTATAACTGAGTCTTACCCCACTTTCTCTTTTCTGACATCCTTTTACGTTGTGCAGCGCCTTGAGTTTCTTGGGGATGCAGTATTGGATTATTTAATCACAGTGCATTTCTACGATAAATATCCTGGTTTGTCCCCCGGACTATTGACTGATCTAAGGTCGGCATCTGTGAATAACAATTGCTATGCCCATTCTGCATTGAAGTTTGGCTTGCACAAACACATTCTCCTGGCTTCACATGAGTTACAAAGGCAACTGGTCACCTCCTTCAACAACTTTGATCCCTCATCTTCTGCTTCGACTTTTGGATGGGAATCTGACACCACTTTCCCGAAGGTAATCTTTTATGTTGCTTGTGTACTTTTGTAGTGAGCTGCTAGAATAATTGGTTGAATCAGAAATTTAAGGCTTGTTGCTTTATGACTTTTCTAGACTTTGTATGTTAATGTCAACTTCTCCCTAGTTTCTTTACCTCTTATTCTACGACCTCACCCATCCTACTGATATGATACAGTTACTTGGAGACATTATAGAATCTTTAGCGGGAGCAATCTTTGTTGATTCGAATTACAATAAGGAGCGTGTATTTGAAAGCATAAGGCCTCTACTTGAGCCTTTGGTTACACTAGAGTCGCTGAGACTCAATCCAAGCAGAGAATTATCGGAATTGTGCGATAAAGAAGGTTACAAGAAGAAGAAGTTTGTCCCATCTTGTGAAAATGGCGTGTATTTTGGAACCATGGAGGTTGAAGCAAACGGCGTTCTGTACAAACATGCAGGTTCTGCACCAAATAAGCGAACTGCAAAAAGGTTTGCCTGCTGCGGAGTTCTGAAGAAACTGAAAGAGAACATGCAGAGCTCTGCGTAGTTGCCCTTCTTCCTCCATGTATCTCCTTTCCTTGCGGCCAGAATTGTGTGTGTTGTGATGCTTTAGAGAATGAAAAGGGATCTTTTCTCGTAGTCTCGCCCCTCTTCTTGCTCTCTGTCTCTCCATTTATGGTCGTAGTTGCTTTCTGCATGTCGTGGTTCAATGCTCAAGAGAATGAAAAGGAAGTTTGATCGAAAGCTTGCATGGTTGCTTGGTAATCATCCTAAGCACCCCCCGGAGCTGTGCATCAACTTGCTTCATTCTTTTTCAAGAAATAAGCTCAGGGTTGGTAACATTATTGGAAGGTATTGTTCTGTATGATAAATCGTGGTCAAAGTATTTGTAACATGATTCAAACGAAATGGGAATTTCTGATGATGGTTTGCTGTTGTTAAACTCAAATTCTTCGCACCTTTTTCCTTTTCTTAGTGTATATTTGGTGGTTTTATTTGAATAATTTGTGTTGGCACTCTACTTATTCACAAAGTAAAACTAAAATCGAGGTCAATTTTTTGCGCGCGCACACACACACACACACACACATATATATATATATATATATTACTTAAAAATTGATAAATCATTTATGATTGAAATATCTTGTATGATGTCACATAAAGTTTAGAGATTCGTATGATATCTTTTTTATTAGTTAAAATAATATGATATATAACCAAAAAAATGTTATATTAGACCCGTGTTATGCAGAAAAAAATTAAGTGTTTTTATGTCTTTATTTATTTTAGTAGTCAATTTTTACAATTTATTTAAAGATAAAATATAAATATAAATTGTAAACTTATACTTTTAGTAAGTTTTTAACATTGATTATAATTTTTATGTTTTTAGCAAAATCAACTTATCTTGAAAAAGATAAAAATCAAAATGAAATAAATTGCAGAATATGGACTAAGAAGGAAATACAAGTCTGAAATAAATTTAATTATGAAGCTTTTTTTTTTTTTTTGGTATGATTGGAAAGAGAATGACTAAATTCTTTTGTGAGAAAAATTTGTATAGCACATCCTACGAATTATTAATATTATTTTATTAATATTATATCATATATACTCACTAAAGACGTGCACAAACACAATTCAGAAATTTGTGAAAAAAAGATAGAATATATATAAAATTATCTAATCAAATAGTTTCCTTTTTTTTAATAATAAAAATTTAAAAATTGAACTAAGAAACTCAAAACGATTCTCTTAACCAAATTTGAGCTTTATGACTTTTAATACCCTATCAATTTTTTTTATCGCAAAACTCAAAATATCAAAAATTCATACCAATTTCTACCCAGACAAAAGTTTAAAGACGTAATTAACAAAGAAATAGGAAAAAAAACATATTATTTTTCTAGAGAAGGAAAAAAGAAAAAAAGAGTAAATATAAAATTTTAGTTTTGCCATGAGATTTGAGTTTTATGACTTTTAATACCCTGTCAATTTTTTTATCCCAAAATTCAAAATATTAAGAATTCAAACCAATTTCTATCCCAGATATAATTAACAAAAAAGTAGAAAAAGAACGCACATATCATTTTGCTATAGAAGAAAAAAAAGAAAAAAAGTAAATATAAAATTTTAATTTTGCCATGAGATAAACATAAAATTACAAATATTATATAAATTTTTATTGATAATCATACACTTTTTTAAAATTTATTATTATTACAATATTGCCATTTTTTTAGTATTATTCATTCATGATCTTTTTATATATTAATATATCATCACAAAACTCAAAATATAAAAAATTCAAACTAATTTTCACCCCAGATAAAAGTTGAAAGACGTAATTAAGAAAAAAGTAGGAAAAGAATGAACATATAATTTTGCTAGAGAAAAAAGAAAAAAAAAGAATAAATATAAAATGTTAATTTTGCCATACGATAAACATAAAATAACAAATGTTATATAAATTTTATTGATTAGAATTTATTATTATTACAATATTGTCATTTTTGGAGTACTATTCATTCATGGAGGAAATCCATAAATGAATAGTACTCCAAAAAATGATTTTTTTTTTTATATAAGCATAGATAGAAATTAATAGAGATCGATAAAATTATTACACCCCATTGGAAAGATCATGAGCACCTTCGACGAAAGAGAAGTAGTATATCCACGTTCTTACAGCTAAGAAAATTCTTTTATTTGTTAAGCAGAACAAATTGGGTGTGTTTGCGTGTTTTGCTTACTTTGGGGAATAATAAAGAGCCATCATTAAAATAGCTACAAAAATTTTCCACAAACCAAACTTAAAGCTCATCATCGTGTATTCATATTTGAATTTTATCATTTTATGGAGCACAATCGAGAGCGATACGCATAAATTAAAATTTTTTTAATTTCTTTTTTAATCTAATCGATATTTTTATATTTTAGCTTGTATACTAAAGGAATTCCGAATCAGTGCGCAAATTAAAATGAAAATATACCCAAAGTAAGGAAAGAATTATGGGAGAAAAAAGAAGAGAAGATACTGTTATACCATTCTCTCCAGTTGACGAAAATAACAGGGTCAGGAGAGATACAAGTGATGGAAGAAATGTCAAGACTAAATAGGTTTTCAGCTTCATATTTTAAGATTCATAAAATATTAATATTGTAATATTTTTTTTCTTCTTGCTCTTTTGTTTTAAGCTAAGCTGTGCTTGAGATACAATAAATTTGAGACTAATTTATATTGGGGTGGAAGTAGTGAAAAAAAAAAAAGCCTTTCCAACAAATATGCCTTTCGGGATTTAAACTTTATGTTCTCCTCTTTAGGAGAGTGAGGTCACTACTACATTAATTGACAACTTGTTAACATATAAAACATTTTAGAATATTTTAATATAATTCAAATCACCTTAGAAGAGAGTCATATGACACATAAAAATTAAATATATACAACTAAATCATGCATTTTTATATGTCACTAATTGGTCACTTTCATTTATTATGGATTTGATTAAATAAGTTTCATCAACTTTTCCAAAATCTATTGCCTGTACTTAGTGCTCCACATTCAAAGAATTTAAAGTAGATAGTTTTGTAACTTTTCAAAGTAACATTATTGCAAAAGAACATAATGTAGCTAGGAAGTCCCAAAAAATTTTCGATTCCTAAGGATACTTGAAAATTGAACCTTAAACTTGAAGAATCCTTAGGTTTCTTAATTGTAATGGAAGAGGCATCATTCCTTCTCGTAGGAAGAAGAAAAGCTTTAATATCTCATGGAACCACAACATCACCAAAAAAAAAAAAATTATGAACAATTTAAATGCAAAAAAAGAAAAAACACACACACAAAATGAGGAAAAATTGTACACATGAAAAAAGGAAGACTTTAGACTTTGCCATGCCCTTTGCTTCGAGACATGAGTCAAAAAGGCTAAAAATAGATACCTAGTAAAGTAGAAAACTAACACATTATTTGCTTCATTGTATGCATAAAATATAAAGAGGATTGATTCGAAATGTCGAATGGGATGAAACCCACCAAAGCAGTTCAAAAAGAAGTGCAATTCTTTGCTTAGGTATCAGGGGAAGAAAATTATAAGAGAAAAACTAAGGGGTTCCAAATATTTTTAGTGCTCGCTTTGGATCATATTTTAAATTTACGTTTTGTAATTGATTAATACCTGAAAGAAAAAAGACAATAACAAAATTGTAAAGTCCCTAATTCATCTCTTGACCTATTAAGTTGCCCTCAATTTGCGCCAATTATTAAATAGTCTATTAAAATTGTTATTCCAATTGCCCTTTTACCTCCTTTATTGACTTACGTCATCTTATTCTCATATATATTTAATGCATGTCACTCGGTTAATTTTAAATATCTGATTTTAATTTATGTAGCTTTTGCAGGCTTATGCACCTATTCTTCTCCCTTATAGGCATCTCAAATCTCGCCTATATTATTATTATTTATTTTTTTGGGGTCAAATCCTATTGAAATAATATTCTATACTTTTGCAGAGTCAAAGAGATCTTTTGGCTTTTATCTTATTTATATCCCCCCAGATTCCTTTTATTACTATCTTTTATCACAAATGCGTTATGGCATCTTCTCTTAATTTTAAATATTCCAACATTTACATCTTTTATTCGTAAAATAAGACATAATAATTCTTCATTTTTTGTTTTCGTAAAACTTTTATTTTTCGTCCTCAGAGAATAAATGGAATTAAAACTCACATTTTTTTGTCAATTTTTAAATAATTTTAAGCTTAAAGTCTAACTTAATCATTCGTAGCAAAAAAATATCCCATTTTCAGAATAAAGACGATGAATCAAACGTGGAATCTACCCTTGTTCATATGTCCTCTTCCACGTAAATTGCTAAAATATATATATATATCACATCAAGATTCAAAACCATTTATTTCACCAAAAAAAAAAAGAAAAAGAAAAAATCGAAGTCATCAAAACGTTTTGGCTTCTATACTACGACAATTACACGACTCTACCTTTTCCAGTGGAGAAAAAATTTGCACACTCAAATCTCTTATAAAAGGTTAACCAAAGGTGAACCCATTTCCCATCTGATCAGAGACTCCACGACCAGGTGGAATGTTAAACACAATTTTTAAATAATTTTAAGCTTAAAGTCTAACTTAATCATTCGTAGCAAAAATAATATCCCATTTTCAGAATAAAGACGATGAATCAAACGTGGAATCTACCCTTGTTCATATGTCCTTTCCACGTAAATTGCTAAACTATATATATATATATACACATCAAGATTCGAAACCATTTATTTTGCCAAAAAAAAAAAGAATAAGAAAAAATCGAAGTCATCGAAACGTTTTGGCTTCTATACTACGACAACTACACGTGCTCCACCTTTTCCAGTGGAGAAAAAATTTGCACACTCAAATCTTTTATAATGGGTTAACCAGTGAACTCATTTCCCACTTGATCGGAGATTCACGACCAAGTGGGATGTTAAACAGGGATGTGCACGAGTGACAGCTCTACGAGAGAGGGGACCAACGGATTTCAAAATCCAGCAATAGCTCCATAATATTTCAGCAGGGTGCCTATAGCCACACACACTCGAACCCACATTGTCAGAATGTCTCCACCTCAGTCACTCGACTACTTACCACCTCACCTGTACCCTGGGGGCAACACACTCAAATCTCTGCATGAGGTTAGTTCTGTCCTTTCCTCTCTCTTTCTAGTTGTTCATTGGTCATCACTCTAGTCTCCATTAATGGTGTCACTCTCTCTCACTCTCTTGATTGTTGTCTTATTTGGAAAAAGAAAGGAAAATCAGATAGTGTATTGTGCGCACATCGTTTTCACTCCACTGTTTCTTTCTTTCCTCGCAAGTGTTGCCTTTCCTTAGTCACTAAGGATGAAATCAACACAAAATATATTACATATATACCATTCAGCGTGTTACTAGTATTTAAATGCATGCGAGAGCGTGTTGACTACTTTTGCTATTCTGGGTTATATTTGTTTGGTTGTTTAAAGCTTTTCTTGTTATATTGCCGTTACTGATCAGTTCGAACGTTACGGAACGCCACTCTGGATCATTGTTTGAGTAGTAAGTTGTAATGGGTTTTCTACTTATTTTTCCTTTTTTCTTTTTGTGTTTTGTGTGTTCTGTGTTTAAAGCTTGTACCTTTTTTGTGTTTGATGCCTTCTTCTTGGCGTGTTGCCAAGTTGGTACTCATAAAGTTTGCATCTTTTTTTGAATTTTATGTTATTTTCTTGCCATTTTGCCAAGTTGGTATTGCGAGTTTTGGGTAATGTTGATATCTTGGATGTGCTTTTATTCGAATGTTCTCGGATTTTCTTTTTCCTCTTCCTTTTTACCCTTCAAATTTGATCGCTTTGGGGCTCTGTATTTTGGTTGTGTATGAAGAATTGATGCTTGTTGTTACCACAATGGACAAGCTTTTTGTTTGCATAAAGTGTGGAAGATGGTAACTAATTTTGTTTGGTGTGTCTTTTTGCAATAACCAACTCAGGTTTACCATGCGTTTTGAAGGATATTTAATGTTCAAATTTTCATTTTTCTTTGTGTAGAAATAGAAAAAACGGAACCACCAACGATGAACGGAGGGAACCAAGACCCCTGTGCTGATCCTGTATCCTTTGCTAGAAAGTAAGCTCCTCTTTTAGATTCCCCCCATATCCGTACCTCTTTTCGATTCCCCCCTATCCATATCTTTATACGACACTAAAGACTACAAGATGATTGTTGAAATATTCTTGCTGATGCTATGCATTGTTTGTTTTTCTCTGTCTGGACTAGTTATCAACTGGAAGCCTTTGAGAAAGCAATGAAGCAGAACACAATTGTGTTCTTGGAGACTGGATCTGGGAAGACTCTGATCGCAATCATGCTCTTGCGGAGCTATGCTCATGTTCTGCGAAAGCCTTCGCCTTTTATCTCTGTTTTCTTGGTTCCTCGTGTTGTTTTAGTCGAACAAGTATGTCAAATGATTAGAACTATGCTTTATTTATGTGTTACTTATTTTACTGTAGCTTGCTTTTCGTCTTTGATGGATTAGCATTAGTGTCCGATTTCTTCAAAGTATCGTCATTTTCTTCTATTCGTGCATGGTAAATCTGAAACATAGTGCTGATTGTTGTAGAAAACATTCAAGTCTATATCTTCTTGCTATTGATGCTCTTTGTTAATAGCCTCGGGACTTGGTCGCTTTGATTTTAATCATGGTCAATTTTTTTATATCAGCAGGTTTAGTGTTTAAAGCATTGACTTAATTGATTTATGTTTTCACTTGATCTATCTAGCAAGCAAAAGCCATTATGATGCACACTGACTTGAAAGTGGGGCAGTTCTGGGGGGAGATGGGCGTTGATTACTGGGATGCTGCTACATGGGAGCAGCAGCAGAATGCTTATGAGGTATGCAATTGTAATAGTATTAGTACTGTCACATTTGTTGGTTTAGATGATCAAATCCACTTAGATACTTCCAGTTCATCACAACTTATGTGGGTTCCAGTTTACTCTACAATACCACTGCAAAAGGTGTAATCACTATATTTGGAACAGAGTCCATTATTATGGTTGAGTATGGTTTGTTTTATGTTCTCTCATTAATCTTTGTTATAATAAAACAATTAGTCAGTGATGATGGCTGGAGGTATGTAACACTTTAAACCACCAGACAATTTTGAGCCGTTGGAATTTGGATGTGGATAAACTGAACTGCATGGAGCAACTGGGAAAATCTTTATCCGATTGTTGTTATTGGGGATTGTAGAATCTCTTATGTAGTAACTTGATAGTTCATTATATCCATGCACACACACACACAGACTTATACATATACATACATACATACAAACATATATATATATAGGTCATGGTTTAAGGACGTTGCGGAGAAGTTTTTCGCTAAAATGCCACCTCTATTGGGAAAGGAATTAGAGGTCGAGTTTGATAAAAAGCATCCAGGAGCAGAAGTAGGAATAATTCCTAGAATTCACTTCACTTATCAGTATCTTGCAGAGATGTGCAAGAGAGCAGCGTTACAGAGAGGACTGAAGGATTTGTCCTTCTGTAGTCAAGTTCACATACCTGGCATGTATGGAATTGGAACCCGAAAGAAGTATGGTTTGTGGAAATAAAAAACATACAAGGGCAAACCTCATGAGTCTCATGTTCGAGTTTTCAAAAGGAAACATGCAGACCGGGTTCGAAAGTGCAAATGCTATATATGTGGCGATGAAGGCCACTTCGCTAGAGATTGCCGAGGAAAGAAAGGAAATATCGCTAGAGCAGCGATAATGAACGAATTAGACCTCCCTGATGAATGGGATGTCGTCTCGGTGGATCAAAATGAATTAGAAAGTGATGCTATTTGCAGTCTCTCAGAAGGAGAGAACAATGTGGAGCAATCAGTCAGGACAGCACTTGAAGATATACCAGGGGAGCTGGTAGCTGTCATCACGGAGGAAGAAGAATTCGTGATTGTTGGAGGTCATGGCTACAGACCAGCCATGAGATTGGAGAAAAAGTACGCGATATGCAAACACGTTTGGTAGCAGAATGGTCAAGAGAGCAGAAAGGAAGCGGGTTAAAAACGAAATTAAAAACATGGATCTTGTTCTATGGTTATTAAAAACACTAGAAGAACATAGCATATACTGAAAAATTCTTTATTCTGAAGGATGAAATGAGTACAAAGACTTAAAGACTCAAGTACACTTGAGAGAATAAGACTTCGAGTATTTCTCGCTTGCCTTGTTCTCTTGAACCTAAGGATATATATAGGAAGAGTTTAGGATGCTCGGGTGCTCATTGGGCCCCATCGACAGCTCACGAAAGATTCCTTCTTATCCTTCTACCTTGGGTAGTGGGAAAGGCATTCGTCCACTATTGAAAAGTAAAGACGCGTGGGATCGTACAAGATTCCCACTCATTACAAACGACGACCGATAGTGGTCCCTGCCACTTTCTCGGGTTTCACAAAAAGTGCAAAATTACAAACACACTTCCCACCAAAGTTAGCTGTCACTCTGATGGTACAATTATTTTTCGTGTAGAGCCAAAACACACATGGGCCCTAACCACGCTCCTAATCTACAGTTGGGCGGATGATTGGTACTTGATTCGCTCCATAGACTCCTTGAGCTTGCGGCCAGCATCACGCGCTTCTCTTACATTGGGTAAGATAGCACTCCAATAGTTATCCCTTGCTGATGCTCCACGGCACACATGATACTTTAGCTCGAGTAGTTTGTGCAGCGTTTCCACTGCTGCTTTGGCTTCTTCCATGACCTGGATCTCGATTTCTCGGGCATGTTTATGATCCCAGTCAAATTGTTGAATTGACTTGCCCTCTTCTCCGATTTGGCACAATTGCCAGAATTGCTGTGGCCTAGTGTCCTGATGGCCACTTGGACAAATTGTTGCTTCAGTGATTGGACACGTCCTGCGGGTCCTCCCTCTTGCTCCATCTGCTGAAGTTCCTGCCATGCTAACTGGATGTCCTCCACGTCCTCCGGTACCTGCACTGAGCTTGTTAGAACAAAAACAAGATGACCTAGCGCGTCGGCTAACTTGTTATTCTTTCCTTCAATATGTTCGAAATGGACTGGAACTCCGATGCCAGTAGTAAAATCCACGAAATTAATCCACCTCACTCTGCTAGGCTTGTTCTGATTACTCTTATGGTAATAGTTAATGATAGCCTGGCAGTCTGATCGGATTGTGATCTCTGGCTTGTCTAGATAATGGATTTTAAAGGCACTTAGCGATTCCATACACGCGTGTATTTCCGCGTCGATAGTGCTCTTCACTACTGGGAATTTGCCACTTGCGGAGGCACAGATTCGTTCAGTACTTTTTGGATCGCATCTAGCTGGCTTCCATTTGTACACACCACTCCATCCTTCCATGCACCGATCGCTTTAGATGATTATGTGGCACTTTTCTGGTGGTATCTCCAAGTCAGGTAACTTCGTCACTAAGTCTCAAATCTGGTTCACGATCCGCCAATCGCTGGGCTTGAATCTTTTATCTCCGTGCGGCCCAGTTTTTGAATATAAAGGTCCAAGTAGCGTACCCAATTTTGGAATATAGGGTCTCGCATAGTTCAGTAGGCCCAACCAAGACCTGAGGCCTTTAGTATCCTTTAGCTGTTCGTCTTGGACTCCTGCAATCTTTTTGATTATATGAGGCTGTAACTTAATTTTGCCTCCTGAAATGACTGCCCCAAGGAATTCCACTCCCCGAACTGCTACCTTCATCTTGTTCTCTGATAGAACAAGTCCTTCGCGTTCACAGATTTCCAGGACTTTAACTAAATGTTTGGCATGCTCCTGTTCATTTTGTGAGAAGACTAAAATATCATCAATATAAACGGCACAAAAGTCTTCTGTTCCTCTGAAACAGTTGTCCATTTTTCGTTGGAACACTGCAGGTGCATTTTTCAGTCCGAATGGCATAACCAGCCATTCATAGAGTCCGCTAGGTACAAGGAACGCTGTCCATGGGATGGACTCTTCTTCCATCACCACTTGATGAAATTCGCTCTTCAAGTCAAATTTTGAGTAAATTTGACTGTTGCCAACCTTCTTCAGAATGGTATTGATTCCTGGAAGAGTGTACTGATCCTTGTGAGTATTATCGTTTGAGGACTTATAATTGTACACCATCCTCTCTTTCCCTTTGATCTCCTTTCCAGTCTCTGGATCAATTGATGTGCCACAGTTGACCAGCATTGCCATCGTTCTATGCTTGCTCTTGCTAGGTCTTATAACTCCTAGATCCAATAATGCCTTGACATGCTTCTGGAAGGACTGTTCCATTGCTGGCGTCACATGCTTGAGTGGCTTATCCTGAATAACAACATCAGGATTGATGATGTCCAATTTACATTTGATTTTATTCTTGGACCAATGCGCCATTGGATTCTCCCCAATGAATCCTTGATTTTTAAGCCTCTGAATTAATGATTCAAACTTTGATTTGAATCCGTAACTGATCTGAGGCTCGCTATACAGGACCATATCCTGGATCATCCTGTATTCAGCTTTTTCAAGACACAATTCAGGAATAGCATAATTGATTGCGTTGGTTTCCTGCTTCGTATTGATTGTCGTCACCGTTTTATAGAACGTAATTGTGTCTCCTTCAATCCTGAGCCCTCCTTGCATGGCTCGAATAAAATTTGTTCCGATCAGCATCTGAATCCCGCCATCTTTCATATTCATCTCGAATGCATATGTGAATGGGATTCTGAATTTGTTGGCCTCAATGACCATGTAGCCATTTTTGAGCTTTCTACTGGCCAACTGTCTTGAATTGATCCCGTTGAAATAAGTTTGATATGCGCTTTCTTCAACTGCTTCTGTTGGGATCGTCTTTAGGTCAATGCAGCATGTAGTTGCTCCTGTATCCAAGATTTCCCTCACTTGGAATGGTTTGACATCCGGAATTTCCATCTCTATGATCATATTGTAGAGCTTGTTTAGTACCAGACTCCCTTTTCCTGGATGTGTTGCTGCAAGCACTTTCTCTTCTGTGATCATGAGGAGTTCATCCTCATCAGGTTCACTAGTTCTGGCTGAGTGAAGGTCCTCACTCTCCTCATCTTCATCATCCTCGGTAACTTCTTCCAGAACTTCCTTGCCTTTACTCGTAGCAGCCACTATTGTTTTTCTTGGCTTAGTTGGCCTGCTTAGAGTAATTCCTGAAGGAGGCTTTAACTGCTCCAATTCCTTCTCCAGCTCCTTCTCCATTTCATCTGAGAGATTCTTCTTTATGACTTCTCTCAGCCTCTTATTTTCTTTGATCAGATAATCCTCGTAACTGATCAATTCATGGATCAAGGTATCCTTCCTTGGATACTCCATGATAGGGTCTCTCCTGACCTCGGCTTGAACATTCAGATAATACCTTGCACATGGTATGCAAACTGCGATTAAAGAAATGCTACAGAACACATTTGTTTTGTAGGTGACAATGCTACAGAAGTAGCAAGTTCTTTGACCATTCTGCTGCCAGACGTGTTTGCATATCGCGTACTTTTTCTCTAATCTCATGGCTGGTCTGTAGCCATAACCTCCAATAATCACGAATTCTTCTTCCTCCGTGATGATAGCTACCAGCTCCCCTGGTATATCTTCAAGTGCTGTCCTGATTGATTGCTCCACATTGTTCTCTCCTTCTGAGAGACTGCAAATAGCATCACTTTCTGATTCATTTTGATCCATCGAGACGACATCCCATTCATCAGGGAGGTCTAATTCGTTCATTATCGCTGCTTTAGCGATATTTCCTTTCTTTCCTCGGCAATCCCTAGCGAAGTGGCCTTCATCGCCACATATATAGCATTTGCACTTTCGAACCCGGTCTGCATGTTTCCTTTTGAAAACTCGAACATGAGACTCATGAGGTTTGCCCTTGTATGTTTTTGATTTCCGCAAACCATACTTCTTTCGGGTTCCAGTTCCATACATGCCAGGTATGTGAACTTGACTACAGAAGGACAAATCTTTCAGTCCTCTCTGTAACGCTGCTCTCTTGCACATCTCTGCAAGATACTGATAAGTGAAGTGAATTTTAGGAATTATTCCTACTTCTGTTCCTGGATGCTTTTTATCAAACTCGACCTCTAATTCCTTTCCCAATAGAGGTGGCATTTTAGCGAAAAACTTCTCCGCAACGTCCTTGAACCATGACCTTCCTGATTTGGCACTAAGGATCTTGAAGTCATTCATGTACCGGAATATGTCCTTGATTTGGTCACAATGTAATCTTTCCTGATCTTGGTAAGCCCGATCCTGCTCTGAAATTGATCCTTGGTACGGGTCATCAATTAGGAAGACTCTCCTAATTTGGGATAACAGGTTCTGTGGCTCATCTGCTGTTGCCACAATGTTGTCGTATTCGCCTGGGTATGCAAGTCTCCACTGCATCCATATCTTTTTCTCAACTTCTCCCATCAAATTCTCTATGAAGAGTGCTTTTGATTGGTTGTCTGTCCACACTCTTTCATTCACCACGTTCAATGTAGCTCTTTCCCACTTGTGGATGGCTTTCTCATATAGCCCAATGTCACTAGGCAATATAAGAAGTGCGCCAGTATCCAGCTGCGCTGATGGAAGATTCCACATTCCATCCGACATAGTCTTCGGTCTGAATGATCTTGCATTACTAACTTGTGGAAAGTTAGTATCTCTCCATGGATCATCTCTAGTAGATGGTGGGTATTGTGCTGGACCCATCTGAGTATCTGTGGGTGGTCTGTATCTTGGTGCCGCTACAGTTGACGTGCTCGCTGATAGTGCATGCTACTTAACCTCCATCTGAGGTCCTTTAACAGCCTTTTCGTACATTTTCTTGAGCTTTGGATAGCCCAATTCTTCTAATTCGTCTTCAATGCCATTGTATGCGAACTCTGATTCCTGCACAGAATTCTCAAAGTTTTGCTCTTGATTCCCACCAACTTCCGCGCTACACATATTGGCAAAATATTGTAGGTAGTCATACTCTGATTCTTCCTCTGAAGATAATGGCTCATCCTCTGTGGTGACTTCTGGTTCCCATTTATATGTTGTATCCAATGGGACTAACTGATCATCACTGCCACTGGAATTTTCTGATTCCTCCTCGTATGGTGTGGTATCCGATACAGGTTCGTCGTTTGATTGCTGTTCAATGGGTAGTAAGTCTGCTACTACCTTTGCTTCTTCTTCTTGAAGGTATTCCTCAGGGATTGGTAGAATCTCTTCCTGAGTTTCTTGGATAAATACCTTATGGTTTCCAACACATACATATGGGGATGATTCTTATTCGTATTCATGCACTGCATAGACGAAATGCAGGGACGCAGGCGTTGATAGCTATCAGGGACACCAGATGGGGTGATACCAATGCTATCATAGGCACTATGGAGGTCGATCTATCAAATGGTACACAGTTGGTGTACATGTCTCCAGATATTATGATGAGCGTTGAAGATTTCTTCAACCATATTGAGATCGCCATACAGACGAGAGGATATGAGTCGTGGCAAGGTGGTGAAAGTAACCTTTTGGTTACTAGATCTCTTATCGGACGACTAACCAACACTAGCTATGCAAGATTCAAATACAACGTTGAAAACGTTGCTGAGTACTTAGCTAGTAAAGGGATTAAGGCTGTCGCAGGGGAAGCAAAGTCGACATCGCCTTTGCAAGGTCTAAGATGGGTGATTAGGCCATCACAAATCCAACAGGCTGTTGAGCGTAGACCATCCATGGTTAACTTACGGACATTATCTACAGGAGATATTTCCATGAGATTTGGAAATTATGAAGCAGCAACAGTGTCCAGAGCAGCAGCTAAACATGGAAGCCATGATGAAGAACTCCCAGACAATGACGAGGAGGAGTTCATTGGCATGTGTGTTGAGGAGGAGCCTGAGATAGGGGAAGACTATGCCCTTATCACTCAAGAAGAGCTATATAACATCTACCCTCAGTACAGAACTTTCAGAGAGCAGAATGAAGCTTATGACCGTATGAGACGGCTTCCTGAGTTTCTTGGATAAATACCTTCTCCTCCTCCTTAGGCTTCTTCTTTTTAGCCTTAGAGGCCTTTTTCTTGCTAGAAGATGCACCATCTGTACTCTTCTTTTTCTTCGTTTTCTTCTTGCCAGCATCCTCCACAACTGGCATTGCCTGATCAATGTCTGGTTTTGGATCATCTTTCTTCCTAGGATGATCGTGCTCTTCGAACTCATCTCCCCATCCTGATGGTTCGACATAGACATTATCGTAGGGCTGCGGATCTCTTTTGTATGACACATAGAAGTCATACTTCCCTGACGGTTACCCTAGAGTATCCCAGTATATATATATATATATATATATATATATATATATATATATACTAGTATGACGCCCGTCCAATGCACGGGGAACGATATATGTGATTGAATATATTAAAACTGTAAAGTTTTACGAAATAGTTATTTAAACAATTATATATTATGGAATTAATAAAATAATGATGATATATATAAAGAAAGGGCATAATATTAATTAAATTAGAATGTTTAATACATGAATGGAACTAAATAAATGATGGAAAACAAAAAATGACCTAAGAATGGACATATTTAATTGATAAGTAATTATAGAAAGCTTGTTATATAAAGCGCCACTTGGCAACACGAAATTACAGCTTATTTTTCTTTATTATATGGTGTGTATATATATATATATATATATATATATATATTTGCAGTGCCATAAGCCTCGTGTCTAGTTGGTTTGGTAGGAAATAAATCACTTGGTATGAATTAATTAAAGTATTATTCTTTTAGGTGCTTGTCATGACACCGGCAATTTTACTTGATGCCTTGAGGCATACTTTTCTCAAACTTGACAAGATCAACGTTCTAATATTTGATGAATGCCACAACGCAAGAGGGAAGCACCCCTATGCTTGCATTATGAAGGTATGCTTCCTTGAGACGTAATCCTTCGAAAATAGATCTTAAACCTTAATTATGTAAATCTGCATGATCTCAATAGAAGTCATTTTGTCTGTGAAAATCTTTCACACTTGCGTATCGGTGTACATGGGACATCATGTAAATGGTTATGTTTTGAAAGCTTCTATGTGCTGAATGTTCAGAGGATGATATTTCTTTGGGAACAAGTGCTGTATTATCTTGGTCCACTGTTCATAGGATTTATGAATTGAAAATTTTGTTGAGTAGGATTTTATACAGACGTTGACATTACAGTGGGAAACACGTCTGATGTTACTTGCTCTTCTATTTGTTGATCTTTTCTTAACTTATAAGTTTGGACTAATCTAAATTCTGCCATTCCTACGTGCAATGCCACTTCTATGGTGTGATATACTAAAGTATGTTTTCTGGTTGATATCCAGGCTTGATTTGTTTCTCTCATGTTTCACTGGGGAGATTATCCATTTTGGTGTGTGATTGAACTTGTACTAATGGCAGTCATCATTGACAAAACTACAGGGAATTATGATGAGTCAAGTGTACATTCTGTTGGAAATATCTATATCTATTGTAACAACAAGTAATCTGACTTGTTGCATATAACCAAATGATGCAACTCAGATGTCTTATGATTAGTTTCAGTATCCCTATCCTTCTGTAGTCAAACAATATCAGCTTGGATGGTGTGGTGATGGAGTTTAGAATTTCTATGCCTTGCCAAGAAGGGATGGTCGGTAAATACTTGCGAGATCTTGATCTATCTGTTTGGGACAGAGGTGTGGATTAATAATGTTTCGTGGTCCATTTTATGAGGGAAGGGAAAGGGGAGTTATTTTCTTCTCCTGCATCTTTTAGCTAGAAAGTAACAAGATAAACAAGTTTCAGCTTTTGAGGGAAGTTCTACGCTGTTTTGTTAGGAACATAACCACTTTTGGGCTGAATACAACCTAATAGAACTGAATTATAGGACAAATCCATTTAGGTAACCCAAGCTTAATGGGAAATTCTTGCTTTTTTCGGTTGGGCAGCTTTGTATTGAGGATGACAGCACACTATTGAGAGATCACAGAGGGAAAAGTCATTTTTGATTTTTGTTTTCTTAACTCAACTCTCTTAATTAATATATATATACACGCGCGCGCGCACACACACAGAGTCCTCCTGCAAGCAATAGGCCTTCTTTTGATACATGGTTCTTCAAACCATCATGTTTGACCTCAAAACTTCTGAATATGAAGCGATTGACATTCTTCACACCTTTTGTGATCTTGGGTTACCATTCCTACTATTACATTGAACCATATGAGTTGTCCTTAGTTTTAAACTGATTTGATTCTTTTACTGTTGAATCTGCTGGATGAAAAATTCTAATTTTTCCATAAGGATGTTTCAGGCTGTATATATAGTTTTACATAATGAAAGTTCGTTTTTGTTGGTGGTATTTTTGTTATTTGTGTATATCATTCATTTTTGTCGGTTGCATTGCTGTTATTTGCACATCTCTTGATGTACTCACTTTTAACTTTCACATGGCTATGACTGTTGTAATTCTACTGAACTTACTGAGATGAAATATTCTAATTTTCTTAAAGGAATTTTATCATCGTCAATTAACCTCGAAGATGCAGCTTCCCAGAGTATTTGGAATGACTGCCTCCCCAATAAAGGCTAAAGGTACTTTGTCTTCTGAATTCTCTTCAAGAGTTGTTTCGTTTTAGTGTTCTTGATTGATCAAGTATAATTGGATGGGTAATGGATTTCTTGTCTTATTTAGGTTCAGGCTCAGCAAATGCTTACTGGAAAGAGATACATGATCTAGAAAGCCTTATGAATTCAAAGGTTGCTTTACTCTTATCTATTTTTTATGGTTCCACATTAATGAAATCATTATTTAATATCATGATGCTGATTGTTTTTTTTATGCTTACTATAATGAACCACAAGGGTGCAAACCAGACTAACTTTTTGGCTTCTTTAAGTTGTCTGAATATTTATCCTAAACGGGTGGATGCAGTTATATTAATTTGTTTTTGTTGACTTTTATGTGGTATTATTTGAGTGTTTCCTTTTCTTTGCATCTAATCACATTTAAGGTAATAATTGTAAAAGGGTCTTTTCGACTTGATCATTGCATATTTGTGATAAGAATTTTCTTGTCTGATATTTGCCGTTCTCCATAGTGAGATTTTAAATGTGATACAGAGTTAATTGTAGTTAACTGACTATTTCTTCATTCAGGATAATTCGACGTTGAATATCCTGTGCCTAATGTATTGCTTTTGTTCGAATGAAGGTGTACACGTGCATTAATGAATCTGTTTTAGCTGAATATATCCCTTTTGCAACTTCGAAGTTGAGGTTTTATGAACATGTGGATACTCCTTGCACATATTTTACATGCCTGTCAAATGATTTGAAGAGGATAAGAGAAAAGGTATGTACTTTCTTGCAGTGCATGCAATCTTTTTCTGTTTACAAATTTTCTTTTGTCTCCTTCTGATTAGTTAAAGTGGTGGATTACTTTTTCCCTTAATGCTATATCTTAAAGATTTTATTCGCGAATAGTTTCTGAAGTAACACAAGCATGTAAATTGATGTAATTGGATTATAAAAATCGAATTTTTGTTGCCAAATCTTCATGAGATTCAAAATCTACATTTTTGTAATGCTCGCATTGTTCGCAGATCTTGGAAAATAAGTTGTCTCCCCCTTTGTTTTTAGCCCCCTTTCTTCACTTTCAGTCCGATTCAGATGATATTATTCCTTGTTTGCTTTCCTGCAGTATGAACGGTTTCTTGGAGAATCTGGCCTCCCAGAGTCTATCATTGAATCTGGGAAGAAGAAATTAGACAAACTTCACTCAAGTTTCTTGTATTGCCTAAGTGAGCTGGGCGTTTGTTTAACTTTGGAGGTAATTTTTATTACTTTCACTTTTAGGAGTATTTCTGTGGGGTTCTCTTGCCTTTTATACATTAGTTTTTAATGAAACTTTTTTTTATGAAATAGGCTGCAAAATCCCTAGCGTCTGTACGAAATGATATTTTTTCATGGGGAAGGTTAGATGCATCTTCTGAGAATGTTGTTAGAGGATTTTGTTTGGATGCTTCCAAGGTCTTCTCTGCTTTTATGCCATCTGGTATCCTTCATACTCTTTCTAAGCTAGTCATCTTTTTTCAGATCATCCTGCATCTATATCTTTGGATTTTGGTTTTCGTTAATAACCTGTCCTTGTAGATAACTTATGGTCCGTTGCTTGTGATAAAGAAACTAACATGGACACCAGGTATCTGACTAAAAAGATTGCCTGTCTTCTTGAGTGTCTTCATGAGTACAGGTACATTTTGCTCTTAATGCCATATCTACTCTTTTTACTAGTGCTCTTAACTTGTGAAAGGAATAAAAAAGCTTGATGTATATTCTTATATAATTTTATGCATGTAGGCATGAGCCAAAACATGAGGAGTCACTACATTTATGTTTTGGATGCTGTTTTAGTTTTGCTTTTCTGACTATTTTGTGATAATAATATTTACATCTCATTGCCTTTATTCTCTGTCCTTCTTCTTTATTTTATTTCACTATTTGATCTTCTCTACTCTTAAAAGGCAATAAATGGCTAAGCTTGCTAAATGATACTCTTAATTCTGTGAGAATTCGTGTAGTATAGTTTTGGTTAGGCTACCTTTGTTTCTGGCACTTAACGACTCACACACTAGTTTATGCTATTTCTTTTTATCTTTTAACAATTGGCATATGTATGGTGTTGTACAGATTTTTGAAATATCAAGCCTAACTAGTTAGTCAAGCTTTTTTTAGTTGTCCCCTTTTGGCCCAACCGTTTTTTATCATTTGGATTGTTATTTATTACTAACCTGCCATTTGTTTGGTTTTATTTTCTTCACTTCCATTTTTCTTTGTACTGCCAACTTTTATCTAAAAAACCTTCCTGTGCTGTTTGTGTGTAGCATCTTGAAGGTATGTGGTTAGCTAAAATCCTCGGAGTTCTTCTTTTGCAACCTATCTATTTGAGTTGTGCATCACAATATGAGCAAGCATGAGGAATAAAATATGATTTTGGCTTCAAATATTGATGCTTATTGAGGCCTTGGATAAAATGTAATTCCTCTTGAGATTTATCAGCTTTTAGTTTTATGCATGCGAGATACTCATCCAAGAGTGTTTATTCAAGTCTTTTTAGGTTATTCATACTTCAACTTATGATGTAAAACCAGAAACCTCAATGCAGTCTTCCAACTTTTCGATGTGTTTCACAACTCACCTCCATATTACAACTATTTGCCTACTGTTAGAACGCATGTTTGTCTCCCACATAAAACAATAATTACCTTCAAGATTAACATTTAAAATCTATCTGGATTTATTCTCCTAGCATTAATTGGTTTAGGGTGGAATTTCCTGATTCTTAACATGGTGTTAGAATAGTGTTCAGGTTTAGTTTTCTGTCTATTTTGAACCATGTTTCTTTTCATTAACTAGCTAACTTCAATGGTAACACTTTTACGTAGATCTTCTCCTGGACTTGCTCACTTTAATGTCAGATCTTATATCTAAAGCTGCTGCTTCAAAGTTGGTCTGACTCTAACAGGGAGTCAGAGTCTGTAACTGTCCTGCATGAAAAAATTCACAAACTCCAAGACAAACATTTTGGGTCTTAGCGTACTCATTTTGAAATGAATGCCTGCTAGTAATATAGACTGTTTCGCCTTTCCCTTTATCTAGACATGTGACTATTTCCCTCTCTTAATGCTTATGTTCTTCTGTGACATACTTCCTTATAGTGTAATTTGTTATGCGGTGACCTCGTGGGTTGAACACAGTGGATTTGTTTGGTACTTTCTCCACTAGACAATCTTGCTACTCTAGCACTCAGTGTGGTGTTCGGATTTCTTCTTAGTTCAGTTTCTTGTCAATAATAATTTGGATGAAATGAATTTGAATATCAATGTGTAATCATTGGTTTGAATCATTTTGTTGGTATTTGGTAACATTTTGTTGCTCTTACCAAAATTGTATATATTATGTGAATGTGAAGAATGAATTGAGGTCAACTTTTGTACGAGTTTGTGTTAAATATGCAGGAGCTAAGTTGATGCATTTACTGTTTAATCTAATGCTCAGTGGTTGACAGAATTATGTGATATCTTAAAACATACTCTGTGATTAGACTCCCTATTTCTAGTTCCAATATGTTTTTTGCCAGTTAGCAGTTGATGTACTTGAGTGTGTGATGAATATTCATTTGAAGTTAAACTATATCTTCAATACATGTGCGTCTAGCTTTGTATTTGACTATGCGATGAACATTTCATGTGAAGTTAAACTATATCGTCTAGCTTTGTATTTGACTATGTGATGAACATTTCATGTGAAGTTAAACTATATCGTCTAGCTTTGTATTTGACTATGCGATGAACATTTCATGTGAAGTTAAACTAGATCTTGGATATATATGTGTATGACATTTCTGCCGCTTTTTGGAGAAAAGGGGAGGTGGAGCACGAAAATTATATGGAGACATATGGGGCTTCTAATAAGATCCTCGGCAGTGCTTTCAATATGTGGAGATTATACTTGATTCCATGTTAACTATCCATATCTTCTGTAGGTTAATAATTTGATGAGATTTCTTAATATGTTTACTTCCACAGGCACCTGAAGGATTTGAGATGCATAATTTTTGTTGAAAGGATCATAACAGCTGTTGTTCTTCGATCTTTATTAAATGAGGTGCTCCCAGAGATGGCTGGATGGAAGGCAGAGTACATGGCAGGAAATCTTTCTCAGCTGCAGTCACAGAGCAGAAAAGAACAAAATAAAATTGTTGAAGAATTCCGCCGAGGCACTGTGGGTTCCTCACTATTAGTATACAATAAAATTATGCATATATGAGACAACTGTCAATAGTTAAGATCAAGATTCTAGCACGTGGATTTGGCTTGTTGCAGGTGAATGTGATAGTAGCGACTTCCATTCTTGAAGAGGGCTTGGATGTTCAAAGTTGCAATCTTGTCATAAGATTTGATCCCTCGGCAACTATTTGTAGTTTTATTCAGTCCCGTGGCCGTGCTCGTAAGCAGAATTCGGATTTCATCATAATGATAAATAGGTATAGTTTATGGTAGTCAAAGTAGATGGTTTAGTGCTAAATTTAGAATGATACTAGCTCTGTTAATTTTTCTAAATTAATCTTGGGTTTAGGATGTAACATATGCCACAAATCCTCCCCCCCTCCTCTTCCTTCTTCTTAGTCACCTTTTGGTAAGGTTTATTTTCTTTTTGTTTTGTTCTTTCATTTCTTATTCAAATCTAGAAGTGTTGGTTCTTCTGAATTTTTGTAGTTAGAGGAAAATAGTTCTGATGCCACCTTATGTTTAAGTAACATGTATTCTTGCCTACCTAAATTGTTCTACCAGATTACACCAAAGTATTTATTTGGGACAAAGGGGTTAATTTCTAATTATCTTCATTTATCATTATTATGTTTCAAGAATTCAACTTCTTGTTGGTTAGCTTCGTCCCAACTGTCCCAGGCACTTCTAGGATAACTATTTGATATTTAGAGAACAAAATCTATTGCTTAATCTGTTTTCCTATGGCATTTATTTTTAACCTTCTATGATGTTACAAGTTTTAGTGATAAAGATGGTAGTGACCATTTCTTTCTCAGACCATTCTTTGCTAATGTTGCTTTCTGCAATTGTAGGCGAGATAATTCCACCCTCACAAGAGTGAGCAACTATCTAACTAGTGGAGACATGATGCGGAAGGAGTCCTTACGTCATGCTTCTGTTCCTTGTGCCCCTCTGAATTTGTACGATGAAGCCTGTTATCAAGTTGCATCTACTGGAGCAATCGTCACCTTGTCTTCAAGTGTGCAATTACTTCACTTCTACTGCTCACGGTTACCTTCTGATCGGTTTGTCAGGGACATTCCTTGTTATTTTGGATGAGATCATGTGCTTTATGTTTCTGTATTTTGAATTTCTGAAACTTATAGGGTGGCTTCTTATTCTGTTTTTCTGATTTTAGGTATTTCAAGCCCTATCCTAGGTTTCTTATTGATAAGGCGTCAGAAACTTGCACCCTACATCTTCCGAAAAACTGTCGAATTGAAACTGTTGAAGTTCAAGGAAATACCAAAATACTGAAGCAACTTGCGTGTCTAGAAGCTTGTAAACGGCTTCATATTGTGGGTGCCTTGACCGATAATCTTGTGCCAGATATTGTCGAGGAAGAAAGCAGCGAGCAGGAATCGGGTATCTTAATTTAGTCCCTTCCTTTCCTCATGATCTCTGGGAAGACCTCAATTTCATTTTTCCAGACCTCGTTCTGGATATCTATTTTATTTGATTATTGTGATCCACAGGCTTCAAGTACAATGAAGAACAAGTGCAGTACTTCCCACCTGAATTGATTCACGACCACAATGATAAACCTGAAATACTGTACTATTGCTACTTACTTGAGCTGCAGAAGAATTTTTACTGCGAAACCAGGCTTCATGATGTTTTGCTTGCTGTTAGATCCAGCTTGGAGGTCCATGATGAATCTATGGCTATTGACCTTGTTGATAATAGCTGTCGCTCAATATATTCAAGATATATTGGAGTTATGAGGCTTGCTCCCGAGAAGGTAATCTTAGGTTTTTATGTCAAAGCACTTTTGCTTTTGCAACCTGACTTACCCTGAAGAGGCAAGAATTAGTACCTGAATTTTGTTGTATCATCAAATTTTGTTGCAGGTTTCGATATGTCGAAGGTTTCAAGTGACTCTTCTTAGGATCTTATTGGATCACGATTTGAATAAGCTGGATGAAGCTTTAGGCACATTTGATAGAAAGGGTGACCTTATTTCATTTGACTATCTTCTGCTGCCCGTCAAAAATTCAAGCAAGAAACCATCAGTTGATTGGGATTCTGTGTATTCCGTGCTACTTCCATCCATCCATGTCAGTGATAGGCATGTGCAATGTCACTGTGGCGGGGATTATGGTCATCATGTAAATACAAAGAGTGGTTTGGTGTGCAGCTGCATGTTGCAGAATTCTTTGATATGCACACCTCACAATGGTCGTACATATTATATATCTCACACTTTACATGGTCTGGATGGAAACAGCAGTCTAGAGCTGCAAGGTGGAGAAGTTACAACTTATCAAAATTATTTCAAGAAAAGGTTATGATAGTCTTTGACATACCTCCCTTAATGTTGTGTCAGTTATGTTTTCAGTTTGATAATGTGTGATGATAGTTTATCAAAGGTGTTACATACTGCAATTTTACAGGCATAACATCAAATTGGACTATGAAGGGCAATCACTTCTTTGTGCTAGAAGTGTTGTAACAGTGCAAAATTACCTTCTCAAATGTAGAAAGCAGAAAATGAAAGGTTGGTTCATAGTTTAACCATTTTCCCATAGTTCTATATGTATCTTTTTGATTTCAGTCATCTATTTGTGAAAATGAGGTGCATGGTTGAATGAAATTCAGTATCGTAACTTCTTTTGTTGAACCATTCTGATGAAGCTGGACACTCTTCAAAATGTTCTATTAGTTGTATTTGCATGGTGATGATTGCATGTTGAGTGATGGTCAGATCTGTGATCTGTACTGTTGCTAAACGTAAATGAACAATGAATTACTACGTGTGTATTCTGATCATGTATCTTCAGTTGTGATCCACAAAGAACTGTTCTTTGTTACATTAATTGTCCACTATTTTGCTGATTGCTTGTCTTTTTCCTTTTTCATTATATTTGTCCATTTTATGTTGCTTGAAAACATTGAAATGAAAATTTCCTTTAGTATTTATTGACAATCTTTTGGAACGTCTCAAAAATTCCTAACTATGCACCATCTTGAACAGGTGGGCAGTCTTTTACTATAGCAATCTTATTAGATGAGGATTTGTAAAGATTTAATTGGTTGTTGTCTTATTAAGTTGACTTATTCTTCATCTAAACGAATTCTATATCTTAGAGCTCAAGGTTCCATTTACGCTTCAGTCTCTTTCCTGTAATAAGCTCTTCATTATCTTTTTAATTACTCTTTCCTCTTTATATTGCCAGATGCAGTAACTTTGTCTGGATTAACATTATTGCACACTGATGACTTTTCCTTTTTGTGTTTCTCGTTACACAATGTAGAGCCAAGTAATGGATCAGTCGAGTTGCCGCCTGAACTCTGTCTCATTGTCATGTCACCTATACCTTTGGCTACAATCTATTCTTTCTCGTATATTCCTTCAATCATGCATTGGATTGAGTCCTTGCTTCTAGCTGCCAACTTGAAAAAGATGCATTTGGATCACTGCACAAAAAATGTTACTATTCCAACAATTAAGGTATGTTCTCCAGATCTTCATGGACGGTACACTTTCTGCTTTTGATTTTAGTTTCATTAATGTGGATGGGCTTGTGCTGGTACAACTCATTAATGAGTAAAATCTCTTTGATCCTCTGTAGTTGGACATTCCTGGTTTATTTGAGCAATTGTAGCTGACACCTTCTCATTCTGCATGTATTTTATCTTACTGCCTTGGTTACAAATAATGCCATGAAAATGGAGGTTTTGGTATTATCCAAAGTTGGCCCACAACATATTTTCTGCAGCCTGCTATGTATGAAATCTGAGAAGATGGTTGGAGAAGGGATCTTTTGGACATTATACTGTGTGCTTGACTTCCTGTCGTTTTTGGACTTTAAGCTGTGCCTGTGCCTGTACTTCATATGATAGCATTAACTTTTTTGGTTTAATACCTAAGTAAAAGATTTCATGAAATAGAGCATGCCAACTATATCTTATGCTACTCCAATTCGCACCACATCTTCTTGATCTTTTTTGAGAGTGGTTGTGAATGATTATGTGATTGAATACATAAGCGATAGTTCCATCATATATAATGTGCTCCAAGTGGGATTTCCCAAAACCATAAATTTTCATTTGTATGTTTGTTGAGATGTTAGGTTCAGATTTTTTTTTAGTTTTCTCCCTTAACTTCAGATTCCTGCTGATAGTACAATTTATAATATGATTAGACGATCATACATAACATGTTCCAAATAAAGATCTCTGAAAATACAACATACCATCCTTTTTTCGTGTTTAGAGCTGATAGCTTTCACCTAGGCACACCCTTGTACATGGTCTTATCTACTGTTTCAATCTTTTGGTTGCCTGGGGATTGCTACTGTCCAAAAGCTAAGTATTTGACGTAGAATATTTATGGCTACTACCTTCACCTATTAAGAAGAGAAGTATTGATTGCTGCAACATAAACCTATGAACAAGTTTTGGTGAAAATCCATCCAGCTTGAACTTTTTACATTTTACCATCCTTTACATTTCTTTTATTAGTGTCAAGTCAAGAAGCCCATGAAAGCCATTTTGCCATATAATGGCTCAATATGACCTTTTTTCACGACATTGACTGTCAAAGCACGAGGATTTTATGTGTTAATATTCTTGGAGGTGTTTGGTTTGTCTGCTAAAGATGAACTTGTCTTCTTTCTTCTCTGGAAAATGTTAAGAAGTATGATATTATTTCTAGAAATTAGACTGAAACTGATTGGAGTCTTCTAATTTTGCTGACTTCTATGTTCTAAAAGTTGAATGATGAAAATATTTGTGCTGTTTCTTCGTTATTATTATTGGGCCCTTGACTTGTTCAATTCATCAAAAATTCAGTTTTTGTTACTTGTGGTATAATGGAGATATTGGCCACTAGAGCCACTATTAGGTCTGCAGAAAATATGGACTATGTAATAAATATATCTGTTCTAATTTATGATGCTGCAGTAGTTATTTTGAATTGTTTTTATTGATCTCACTCCAAATCTCAGGTGTTGGAAGCAATTACGACCAGAAAATGTCAAGAGCAACTTCACTTGGAATCACTAGAAACACTTGGAGATTCCTTTCTCAAATATGCTGCTAGTCAACAGCTATTTAAGACATATCAAAATCATCATGAGGGTCTTCTTAGTGTTAGAAGAGAAAAAATTGTTCGTAACAATGCATTGTGCAAGCTAGGATGTGACCGCAAAATTCCGGTAACAATTAGTTTTTTTATTGGTACTTGCACCCTTAATTCTGTCATTCACCACTAGAAGAACAATGAGAAGCTACCCTTCAATATCCTTAAATGTGAATATTCCAATGTCCCAAATAATAGGAAAAGAAGGAAAGATCAAATCAAATTATGTGATTTTCCTTTGTTGTTCTAGTTATCAGAAACATAGGGTCTTTTTAGGGTGAACATATATGTATAGCTGGTTTGTCTCTGAATTTGCAGGGCTTTATTCGTAATGAGCCATTTGATCTCAAAATGTGGATAATCCCTGGTGATAATTCTGTAGCTTATACATTGGAAGAAGAGGAGTTGTCGCCTACAAGGAAAGTTTACAGTAGAGGAAGAAGGAAGCTAAAGAGTAAGAAAGTTGCTGATGTAGTTGAGGCACTGATTGGTGCATTCCTTAGTGCTGGTGGAGAGATGGCAGCGTTGTCATTCATGGACTGGCTTGGCATAAAAATTGACTTTGACATCGCACCTTACGTGCGGCCCTTACCAGTCTGTCCTGAAAAGTATGTGAACCTAAGATATCTGGAGTCCTTGCTTAGCTACTCGTTCAATGATGCTTCTTTGCTTGTAGAAGCTCTGACTCATGGGTCTTACATGTTGCCCGAGATTCCAAGATGCTACCAGGTAATATTTACTCGAACTTGAATTGTGTTGCATTTCTAATCTGTTAGCATGGAGCAAGGACCCTCTTTATAATAGTTCTGCTTGTACTATGTATAATTTTTCCTGGAATTAGGACACTAGCATAAATCTCAAGTAGAAGGAAAGAGTTCATATATCCCAATTTGTAGGTTACAGTTTCCTTGTATACCTTTTCGGTGATAGTTCTAACTGAGTCTTACCCCACTTTCTCTTTTCTGACATCATATATCCCAATTTGTAGGTTACAGTTTCCTTGTATACCTTTTCGGCTATAGTTCTAACTGAGTCTTACCCCACTTTCTCTTTTCTGACATCCTTTTATGTTGTGCAGCGCCTTGAGTTTCTTGGGGATGCAGTATTGGATTATTTAATCACAGTGCATTTCTACGATAAATATCCTGGTTTGTCCCCCGGACTATTGACTGATCTAAGGTCGGCATCTGTGAATAACAATTGCTATGCTCATTCTGCATTGAAGTGTGGCTTGCACAAACACATTCTCCAGGCTTCACATGAGTTACAAAGGCAACTGGTCATCTCCCTTTACAATTTTGATCCCTCATCTTCTGCTTCGACTTTTGGATGGGAATCTGACACGACTTTCCCGAAGGTAATCTTTTACGTTGCTTGCGTTCTTTGTAGTGAGCTGCTAGAATAATTGGTTGAATCAGAAATACGAGGCTTGTTGCTTTATGACTTTTCTTGGCTTCGTATGCCAATGTCAACTTCTCCCTCGTTTGTTTACCTTTTATTCTATGACCTCACCCATCCTGCTGATATGATACAGGTACTTGGAGACATTATAGAATCTTTAGCTGGAGCAATCTTTGTTGATTCGAATTACAATAAGGAGCGTGTATTTGAAAGCATACGACCTCTGCTTGAGCCTTTGGTTGCGCTAGAGTCGCTGAGACTCCCTCCAAGGAGAGAATTACAAGAATTGTGTGGTAAAGAAGGTTACAAGAAGAAATTTGTCAAGTCCTGTGAAAATGGCCTGTATTTTGTGATCGTGGAGGTTGAAGCAAACGGTGTTCTATACAAGCACACAGGTTCTGCACCAAATACGCGAACTGCAAAAAATTTTGCCTGCTGCGGAGTTCTGAAGAAACTGAAAGAGCACATGCAGTGCTCTGCGTAGTTGCCCTTCTTCCTCCTTGTATCTCCTTTTCCTTGTGGCCAGAATTTTGCGTGTCGCGATGCTTTACAGAATGAAAAGGGATCCTTTCTCGTGGTCGCCCCTTCCTGCTCCATGTCCTTTCCATTTATGGTCGTAGACCCTTCCTGCTCCATGTCCTTTCCATTTATGGTCGTAGTCGCTTGCGCATCTCATGGTTCAATGCTCAAGAGAATAAAAAGGCAGTTTGATCGAAAGCTTGCATGGTTGCTTGGTAATCATCCTAAGTATTCCCTGGAGTTGTGCATCTATTTGCTTCATCCTTTTTCAAGAAGGGTTGGTAATTATTATTGGAAGGTATTGTTTTGTTTGATAAATCGTGTTCATAGTATTTGTAACATGATTCAAACGAAATGGGAATTTCTGATAATGGTTTGCTGTTGTTGAACTCAAATTCTTCGCAGCTTTTTCCTTTTCTTACTGTATAGTTGGTTGTTTTATTTGAATCATTTTTGTTGGCACTCTACTTATTCTTGAAATAAAATTAATATCTCACTATTTGATTTTGAGAAGCGGTCAACTTTTTGCCAATATATATATACACACACAATTGATAAATCATTTATTATTGAAATATCTAGTAAGATGTCACATAAAATTTTGAGATTCATATCATGTTTATTTCATTAGTTAAAATAATATGATATGTAACAAAAAATATGTTATATTAAAAAAATGAGTATTTTTATTTGTTTACTTATTTTGGTAGTCAATTTTTACAGTTTATTTAATGATAAATATAAATATAAATTGAAAAATTATACTTTTAGCCAGTTTTTAACACTGATCACATTTTTCATGCTTTTGCAAAATCAAATAATCTTGAAAAAGATAAAAATCAAACTGAAATAAATTGAAGAATAGGGAATAAAAAGGAAATAAAAGTATGAAATTAATTTAATTATGGAGTGTTTTTTTTTTTTTAATGATCGGAAAGAGAATGACTAATTTTTTTGCTGGGCTAATGACTAAATTCTTTGATGAGAAAAATGTGTATAACATGACGATAGGTGATATAAATTAGAAAAACAATAATACTATATTTGAGTAAATTATATATATGTATAATCAAATTTTCCTAAAATTCAAAATTAGTTCTAATTCCCATTCTGTTTTCCCACATTTTTTTTTCCGAAATAAAAGTTTCTACAAATTCCCAATTCTCTGAACCCAATTTTTTCATACCCAAAATTTTGATTTAATGATCAGTTTTTTTCTGATTAATGCCCACCTCTGCCGCCGAAGCCATTTTCATTCCCTTTGCCAAGAAAACGTCAAGCATTATAATGAATGATGCACCCTCTTTTTTTTTTTAAGTTTTAGCTTTTTTTAAAATTAATCTGTATAGTATAAGTTATATTATATTTTAATTGTAGTATATCTTATCTTATTAACCGAATTCTTGGGATGCAGAGGAACAACGAGAAATGATGGATTATTCGTTAAGTTGTATTTTTATTTACGTTTTGAGGTTTGAATTTAGATTATATACTTTCTCTATATTTTAGATATTTGAATTATGTTATGCTTCAAGTTTAGTTGTAATTATATATTTATGCTTCAAGTTTAGTAGTAATTATATATTTTTGTTTAAAATTTAAATTTATAATTATTCGGTATGTGTTATGTTAAAATTAGTATTGATTTTCTTTAAAGATTTTGGCATTTTCCAATTCCAAAAAAAGTTTCCTCTTTTTATTTTTCTCAATTGTGCTTCCCAGAGATTAGGAGTGAATACGCATTGATTAAGCCAACCGAAAAATTAGGGATGCTTTGGTTATTTTACACGGTTACAAATTAGTCGGTTAGTTTTAAATGATTTGGTTATGTGTGAAATCTACAAATCAAATCAAACCAAACCGAATTATTTTCACTCTTAATTTTATTTATGCATTCATCCTTAATTTTATGTGTTTTAGAAATTGAACCCTAACTTTAAGATTATACCTCCAAATTTTAAACACTAAAATATAGCTAAACTTGTGCTTAGTTTTAATGTTAAAATCACGTGACAATTAATTTTGTAATACATATAGTAATTTTGTTTTCTTTTATTTTTAATTTCGTTAGAATGGTTTGATTTAGTTATATACATGACAAAAATTTTAATTAATTTATTTTAAACCTGAACGATATATAGTCAAAATTAAATCAAATTGGACCATATTTACTCCTAGCGACACAGTTGGGCGCAAAACAAAATAAAGTCTATTTTGAAAATTATTTTGTTTTGCTCAATTTTTTCCTTTCATAATTATTTCGGCAAAAAAGTAAAAAAGATTGTGCATCAAGAAGAAGATTTCCATGCTAATAGTTATAATAACTCCGCAATCTAAAAATGAAAAGAACACATCCTACGAATTATTAATATTATTTTATTAGTATTATTATATCATATGTATACTCACTAAAGAAGTGCACAAACACAGTTCAGAAATTTGTGAAAATCCAAAAGATGTCTTCTAATTCTTCTTCTTTTTATAAATTATTATTATCGCTATCAATTGTTGTGATAATTGGATTCTCGCTTGTGATTCCGACGTCGTTTTGTTTCCAATCGGACGAACTCCTCGTCGACGACGAGGAGTTCGGCCTCGAGGGCGGGATCCGATCCTCCTCCCCCGACATCGACTCCACCGCCACCTCGGCCCGACCCGCTCCGTCGACCAGGAGGAGGTCTTCGGGTTCGGATCCGGACTCTAAGGTCCAGTTCACGCTCGAGCACGCCTTTGGTGACTCCGACTTCTCTCCCGCCGGCACTTTCTCCGCTCGCCTCAAGACCTCCCCTCATGGCGGACAGGTTTCCGTTTCTCTCTTTTCCCTTTGTTTGTACCTCGTGCTTATCCAGTTGTACCTTTGCGCATTATTCCTGTGTCTTTTCAATTACTTTGTGCTATATTATATCAGCTAATATCAGAGTTGCATATACGACATTTTTTTTTTTGAAGTTCCCCAATTGGCCTGTCATATTGTAATGAGTTTAATTGAAATTGCATGTTTAACCATGTCACCTTAACAATAGTTTACTAACGGTACCAGGTTTTTAGTATCATCAAAGAGCTGTAATAATATGAGCATGTTTATAATAACTTTTCCTTTAAGATTTATAAGAATGAGATAATTTGCCTCTTTTGTAATATTACGAGGTGTATTTCACACTCTTATAAACTGTACAAAGTTATTAGATTATTATGATATTACAAGGTTTTTTAATGTAATATCGACATAACACTGGGCTTTCTTTGCCAGATAACTTTTTTTCTTGATTTGATTACTTCCCTGAAAACTACTTTCCTTTGAGGAAAAGATAAGTGTCAGCATTTGCTGTATCCGTCATCTGAATTTTACATTTTTTTTTTTTGGTAAATCCTTTTCCTTAGTCAAATGATTATACTTATGGTTTGATAAGTACTTTTTTATATATGAGTGGGTAATTACTTTTTGGCGCTTGTTTGTTCGTGTTATGTCGCTAACTTAAGTATGAATTATGACAGACACTCACGAAACTGAGGTTTTCGCGAAATGCATTTACTGAAACAGAGAAGAATAGCTTCCGTGTAAGTTGTTTTCAACTTGAGTATCATAAACTATTTGTTTGAAGTGTTTATTTTCCAATTACTAGACTGTTATTTGGGTTAACATAAAATTGAGAAACATTGTATTGCAGACGCTATTGCAGGGGGATGACTTCTACAGGATAAGAGTGCCATCCAATGTGTTGAACCCTCAAGGGAGGGGCTATGTTATTTCGTCTGTGAAAGCAGTAAGTCTGCCTGCGATGGGTTCTAGGTTTTACTGCTAAATTGCCAATAAGTTAGGTGACTGATTATTTTCTTTTGGACTCCTTATTTTTGCTTAAAAACTTGTGAAAGTGGTTTGAATCATTTAGCCAAAAAGAAAAAGAATAAGAAATTATAGAATTAATATGAACATCCATTTGATGTGTTACGGGTTATAATTTAAGGTATTAATTCTTATATAACTAGTAAGCTTGGATAAAGTAATGCAAATGTTTGAAACACAAGCTTCACAATGTATAGAGAGAGTGTTTCTGCCTGGTACAGAACTCTTGGTGACAGTAGTCGAATAAAACTGTCTCTAGTTTACCTTATAAAATTTCTCTTGATCTATGAGTGATGGCGAAGCGTTACATATAGCTTACTCTTGGAGGTAAGTTTAGCACATGACTCCACAAGTTGATAGATTGTTTCTTAATTGTACAACATAGTATCCAGAGTTGGGGAAAACTGACTGGAGAGAATCCAAATTCCATCAAGTGGTGGTTTTTGGTAACCCATTCCTCTGAGAATGTGTTTCTATGAGTTCCTACAGTTCAGGTCATCTGAAGTGGTAAATCCTTTATCTATTGCTTCATAATATCTTTTTAAATGGTTATTTCTTCTCCGTAGTTACGTTTGTGTGAGATGAGATAATACTGGAATAGTTATCATTAGTCATGTTGTTTTCCGGCAGTATTCCTTCCATTATTTTTCATTGGTATTGTAGAGTGCTAGACTCTAGATTTCAGCACCTTAGTTCGATATCAGCAAATTTGAAATATTTGTGACAAACACGAGCAAATCTTTTTAGCTGATACAACACGTCCAGACTTCCCTTCAGAGGCAAACATGATGTGGAGCCTCATGATACTGCAAATTATGAAAATTGAAAATGTTGTACCACTATTTTGTGTCATATGTCCCTAAACGTAATTTTTTGAGAATTAAATCTGTTAGTGTTATTTTCTCATGACTTAAGCATAAAAGCAAACGATTATGGTGGATGACTGCTTGTTTTATTTGCTTGCAGAGATGCCTTCCACGGGATGGTTTGGATGAGCATTTTGTTATACACACGGTAATGTTCGACTTATGATCTAGTTCGGATCTAGTTCATGTATCAAAAGTTGATTTTACCTGCACTTTGTTAATTCTCCCGTCTGTATCATTCTGGTGCTTCAGCTGAGATACAAATTATATGATCAGAATTTCCTCAGTTTGGAATTATTGTGGATATGATGTTGTTAACCATCAATAATGCAAATGACAGACTGACTGGAAGCCCTAATATATGTCTTCATAAGTTGAACTTCTATAATGTCCAAGCTTTGTGTTCATGGATCCTATTTTTACAAATTTAATCAAACTACTACCAGTTTTATAGGTGGCTTCATGCATCTACCTATGAAATCTTTACATTCTATGACAATCTTTCAAGGAGTGAGGAAGTTTTTCCAATCTTATTTTACGATACCAAATTACTTCCTTTGCTTCAAGGCTGAAAATTTTGATACAATGGAATTATGAATACCATAGGATCCTAGGTGGAGTTACATTCATGACATTCTAGCCAACTGGGTTTGGTGGTACGGGTGTCGGACTTACCAAATAAGCCTTACTGTTACCTTTGGTTCTGTCTAAGCTTATTCAGTATGTTGTGAATAATATATTTGAATAGCAGTTCTGAAACAGTAAACTCGTGAAAGTACTTTTAAAGTATTTCTTTTCCTTAATTTTCTCGCACGTCAAGCTTACTCTGGCTCTGTGCTTATTTATATTAGCATCCATAACAGTTGCTCATTTTTTCAACTCCTTTGAATTGTTGTTGCAGGATAGTGTCAACATTTTGGCTGTTAATTATGGTTCTCCAGGATCATGCCCATTCCCTCGGCAACTGAAAATTGTCAGTCCTGGCAAATACTTAGTTTTCCTTTCACTTGGATGTTCCGTTCAGAATGGAACTCTTCTATTTTTTATGCTATTCAAATGCTGCACATGAATTTTGGTACTGATATATGATTTTTGATCTTATGCCAGCCTACAAAATGGTCATTTAATTCGCATACAGTCTTAAAGAGTAGTGAGCAGGCACCAAGGTACATTCTTATGGTCTTTGTGAATTGTGAATCGAGAGATTATTTGTATATGATTGCTGTGGTGGTTTACATTAATAACTTCGTTGAGAACTGCCAGTGATATGTTTTGATTTTGTCTGGTGGGGTGGGAGTTCATATGGCCCAATGGACTCTTAATGAACATATGGATGCCAAGTGTCACTTTTATGTGTTGATGCTTGTCAAATCAAATATTCCTTTCTTTTTCTTTTTGTCAAAAACTATCCATATCTTGTTTCAGTGTCATGGAAAAGTATACAATATGGTTTTCTAGATTCCCAACACAAAGTTTTTCTAATTAATAGGCGTCACTTTGTGCGGTTGCAGCTTTAATAAATGCTATTGGAGAGCTCCCATTTGGAGCTTTAACCTAAACATCCATCAGAGTGGAATTATTTCTTGTCAAATATGCTTATGGAGTGGTACTAACCACTTTTAGGGCACTTCTATATATAAATAGTATTTTTAATGTCAAATATGCTTATCAAGCGGTACCAATTGGACTTTAAGCTGTATGTGGCTGTGGCAGTGGAGGGTTGGTTACAGCTGCATGGGGCTGCTTTTTGGTGTGTGTGCTGATAAAACATACTACAAGAGCTCTATGAACAGTAGGATATTGCATTCTTAACTTGCATTATATTTATACCAGATATGAAGTATCCTATACTCTTGTTGGGTCTTGGGCATCCAACATGCACTTGTTGTGCTTGACAAAAGAGTCCATATATTAATTTGGATTGAGAGGTGTAGGAAGGGAACTCATGTACGAGCCAGATGTACATGGAATACACATTGGTTTCTGTTTAGTTTTACTTGTTTCTTTTCATTTTGAGTGGAATCATAGCTTAAAGTGACCTAATATTGCAAACAGGACTCCAGCTTTTTCTGAAGAAGCTGTTGGTGAGAATGTTGAGGGTGAAGGATTAAAGCCACCAGAGAAGTCCTTCTGGGCGAAATATGTAAGTCATAACTAACTTACATTTTCAGTATTTTCTTCTTTACTCATTGTTAGTACTAAAAAAGGTAGTGCTTGCTTTGTTGTTCCAGTGGATGTATTTGATCCCTCTCGGTCTTATTGTCATGAATGCTATCACTCAAGCTATGAACATGGCTGAGGAACAGGCTGGTGGGCAAGGAACCTCTCAGCAGGCGGTTGCACGTGGTCCAAATACTGCAGTTCGAAGAAGATAAACGGGTAGTTTGAGGACATCACTGATAATGGATCACTTGTGGCTCAAATATTCATGTTTGCTGCTATTTTATTTGCCATGAGGCTTTTTGTACTTTGGGAAATAGTTGAACAGATTCCTATTTATACAAATGATTGTCTTACCAGATATTTGAAATTTTGAAGACATTCCATGTAGTTAGGTTGAAGTACCTGTGAGGAAGATGTACGTATTACTATCACCCTTTTGCGTCTTGTAGATTTAATATGAGGGAAATGGTTGGGTACTGCTATCTGAAGATTAGGCTCTTCAACTGGAACCAAAGTTCCAACAAGAAAAACATAATCAAGGTTATGAAGCGAGTTCTGTATTTATAGCTGTGCTTTATACTTTCCCATGGATTCTATTCCTATCTGAGCCAACGGAAAGGCTCCAAATGTCCTGGTGGTAGACTCTATAATCACTTCTAAAAATTGGAGAACTTATTAGAATTGAAGAGAGCTTATCAAACTTAGAGAAGTTGAAATAATTTGCAAAATATTCACCGCAACCGTCTAGACATGTAAACGTTTCTGAATATGTGTAAGCTTGTTTTGGTAGGAAGATAGAGTTGAAAATCTTGCTTTTTTGTTCTCAGTCGCTACACTAAGCTTCATGTGGAATATCATCACCCAATTGAACCCTTGCTCATTAGTCTCTTGACACATTTGAGAAACATTCCTTTTGACTTTGTATTTTCTGCAAATTGTTAATTTTGTACACATCTTAAAGAATTCGGGTTGCTTATTGACCTCTCTTGTTGATTGTTTCTGTTTATCGTTCCAGGTTATCCCACATCATTTTGACCAGGTGAACCGGTCAATTCGTGGTGGCCATACGGTGCAATCTACCGTGTTGCGGGGCATGGCGCATTTGTCAGGGTGCAATCCAGAGTGTAACGTTTCCCATGAAAGATATCACCATTGTTGTATTCATTTTAGAGTATGAATTTAGAAGATGGTATTGGCATCATGAAAGCATGCCCTTTGATAATCTTTTTCCTCTTCCAATCTATAATTATACTTTCGTGTTTCTCCTTATAGATTGGATGGGGTAAACAATAGTAATGACCATTATACTTTCCTTTTGAAATATTTGGCCTACGAGTATTGGATATTTTGATGTATTTTTCTTGTGCTATATTACATTTTCGGCCCGAAATGTACCACCCTCGTGATCAAAGGTGTATAATCAACAAATAGAAATCATTTCTCTATCTTTTTTCCGTAGATATTTTACGTAGTCAAGATTGTAATTTGAAATAATATGGACTCAAATGTTAATACGAAATGGTTAGCACTTTCTTATTTGCTATCCAAAACAGACCTGAAAAGAAAAAGAATGAAAAATGTGCACTTAATGCATTACAAATTTACACTAGTATCTTTTCTTATATCGAAAATTATTTTAGGAAATATTATGTGAAGAACATTTAAAGCTAAGATCCGTGGTTTTCGTTCAAAAGAAAAAAAAAAAAAGAGAGAGAGAGATAGAGGGCGAAGATAACCCTATAAATTTAGAGTCCATTTGGCTTTGCTTGTAAATGAGTTTGACCAGCTTATAAGCTAAAAATAATTTTTTACATGTTTGGTAAAGGTGTTTATGAGCTAGAGAAGCATGCCTATAAGCAAGGAAAAAAAAAAAAAAAGCAACATGGAGTTGCTTAAAACTTTTCTGCTTATAAGCCAATTGGTCAAACTCATTAAAAAGACATTTATGTCCTCACTCTTGAAAAATATATTATAATAATACCCCTTATCCTAGTTTGTGTTACATTAATTATTTATATGTCTTTTTTAGTTATTTTAACTAATATTGTTACTTATAAGTACTTATTTACTAAACATGTCATCTGCTTATAAGCATGTATTATCCAAACACATTTCTATTTATTTTTCACTAAAAAAAGCGGACTTAAAAATAAGCAAAGCCAAACGGGCTCTTATTAGAGGTTTTCAAAGCAAAAAACTATAAATATGAATTATTATTGACTACGCCAAGAAGCTACCGGACTTGGGCCCATATATTAACAAGTTTTTTTTTTTCCTTTAATTATAAAAAATATCTTAGGAACAATTATTAAATAGATTTAAAGGTATAAATTTCATATAATCTTTAAAATTCTTTTAAATAATATTATTATCTTTTTTCTTTTTTTTTTTTTAAATGAGAATGCAATAGAACTTTCAAGTGGTAAAGGCTCACTTTGGCATACAAACAGATAAAACATTACTTTGCATTAACATTCTTGTAAATGGCGGCGAGGGGAGCATTGCTGAAGTACCTGAGGGTGAACGTCCGACTTGGCGGTGGTGGTGGTGGTGGTGCTGCGGTGGCACAGCTCCGTAACCCTACCAGAATCGGAGTGGGCCCACTCACTCAGCTGTTGCGGCGCCATTTCTGCGAAGAAGCAAGGGGCTCCTTCCTCGACAAATCCGAGGTGACTGACCGTGTCGTCACCGTCGTTAAGAACTTCCAGAAAGTTGATCCCTCCAAGGTAGCTTTATCATTTCCCCACCCCTTTTTTTTTTTTTGAAAATTCTTATTTCGTTTTTTTTTTTCATTTTTAATTTTGCTTCAGTAATTAGGGTTTTTGAATATTGTTGTTAGTTATTGTAATTGCAAGCGTTGCTATATATTAAGTTCGTATTATACAGGCTACCGTGAAGCATCAAGCAGGAGACATAAGTGGTCATGTTAAAATTGAATTGTTGCATTTTATTAGGAGACATGCTTATAGTCTTATACAATTGATGATATACCATTTTGTTCATTTATCTTATGTTATGGTAAGCATTCTTATGTATAAGAGAGTATAGGGGACTCAAGAGACTTGGACATCGAATAGAGAAAGTTTTAACATTCCAAATGGGAGGGTGAAGCATTGCTCGGGTGGCATAAAGTATTACCTGGATTGTAAAATGTCGTGCTTGGTTACAAGACATGCTTATGAAAGGGGTGATCATATTATTGTTGTGTGTATTATCTGACTAATTATGTGTATGTTTTGCTGGTTGGCATTGATTTAACTCATTATTTGAGTCAATTCATTGACTAATTCATTTTGGATTTGCTCATTATGTGAAATGGCTAATGACATACACTTTTGGGCATTGAGTACTCTTAGAGTTACCACCTCATTTAAAAGCTTAAACTTATATAGAGGATATTGGTTTATTAATTTATTGTGTTAACACGCCCCTCACGTGCAGCGTAATTTGTTTAGAGCTTGCGCGTGGACAATTTAATTAAATGGGTGGCGGTAAGGATCGAACGTGTGTCGTTTGGCTTTCAGGCTCTGATACCATCTTAGAGTTACCACCTCATCTAAAAGTTTAAGCTTGTAGAGAGGATATTGGTTTATTAATTTATTGTGTTAACAAGTACGGTTTCATCCTTCAACTAGTGGCTAGCTGCACTCCCCTTTCTTTTTAAATAAATATATATATTTTTAATTATAACTTGGACTAGCTGTGTGATTTTTAATCCACTGAACTAAGATGCTTTTTCAGAGATAAGTTGTCTCAATCAGTTAAAACTCAGAAACTACCAAAAGGTTTTATATGGCTAAAATATATGCCTTTCTTTCTTCTTTCGCGTGTTCTATACTCTATGAGATAGTCTTTGTTGATTTTGTTTTTTCTCAAAGTAAACTTTAAAGATTTAGCATGATTTCTGCTTTTTCTCAAAATAAACTTTAAAGATTCAGAATGACCTTGGTTCTTTGGCATTTGTAAGTGATCCATAATCATTATGAGACAAAAGGAAGAATATCTCTTCAGTAAGGAAAATGAGGTTGGATACTGCTCACTCTTGAAGCACATTTTGACTTGTGAAGAGGTTTGGTGCTTTGTTACATGCATATAACATCTTATACTTAGAATTGATCAGCTGTACAATGTTAAGCAAAAGTCTGAAGGTACGCGTAAATAATGTGCTTGTGTAGTTAAATTTCTTTTTTTTTAGCTAAGCAAGTGATCTATTTATTCCAAGTCAACAAAACATACTTATAAAGAGCATACTTACAGATCATGTGTAGAGTATAGCGCAAAGGTATACAACTAAGAGCACTGTAACAATGCAAAAGAAGCAGCATAGGCCATTTACTAGAAAATGCTTTCAGTCATTCACTGATTGTTGAGTTCAATATGTTATCACCAAGTCTAGTTCTGTAGCTGACTTGTTCCGTAGTTATGTGCAGGATGTGGTGTGTTGTTGTCTTCTCTTGAGGAACTAACCCTTGAGACTTTTAATTAGAGTATTTTAACCAATGCCTTACTTTATTAGTGACAAGGATGCTCCAGTCATAATCCATGAGGCCAAAAAATGCAAAGATTTTCCCTTTTTTTTGGTTGGGTCTCTGTGTGTGTCCGTGTGTCAGAGATTGCAAATGGAACTGCTTCTTTGCAAACAGTACTTTATTGTTCGACAGACATCTTACACGTTTGTGTTGTGGTGACCTTTGCCTTTATTTTTATGCTACTGAAGAGTTGGCTTAAGTGGCTTCTAACTTCATAATTTGCTTAGTAGTGGGAATACACTGATTCTGCTGAATGTGGCGTGGTAGTTGATCTTAGTGTTTTCACTGAGTTTACTTCATCTTCTGTGTTTGAATAACTCTTTCCAAAATAGAAAAATGAAAGTAAGAAGAACAAAAGGGTGGTCTGTGTGCCAAAAAGAGAGGTAGTATTTTTCTGTGGTTTGGAATTAATTTTGTTAGATTATTTATAACTTAATTTGAATATATTGCAGGTTAATCCCAATGCACATTTCCAAAACGAACTTGGGCTAGATAGTTTAGACACAGTGGAAATTGTGATGGCGCTTGAAGAAGAATTTGGTTTTGAAATTCCTGACAACGAAGCTGACAAAATCAACTCCATCAATCTCGCTGTTGACTTCATTGCATCTCACCCTCAGGCAAAATAAAGCGTGATGTTGTTTTTATTTGATTTATCCCCTCTCTGAAAACTAGATGCACGACAGACTGGTTTCGTGATGAAAAATTTTCCACAGTTCATATATGAGGCCTTTCCCGTTCGCTTCTGTTGGATTGTGTTTAAATTGTGTATCATGCACTTGCGTCGCCGTCGCCGTCGCCGTCGCCGTCGCCGTTTGTTTGGATAATACTGTAGTTTAATAAAAATGACTTTTATTCATAACCAGAATTTGTTGCTTAAGATGTCTCTCTCTCTTAGTCATTATTAAATTATTCACCTTTTTTCTTTCTTTTTTTTTTGGTTGGGGTTGGGCTAGATTATTCATCTTTTGGTTTCACGCGAAGAAGAAAAATTGGCCTGAAATGATTAAAGATTGACCTTGCTCATGTAATGCCTCTGATCTGTATTACGTTGTAGCAATTTGTTAAAAATTTCCAATCACTATTAGCTCTTTAAGATAAGATTAGTGGTCTTGTCCGTTTGTATTTGCCACGAAGCTGCCTTATTGAGGACGCCGTAATGCGTAAGTGTGGAAAGCAGTAAGTCTCTGATGTTCAAAGGCTTGCCGTGTTTGTCTGTAGGTGCAGTTGACCAAAGTCAATAAGCTCTCCTTTAGTTGGATTCATATAAGATTCGTGATTAACTATATATATATATATATATATATATATATAGAGTTAATTTCAGCTCGTTACGTTACTATTAATTTTATAAGATAATCGGTGGTGGTTTATATTTGTATAACGTGAAAATAAGGGTGTGATCATACGAGGAGGTTATTCCTCGTTGTATGGTCTCTTGATTTATTTTTCCACGCGAGAAAACCGAAACGGAGAAGACTTGGAAAAATCAACAAGGTTCCTCCTTGCTGTCGCTGTTTAGTGGGCTGGCGAAGACCAGAAAGACTTTGGGCATGTAACAGAGCGACGGTCAACGCACGAAGAAATTTTATCTTAACATCTTAGACCCTTCGATCGATTAATATTACAAGAATGGTGCTTTTAGTTTCCATTGTCATGGAATTCTTTCATGTACCGCTCTTCTTCCTCTTTTTTTTTTTTGGCGGGGGGGGGGGGTTTAACGGGGGTAGGGGTTAAAACACTTTTCGTAAAACTTATTCTACCATTTTCTCTATTTCTGTTTTGGTTTTGTGATTCATAATAGGTACACATGTCAATTGTCAATTCCTATATAAAATTTATATATTTTTTATTATCTGTATAATCCAAGAAAATACGTAATATTTTATAACTCTATTTTTTAATAATATTATTTGATTCAAATAAAATATAATCCTTTTTTTTTTTTTCACGACTTAATCGCTTCCTTTTTCTTTATTATCATTCCCCTCGGGAATACAAAAGAACCCTAATAAGTGCAAGCTCGTTTGGATGATTTAATATGGTTTTAAAAATTTAAAGAGTTTTTAAATAATGAACTCAAGAAAAGCATTTTGGCTTATTTAATAAATAACTACGAAGAAAAAACCAATGTACATTCCTATATTCCATTTCACAAGTACATAAGCTACTTATCATCTCTTTTGCCAAAAACAGCTCACTTATTTACACTGTTGGGATTGAAGAGGGAAGTTTTAATAAAGGAAAAGAGAAGAATTAATTAATCCTTATTACGTCTTAAATTGAAAATTTTATAAAGAAAAGGATAATAAGATTATGAATTTCTTTTGTTTAGATTGAGAAGAAATAAAAGGGGGAAAATATATTCAATATGTAATTTGACTTTAGTTTAGTTTTTATGTTACATGTAAATAAAAAGAGGCGGATAAATATCATGATCAAGAATAAGAACAGTTTACTCCAAAACTTTTTACCGTAGTGTCAATTACGTTATTAGTGGGAGCAAGTGTGAAGTTGCCACTAATAAACCAAAAGAACGTACTAGAAACAGTTGGGAGAAGTGGCCGAGCTGGTCAACTGCGGAGTCAAGCAAGTTAGGGGCAAAACTGAAATAAACCCAAGACCAGGGGACAATATCGAAGCGAAGCACCTATAAACCAGGCACAAAAATCCAGCAAAGTGAATCAACGAAATGGCTCCATTGAAGGCAGCTCCATTTCTAGTGGTGTTTCTAATATCACTACTACTCCTCTTGTTATTCAACTCTGCTCTCTCGGAGATCATCTTTGAAGAGCGCTTCGATGGTAAAATTTATTTTAGAATTTGAATTCTCTCGTAATATACTTTACAAGTTGTTTCTTTCTTTCAAATTTTTTTATTTTATTTTATTTTTTTAATTTTTTATGTAGCTGAAAGTATCGTGATATTAGTTTTAAGCTTTACCTCTGCATTTAAACATAGTATTTATATATTTGAGCGTTGCTCTATGTAGTCAACCTTTGAAAGAATTCTTGCTGTTGTTTATACTTACAATGTTTACTCAACTTGCCTATAAATAATTATCTAGAAACTTCTTTTCTATTGTTTTTTTTTTTAATTTTTTTAAATTTTTTTAAATATATATATATATATATATATATATATATATATATATATTATGTTTCTTCTTGTTCTTTGAGCTTCTTAAGTGGTTTGAGAATTGAATCTGAGACATGAGTTTAAATCAGTGATATCCTATGTTATCGTACATACAGCGAGAGTGGCTTATAAGTTAGTAATGCGGCTTTTAAGTTTTTTGTTAATCGTTTTTCACGAGTAGAGTTGAGAACAAGTACAATAATTTTAACTATGAACTAGTCTTCAGACAACAAAAAGGAATAGCAACCATCACTGCCTCTTTTTCAGGCTCGGATTTTTGGATAGACTAGTTCAACATATATATATATATATATATATATATATATATCAGTTTAGATTATTTTATTTTTTATACCCTATATTTATTGAATTATAATTTGTTGTTATGGAAAAGATGGGTGGCAGAGCAGATGGGTGAGATCAGATTGGAAAAGGGCAGAAGGGAAAGCAGGTTATTTTAAGCACACTGCTGGCAAGTGGCCTGGTGACCCTGATGACAAAGGTTCCACTCTTTGCTGTGTTTTACATTTTATATTTTATTTCGAGTATAGTTATATGTCACCTCTTATATAGCATCACGCATTCATTATTTTTGTTGATCAAATAGGTATTGTTTTCATTTGATACTTGCGACATGCATGATACAATCACATGGGAGGCCAGGAATATGTTGAAGTTAAATCAATTGAGAACCTTGCACAGAGTTGTTACTGAAAGAGACTTTGAATTTTTGAGTTTTGGTTTATTTTCATCTGGATGATATAAATCATTTAATGTTGAGATGTATTAAGTGTTATTATGTGACTTCTATTGATGATTACTCTCGGTGCATTAAAGTTTACATGCTTATATGCAGCTGAATGTCTGTTTATGAAATATAAAGCTGAAGTAAAATTAATTAAATAAAGAAAAGAGCCTAGTCTTATAACGAATGTGTTATAGACCTCTTTCTACATTTTCTTCAAACCATTGCATTGTAACAGAAGACAAAATTTAATCTAAGAATTTATTACTGGAAAGGGATTTTGCATATTGAAGGGGTATGCATTAATCCACTGAGCTGTGGATTTGATTGCAGAAGAATCTCTTTAATGTTGTTGCAAATTTAGTAAAAGTGTAACCCCTTTCTGTTATGCATGAATTATTTCTCTTATTGGTTTGATCACTTGCAAGTTGGAATGGGAGTTCTGGAGTTGGGAATTCAGAAGTTCTTATTGATCTATGAATTGATCTCCCACAATTCCAGTTCCATACTGGCACTCTTCCCTTGCACTGTTATGTCCTATATGTGGTTTCAACTTGCGCAATCTCTCTACTTTAATGCATTACTGTCTAGGTCAAAGAATAAACTGAAAGTGCTTCTCGTTTATCAGCTTGTAACCAGATCTCATTCATCCTGACGTATTCTTAAATCACTGGTTGTGTAAATGAAGGTTTAGAAACGGAATATAATATGAATCAGCTACTTGAGCATATCGATTACCAGAGGATTTTCTCTTTTCCTTTTTCTTTTGGCTGCTAAGCAAGTATGGTTTATTGATGGAAAATTAACAGAAGTGTACAAAAGTAAGGTTCAAATTGGAACAGAGGGAATACACAAAGATACATGGATATTTGTGCAATGTAAAAGAGAAAAATTTATTAACTGGTTGTCTGCTGTTTTTGGAAATTTTCAGGTCTTCAGACAACAACTGATGCCAGGCATTTTGCCATATCAGCAAAAATACCAGAATTCACTAACAAGAACAGGACATTGGTCCTGCAGTACTCAATAAGGTTGGAGCAGGACATTGAATGTGGAGGAGGTTATATAAAGCTTATGTCCGGATATGTTAATCAAAAGAAATTTGGCGGTGACACGCCTTACAGGTTTGGCCTTGTTTGAGCTGTTTTCTCTTTCTTCTTCTATTTTCCCATATCTCTGAGAGTTCTGCCTATATACAAGAAAACGGTCCTAAAATGAGAACCTGGTCTCTAGACTACCAATCTTAATCCTCCTAAGTGCCTTTGAGGCATTTTATAGTGAGGCCATATTCTGGAAAAAATATGCTTTTAGCTTGTACATCTGACTCTAAAATGTGCTGGCACTGAGGCATAATTTCTGCAGGGGAATGCACAGGAAACACCCAATCCCCCAATCACCAGCACACATGCACACAGATGGGGGGGGGGAAAAAAAAAAAGGAGAACCCCAAACGGAGGAAAGTTTTTCAAAATTGAAATTTCCCTCCCTAATTCACAAACTTAATCCACATATTCCCTTCATATATTATCATATTTGCCTTCCTAGAATTCTCAGAATAACCATTTGATTCATCCCCCATCAACCATCTCTTTCACGCACCCTCCCCCCTCTCCCCCTTCCCCCTCCCCCCTCTTTTTTCTCCAATGGCTCTACTTTTTTGTTGCTTCATGCTAAATTTTCACCGTTTGGTTAGATTCTCATTTTCAAAATATGTTTGGTATGTGCTTCTTAACAAATACTTTTGGATTTTATCTTCACTCTGGAATGAATCCTCATTTCATTTGTGCAGTTTGATGTTTGGACCTGATATATGTGGCACACAGACCAAGAAACTCCATCTTATATATTCATACCAGGGACAGAATTATCCGATCAAGAAGGACCTGCAATGTGAAACAGACAAGTTGACACATTTCTACACATTTATTCTTAGGCCGGATGCAACGTATAGCATTCTAGTTGATGGGCGGGAAAGAGATTCTGGAAGCTTGTATACAGACTGGGATATTCTTCCTCCACGCAAAATTAAAGATGTCAATGCCAAAAAGGTACTTCACTGCTGAAGAATGAAATAAATTATATCTGGAACTTTTGATGAAACAGGTTTAGTGCAAGCCTATGGTTATGTTAAACTTCTGACTTTGATTTGCATGCGCATTATGGAAAACTTTGAAAACTATACTAATTATCTTTTCCTCAATCTGATGTTGGTTCTTGTGTGCTTGATTACCATCCTCCACAGCCTTCAGATTGGGAGGAAAGAGAGTATATAGATGATCCAAATGATGTCAAACCTGAGGTATGTTGCCTCTAGATTGCAGTTAATTGGAGCACATTGGTTCTATGATTCTCTCTAATTACTTGATACTGCAGGGATATGACTCAATTCCACGAGAAATTCCTGATCCAAAAGCTAAAAAGGTTAGTCTTTCTCAAAAGATCAAATGCTATATTTTCTCTTTCTTCTTCTTCTTCTTTTCCTTTTCTTGCTTTTTCTTTTTCTTTTCCTCCCTTGGTTATTTCTTTTCTCCAGCATCAAGTTATACATTGCATGTTCACGTGTGTGGTAGCGCAATATAACCTCATAAAGCAAATTCCTGCATAATGCATTTTTCCATTTGTATCCAGAAACAACCATTATAAAGTTAAGAAAGCTAAGGATATAAATTTCATCTTACTTATACATGAGAATTTAATTGCAAGCTTGTAATGTTTAAACTGCTCAAGAAAATTGGGACGCTGATGATCATCATTTGAAATCATTAGTTGTACTCTTTTGAGTGGACTTATAAGAACTGGGTTAACTGTAAGCCAACCTCTTTTACTTGTTGAAGGGGAAGGATCTACATCTAATTTTGGGAATTTCTAATCTGAAGGCCATAAATAAAAATGATCAGAAGGTTATGTACTTCTTCTAAAGGTTATGGGCTTCTTAGTCATTGCTCTTTCCTTTTGTTAGGTACGATCTTATTCAATGCTTATTCCAACACCTTACTCAAGTCTAAAAACTTTGAATGATTGAATGGCTCTTGTTCTTTTGGGAATAAAAGAGTTGCAATCCAATATAGGAAATCAACTTTTATTCTTGAATATTACTCTTCTTTTAAACCCAGAAACTATAATGCCAGAGAAGACTCTTAAAAACTGTTACTTTAGAGGGGTAGAATTGCACAAAAATCTGCCGCCTTCTAATCTAAGGCACCTGATGTTTCTTAAATTTGTTGTGCTTGGTCAGCCTGATTATTGGGATGAAGATGAGGATGGCATATGGAAACCCCCCAAAATACCTAATCCAGCATATAAAGGACCATGGAGACCTAAGGTATGGTAAATCTTCAGGAGTTAATTTGGAATGATGAAAAGCTCCATTCTTAGATTCATTCTCTCAGTTGTGAGTTTTCTATTGTAACAGAAGATAAAAAATCCTAACTATAAAGGAAAATGGAAGATTCCATGGATAGATAATCCAGGTATTACTTATATATCTGGATGTTCTTTAACAGTTGTAATTGTAATTCCTTTTCTAAAAAAGAAAAATATGTTCATGATTGACTGATATCTATTTCTTTTGTCTTCTTTTATTTCCTTGATATTCCACCAGAGTTTGAAGATGATCCTGACCTGTATGTGCTAAAGCCGATCAAATATGTCGGGATTGAGGTTTGGCAGGTACTTTATTATTTATCTAAATGTAATACCTTGACAATATCCTTATTCTACAAAATGCAAGCTTAGCTTTTCTCTGTTCATAGACTTATTAGTGTGAGTGTAATGATTTCAGGTAAAGGCAGGCTCTGTTTATGACAACATTCTGATCTGTGATGACCCTGAATATGCAAAACAGGTGGTGGAGGAAGTTTTTGCAAACCGAGAGGTGACTGCCTGGTTGTCTTTACCTTATAAGCATATGCCAATTCAAGAGCAATAAGCTGCTTCTTACAATTCCTGTTCCATAACCAATTTTTAGGTTGAAAAAGAGGCTTTTGAGGAAGCAGAGAAAAAGAGGAAAGCAAGAGAAGAAGAGGTTATTACCATGACCTCTTTGTCTGTTTTTCGCTTTTCCATTAATAGTAAGCATTGACATCCTAAATCACTTGGGACCTTCTGATGCAGGAAGCTCGAAGAGCAAGGGAGGAAGGTGAAAGGAGAAGGAGGGAAAGAGGTTATGAGAGAAGGGATAGATACAAGGACAGATACAGAAAGGTTAGTATCTCGAATTTTCAAATGTCTTTATGCTTACATATATGGTTACAAACCATAGTTGTACATTACATCAGGCAACCAGATATAGCATTAGATAATATATGAATTAGTGTTGGTCCTGGTTACATGTTAATAGTATCATAATATGTTTGATTTATCATTATGGACAAGTAATTTCACATTCGAGATGCCTGTTTTGCAGCGTGATCGGCATGATTACTTGGATGACTATCATGTAAGCTATATTCACCTTCTCTTATAGCTATAATGTGAATAATATCTCCATTAAATTGCCAAGTTCCTACTTCTTGAAATATGAAAAACTCAAATGAGCTTTTGTTTAAATATGTGTTCAAAATGACTTTGAGAAGCAAGTTAAATGCATTCATTCATTGACATCATCTAATAATGCTATCACTATATTATTTTGATTTTCTGAGTCACGATTAAAATGACTGGAAATATCATGCATGTGTCATTCTGTCCTGAGAAGAAAATTTTGAAGAACTTTCCTGAATGAAACAGTCTAGCTACTTTCGGAATTTTTTCTCTTTAACCTGAAGAATGCTTTAGTTCTGCACTGGAAACTTGTCTGATCTACGTCAGATTATCTTAATAGAAGAATCAACAATTTCGGTAACTCATCCTCTTGTCTATAAATCAGTAGCAGGATTATTATTCGGATAAAGGTGGTCTAAATCAAAGAACCATTGGCTGTGGCATTATCACATTTCGATCCTTGAATGTGAAGAAATATAGCTTTAGTTCTTCGTTAGAAACTTTCTAATCTATATCAAATTATCCTAATAGAACTCAATAATTTTGGTGACTCATTCTATCATCTAGAAATCAAAGAACCATTGTGTATCACATCCACCGAAAATATTTAATTTGAGAATTAAGATATAATGATGCTAGAATATATTGAAATAGAGCCATTGTTGCACCATTACATATCTCTAAACGAAAGCATGACAAGAAGTTACAGACCTGCTTATGTCGTAATCCTTAATCTTCATGGATCACGGAAAAGAAAATTGGATGGCTTATTGAGAACATTAATTTATGAATCAAGCTACTAAAATGCACTATGGTTTTGGGGGAGGGATACAAATTTGTTTCCCTAATCCGTGTACTGTATTATGTTAGGTGCTTAATAAGCTAATTGCTGGTTAGGCAATTGATATCAATCTGATTCGTGCCTCATGTGTTGTATGTTTCTCAACTTAATTTACATGGAATAAACTTTCGGCTTTGTTTGCAGGATGAACTATGACATATCGACAACCCTTGGTTCGGATAGCAAACAAGGACTGCATTATTTGACTCTGTGTTGTATCTTTTATCCCATTTTCCCTTTTGTATTCTATTCAATCGCAGTTGCTGCAATTGTTCTATGTGCTCGACCAAAAGCCAGAGCTACATAAGAATAAGCTTTGAGCTTGCCTATGCAGCTTATAAGATGTTCCCTTTTTGTACCAGTCTGGGCTATTTTAAGTGAAGCGTTACTCTTTGAAGTTTGATGAATATCTTTATTCACTTCTGGGACTTGAATATATCTTTCAGCATATTTAACTGATATTTCACGATCTGTATCAGATTATATTCAGCTAGATATTTCAATTAGCATTTTCAGGTAGAGAGTTGAAGTACATGCTACAAGCTAAAGTTGGTTTATGCTCGTGATAACACTTGTTTGAAATAACGAGGTGTGAACTCTACGTACTTGTAATACGCAAATAAGTTTACTTCCATTTACACCATGTAAAGCTGTCTTTTGACAAAATCTGTTTCCATTGCGCCAAGTGTATGTGATGCTTAAAGAAAAAGATGTGGCAAAGATACCATCATGACAACAAACAACACCTTTAAAGCTTGGGTGGTTTTTTAGGGGTAAAATAGAAAATGCATTTTATTTCAATTCTGACCTTTTATTTACAGAAGGGGAACTTTTTTTAATACGATTAACCAGAACATTCAAACAGATTAAGTTTTACCTAACTGGGTCGATTAGTCAAACGAAAGAACTCCTGTCACATAAAATTGGTTGCTAGCTTGTCTTTCCCCTCCACATCCCCCCCCCCCCCCGCACCCCAACCCACCTTTTTTTGGTTAAGGTAATAAACAAGAAGTTAAAAAATTCAATACATGCTCTACCTAATGCTAGATATGTCAAAATTAGGAAAAGAGAATTTTTTTTGGTCACAAAAAGAATGTTTATTGAGTAGGATGAAACACAAGAATTTTAATTCTGTTACTATACAATTTATTACTCTCAAGAATTTTAATTATGTTACTGTACAATTTCTTACTCTCTAATCAACGACCTTTCAGGAAGGGAAAAAAACATTTGAACTATTAATGATTTCGAAAGAGTGAAAAGGATCTCCACAAATAAATTGAAAAAGATGACAGTGACAAAGAATTTCAAAAAGCAAATGTCCCCATAAACGACTTCAAAAACCTAAAAGAGAAATAAAGCAAAGAGGAAGAAAAGCAAAAGTGTAGTGCCACCCTTTTACGTGCACAGCTTCCTAGGCAACTGAACCCTTTCATTAACAAGTTGTAACAAATGTTCTCTCTCTTTTTAGTACTACAAAAAGCCAATCAAGCAAACATAATTTCAGAATGTTGCGACAACGCGGATCGAGTCAGTGTGGCGCGATCACCGAAATATTATGTCATTGAATTTCCACACCCGTTGGTCCTCTCCTCGCCGCCACTCACGCACATCCTCGATTTACCTCCCGCCTGCATGAGCCTCCTGGTCAGTGAAGGGCTTCTCCTTGCTAACCTTTCAAGAATGTTGGTTCCTCAGCATCTTCTTACTGCAACAAAACACACAATAACACAACACAGACACACACTAAGCTGGGTTCTCCTTTGGTTAACCCTTTTGAAGAATGTTGGTTCCTCGGCATCTTCTTACTGCAACAAAACACACAATAACACAACACAGACACACACTAAGCTTCTTTAAGGTAATATAATACCCTTGTAGCCAACTTATCTTCCTGAAAACACACACAAAAACACACCAAGATACCAACCAGAACACACAGAAACACCCACACTAAGCTTCTTGCAGGTAATAATACCCTTGTTGCCGAAATTTCTTCCTGAAAACACACGCAGAAAACATCAAGATACCAAGCAAAAAACACACACTAAGCTTCTTTCAGGTAATAAGACCCTTGTAGCCAACATTTCTTCCTGAAAACACACACACACACACACAACACAAACTTACCAAGCAAGCTTCTAACCAGAAAATCTTTCTGAAAAGAAAATAAGGACACAAACAACACTATGTAATACCCTTCTAGCCTAAATTTCTTCCAGAATACCGCCAACCCCCCCCCCAAAAAAAAAAAAAGAAAGAAAAAGAAAACCTAATCCCGACACACAGACATTTATAGTTTTCAGTGTAATACATCATATGGCTCCCTTGTTGCTGTTCTTGTTGCTGCTGTTAACTCAAAAAGATTCTATCTTTACTGCTGCTGAAGATGGGGATAGAGCTTCACTTGTACTATTTAAGTCACATCTGCAAGACCCATATGGGAGCTTGTCAAGTTGGGTTGGTGGGTCGAACAACTGGACCGGGCTTACCTTCTCCAATCAGACGGGCCGGGCCATTGCACTTAACCTCACTGGTCTTAACTTGGTAGGCCAAGTTGATCCTTCTTTGTGTAACTTATCTTCACTTGAAACACTCATTTTGTCACACAACAATTTGTTTGGTTCACTTTCATTATGCTTTGGGATGTTTAGAAGCCTTAAAGTTCTTGATTTGAGCTATAACATGTTGAGCGGTGTTGTTCCTAGTACATTTATGGAGCTTAGCAGCTTAGTTGAGCTTGATCTTAGTCATAATATGTTTGGTGGAACTATACGATTGTGGATGGGGAATTTCTCGAAAAGACTCCAGAAAATTAACTTGGGGTTTAATGATTTTCGAGGTGAGGTGCCAAGAAGCTTGTATTACTTGGTGTCATTGAAGTATTTGGACATGTCACACAATCATTTGTTGGGAATTCTAGGCGATTTTCATCAAGCATTGGTGTATTTGAATCTTGAATCTAATCGGCTTTCGGGTACTCTGCCGTGTTTTTCTGCTTCTGTTGAATCCTTACTAGTTTTGAATCTGGCAAATAATTCCATTACGGGAGGGGTGCCAACTTGTATTTCGGATCATAGAGGCTTGACACACCTGAATTTGTCGCTTAATGGTTTGAGTTATGGGATTTCTCCAAGGCTTGTGTTTTCAGAGAAATTGATTTCTCTAGACTTGAGTTTCAATGAACTGTCAGGGAATATTCCGGGAGAGATTGTTGAGCCATTCGAGAAATCTGGGCTTTTGCTACTTGATCTGTCGCATAACCAGTTCTCTGGTAATATTCCGGTAGCTATAACTGAACTGAAATGCTTGCAGGCGTTGTTTCTGTCTCACAATCATCTAACCGGTGAGATACCAGAAAGGATTGGGAATTTGACCTATCTCCAAGTGATTGATCTGTCACACAACTCATTATCCGGAACGATTCCCTTGAATATTGTTGGCTGTTTTCAGCTGCTGGCTTTGATGCTGAATAATAACAATCTTTCTGGTGAGATTCAGCCAGAGCTTGATGCATTGGATAGTTTGAAGATACTTGACATTAGCAACAACCAGATTTCTGGAGAGATACCCTTGACCTTGGCAGGCTGTAAATCATTGGAGGTAGTAGATTTCAGCTCTAACAACCTGTCAGGCTCGCTTAATGATGCCATAACCAAATGGTCAAACCTCAGGTTTCTCTCCCTTGCCAGGAACAAGTTTAGTGGAAGCTTGCCAATTTGGTTATTCACGTTTGAGGCAATTCGCACGATGGACTTCTCAGGAAATAAGTTCTCTGGTAATATACCGAACGGTAACTTCAACGTTAGCTTGAACTTCAATAGCAGTGGCGGTAGCAGAGTAATCCCTAGAGAGCAATTGGTCGCACTCCAGAAAATGGAGATAAAGCTGTCTGTGGTTACCGTTGATGAAACTGAATTGAGCTTCAACTACAATCTGTCAACCGCAGTTGGAGTTGATCTATCTGATAATCTGCTACATGGGGAAATCCCAGCAGGGCTGTTTGGATTACAGGGTCTAGAATACTTAAATTTGTCTTACAATTTCCTTGAAGGTCAAATTCCCCAAGGGTTGGAGAGGATGAAGAGTCTGAAGGCCCTGGATTTGTCATATAACTTGTTGTCTGGTCCAATCCCAGGAAACATTTCTATCCTAGGAAACTTGACACTCTTGAATCTGTCACACAACAGTTTCTCTGGGGTTGTGCCCAAGAAACAGGCTTATTCGAGATTTCCAGGAGCATTTGCAGGCAATCCAGACTTGTGCGTAGACTTCTCTGGCGATGGTTGTAAGACGAAAACTCTTCCGACCATGCCAGGCAAGTCTTTTGCAGCAGAAGTTGAGGAGAGCCCTATTTCAGTTTGGGTTTTCTGTATAAGTGCTTTTGTAAGTTTTTATGTGGGTGTTGTTGCTCTCTTTTGTTCGCCTCGAACGCGAAACTACATTCTGCAGACGAAAGTCTGACTTTTGCACAGCGACGTGTATGTATATTTCTCGTCACATTGTTTGCAGTGCCTCTTTTTTCACTATTTGACATTAACATGGAAAAGTTTGCAGGCAACAGGTCAAACTTTCCATTCAAGATGATGCTTGCTAGTGTGTAATCAGTAACATAAAATATTAATCTAACTATATAACATTGTGAAGGATGTTGATTCATGTCAAAATCTGAGTATGTTTTAAGCCTCCTGGATGTCTTTCTTCAAATTTCTTTCTATAATTTTCCTCTAAATGCAGCCCTCACAATCTCAGCAGCCAAATGTCTCGATTCTTGTCAAATTCTCGTGTCCGATAGGAGTTGGATCCCCCCGCAAGATTCAATAATAGATGATGGGTCCCCCGCAACATTCAATCCTAGATGAACTGATGATGTTGTTATAATTAAAGGTATTTATTCCATTGGATACCGCCGTGTTGCTTAAAGCATTTACCTTTGGGCTTAGGCACGCCATCATATTCCCCTCACCTGTCAATATCAGAATCGACATCTCATTCAGCAACATTACACTTGTTGCCAATCATGCATATTATGCTTTTCCATTTCTGTGGTGTCATTGTTCCTCCAATATGGAAGGTACTTTCTCAGATTGATTCTCAAGAACTATTAAATAATTCCAAATATGAAGGCTAAACAAATACAGACCCCTCAGCTTCTTAATAGTATTCAAGCAATGACCATCATCAAGCAAACCACTAATGAATACTCAACAGTAAACATCTCGATATTATTGCTTTGATAAGTTTAATATGAAATATTCTCTTGGTTAAAAGTAGACATTGGTGAAACATAAACTTCCTCTTCTATGGTAAACATCCAACTTAAATATACAAAAAATCATTTCATTCTACACTGTTTTCTTGCTCTAGAATGGTGCCCAAACAGAAGGGCAGAGATACATAAGCAAAAATGATATGAGATGGAAAAAAATAATAGAATAGTTCTTTTCTTCTTCCTGCGACATAATAATAGAACAGTTCTCGCACAAGCATACACCATGAAAGCAAGATCTAGGGAATTCAGGCTGCACCACTAACTGAAAAATGTGACATGTCATGTTTTCTTCAAGACCTTGGCGAGTTATTCCTATAATTTGCTGCTTGAAAGGTTACGTCCAAACAGGACATCTCGTTCACCACCTAAATTGTCCCATGGGAGATCTGATGGCACCCAAGTACAGGAGCCACGTAAATTTCCTTGCATTCCCCACCACTTAATACGCTAGTACTTAATTGGCCCATCCAAGCTCCCAGATGCAAACTGGAAAGATTTGTCAAACAGAAAGCTCATTAGAGTTGATCTAAGATATACCATAAGGTAGATGTACTTCATCCCTCAGAACTAGTTATAAGTAGCTTGGGAATGAATGTATTGGCCCTGAGTGTTCAATCCTATTAGCCGTGGCCATTGAAAAGCTAAACCACGAAAAGGGAAAAATGCAAAAGCTGCCGTGTGGAAGAAGAATGAAACAGATTATATTTGAGCAATAAGCACTTTCAGTAATTCCCATCGAATCTGGTGCTACTGCATTAGATAAAGAAATTCAAACTGTCAGTCAATTATTACCTGCCGAACAATAGGGTTCATGGAAGTGGAAAATTCATCAGTCATTCCTTCCCAAACAACCTTTCCCTCATGGAGGAACAACAGCCTATACAGGGTAAAGGGTACATTTTATGAAAACAACACCAAATTTAAGAAAATATTCAAGATACGTGAACACAAATTTTAACAAGCATCACGAGAAATTTTCACAGTTGGTAATCAATCAATACCTGTCAACAGCTCTTCTAATGGTGCTATGTTGATGAGTGACAACAATGTAGGATGCAATCTTGCCAGGCTTCCTGAGTTCATCCTTACCTTTCAAATGGACAGAGCGGATGAGATCTTCAACTACCGTCGATGCAATTGGATCAAGTCCAGCCGTTGGTTCATCATACAGGAGCACCTGCTCAGAAGGGTAGGTAATCACTTGTCAGCAGGGAAATGAGATGTAAAAATATCTAACTAGCTGATAGTAGTTCCCTGGTTGCATGCGACCCATTTGTTTTCCCTATTAAGCCAATGACTGACAGATAACCCTGAATGCTGATACTTTCTTTTCAAGCTAAACTAACTCCCCTGCTCCTTCAGACGGATAACCTTTTTTTTTTTCTTGAAAAGTAAAAGTTTTATTAATTGACAAAAAGGAGGTGCAAGTAGCGACCCCAAGATCAAGTACATATGTAGCTTACTTTATCTATACATTCTTGTATGCTATCTATGTCAACTATACAAAGACCTTCAGATGGATAACCTTATCATGCACTGCCCAGAAAACGAGGATTCCAGGATTCGGATCTAGGACAAATATATGTATGATATAGGCATCTATATAACAAGAAAATAATTCAATACATATATTATAGCCATAAACCATGTTTTCTCCATTGCAGTGGTCTCTCCAATCCAAGATTGCTATATTCTCCTTCCCATCCTCTTTCCGATCTAGCAGCCAAAATGAAAAATCCCCAGACTGAAGTGGGTTCTCCAGTCCAACATACTGCTTAGTAATTGGCATATTAGAAAAGGTAGAATAATGTATTGTGGAGAAGTTTATAGACTCAACTATGTATTGAACTTTTTGAAGATGGTGAGAATTTGACTGTTCTGACGTATACATTTTGAAGGAGCACCAGATGAAGCGACACTATTGTCCTCAGCATATGGCGGAAAATAGTAGCTATTTTGTACATAGAATGCAGCACATTGCACTTTGCAGAAGTTTCTTGCTTATCAATATCTGAAGGTAAGAATACATCAACCTTCCCCACCCCCCCACCCCCATAACAAGAAAAAGGAAAGAAAGAGAGAAGAAAAGAGAATTATAATGAGAAATATATAAAGGAAACCAAACCATTGTATGGGGTTTTCTTGATAAACAAAGCAATTCTCCTTTACCTCCTATTGAGAACAAAGAGAAGGAAACAGAAAAAGAAAAATTATCACGGCACAGCCATGAACAGTACAAATAAGCAAAGTTACAACAGGATTTCAGTGAATAAATCTTGATTCCAAACTTTCCAAACAAGATGAAGATGTCTCCTTAAATCATGAACAAAATTACAATTTTAAAGAATACAAGCTCTAAGTAAAAATTTCAAAAAAAGGTAGCCTCATAAATCATACCTCAGGTTCAATTGCATCCTTTGTTGTATCAAATATTATTGATCGTGCTAAAGCGACTCTTTTCTTCATCCCCCCAGACAATTCAGAAGGTAATCGGTCCTCAACACCCTGCAAAAGGTATCAACAGAGCTTCCCTCAAATATGAAACTAAATCTCATGAACAACATGATACATCAGAAAGTTCATGGAAGCCTTATAACTCTTCATTAACTTTTCTATTTCATCTACTGGAATTCTGTATTTCTACATAATTGCTATCAGGTTCTGATAGGAAGTTTCAGGAGTGAAAAGACTTCATGGTACGGAACCATTTCAGGAGTGAAAAGAATTCATAGCACAGAAGCATTATTATAAATCGACAAGAATTAATCAAGGAAAGAAATACATGCATACAGACTACATGAATGTGCAAACTGAGTATGTTAAAAAAGATCTTGTCATTTTGAACAGAAAACTACAACTCTGACATACTTTCAATCCAACAGCAGCCAAAGTTTCTGTCACGAGCTCTGAAATTTGATCTTCTGGCATTTTTGAGTTTTCATATCTGCATTCACAAAAAAGTAGAAAGTGCAGAGTTGCATAAGGAAAGATTTATTATATAAAATCATATTATGCTGTTAAAGAGAAAAAGAAAGTAAATGAAACCAAGAGAAAGAGTATCTTACAAAAGGAATCCAACATTTTCACGTACAGTTAATGAATCAAAAAGTGCCGCACTCTGGAAAACCTGTTACAGAACAAAGAATAATTAACAAATCATGAATAAGCAATCATAGCTTGATTAGACAACATAGTAATAACTTAAATCACCAGTCCAATTCGAAGGCCTGATATTTCCTCATCACTGATCAAACCATGACGCTGTCTTCCTCGAATTAAGACTTCCCCCTAATGATTTAGTGATACACATTAACAGAGCCCAAGTAGAAACAGAAATGATCTTAGCATAAAATGCTGTGAATTACAACAATCAGATGAGACATGGGCCCAACATACGATCATAAATACCTCATCCGGAGCAAGAAGCCCAGCCATAATCTTCAATATGGTTGATTTTCCAGTGCCAGAGGGTCCAATTATCCCAACAGCCTCCCCATTTCTAATCTATACATGACGCTAAATATTAACTTATGTTTCTAAAAATATATCATTTAACAAAAATCAAACTTCAGAAGGTCATCCAATTATTGACTTACAACACAAAATAGTACTGCATTAATTACTGAGAAAGCTCTATCTACAACTACAAAGGAGCATTATTATTACAAACTTCATATGCAACATAAAAGAGATGACAATGATACTTGTGTGGAGTACAAGACCAAACCAAATAAAGAAACACACCATAGAGCGTAAATCTGTGCGCAAGTCTGCATGCGTGCGTGTAGCATCCATGATTTTTTATTTCTTTTTGCATTGGATAATTCACTGTTTTAAAAGGAACTTATTATATTTTGTTGAAATCATTGAACAATGGCACACTAAATATCACATGTTCACAGAACCAGTTCACTGAAAAGGTCATTGTGATAATATGAATGTCACCTTGAAGCTCACACCTCTCAAGATATGCTTCTCACCAAATGACTTGTATACATCTCGACATTCAATTAGTACATCAGAGTCATCCTCGTACCCTCTGACTCTTCTCATATTTTCTTCTCCAGCCACAGCCTGATAATTAAAGAGAAAATGTTATCAACATGAAGAAAAATCTTCAAACAAAGATTTGTATCCAATAAGATGACACTCAAGACAGGACTATACGCATCGATAACTTCACCAAAAATTAGAAAATGATACACAAATATCTCGTTGGTTTTGATACAACCAAGCCTAATGTACAATTTCAAGAAAACACAAGCAGAAAGAAAAATTAAAGTAAAAGCACACTATAAATTACATTGAAAGACCTCTATGAAGTTATAAACCAGCAAAAAGAAGCATAAAAAAGGAATTGAACTTCTCTAAAACTATAATCCTGGACAATCAAATAACAGTGTCGAAGAGACTACAAACAGAAAAGAGTAAACAACACCATGCTTGTAATTTTTTGTGAAAAGTGCACATTACTCTCCAATTGTAGTCATTAAACTTTCTATAAAACTTTTCAATAATAAAATTAACTAAAATTTTAGTTACTCTAAAATATGCTAACAAATTTTGTAAATCACAATCAGCAACAAAAAAAAAAGAATCTGAAAACCAACTAAGAAGTCTAAAAAAAATTGAAGAAATCTTCAAATTAAATGAAAAGTCGTCTCTTTGGCCTTACATCAATCTTTGTGGCTGAAAATCCATCAGCATCAGCTGGCCTGAGATCCCTTGGAGGTGCCATACAACCACAAACAACCACGCTTTTCTTCCCAAGAGATGAAGACCAAAAGTTCAAAGGCTTTTTCGCATCATAATATGATGAGCACCCATTTCTTTTAGTTATATGCACAGGCAAAAGTATTGGTGAACAAGAACCCAATGAAGAAACCATTTCTGGGGATTCGCAAGACTCGAATTTGATGGCGACCCAGATAAAATTTAAGCCTCAAAAGCATAAAAATTATCTAATTATGGCGTATAATTGTCAAGAAAGATAGTCACTCTTGCAGATAGGTGAAGCAAAGTGGGTGTTGAGATGGAAGAGACTTTAGAAATGATTTGATTTTTGGATGGTCAAAGAATTGGTGGAGGCTTGACAGCAAGGATACTCACTCTTTGTTGTATTGTTGTTTTAGGCTTGTGTTCAACGAGGTTTACTATTTGTGCACTTTTTGCTTTTTCTTTTCGAAGTTATAATATTTGTGCACTTAAAAATGATGATTTTGTTATGCAGAGATTTACAAGTATATTTTATGTCATTTTATATTCATAGAGTAATTATATTTATTGAATATATCTTATTTAATTACATGAGCAAAATAATTAGTCATTAAAAATTAAAATATAAAATCCAATAATTATTTAAATAACTTTGCTTGGGACATTTAAATCAGTCAATTTTAGAAAGGTAATCTCAACCGCTACGCTTATTATTTTTAACTTTTTTTTTAAACCCTTCCTTTATGAGTCATTTGAGCTATCCCGTAATTCCAACTGTTAAACTTACTTATTCATAAAAATTTGGATAAATTGCATGAAACCCACTTGTGTTTTGTCATAGGTGTGTGTTTATCTCTTGATTTAAAAATTAGCTAGTTATCTCGTTGTTCTTTTCAAAAGTGAAGCACACACGCCTATTTTTTTTTAACTCTATTAATTTTGGCTAACGAAAATGCAAAAAAAACTAATTTGCCCTTCAAACTTAGGGGGCAATCGTGTGCTTATGGTAACCACAGGGATGTACAACGCACTTATGAAAAACCACAGGAGGTACGACGCTATTTACCCTTTTTATTTAATTGGAAACGTGAAATAATTAATAATTAGTTAATTACATAATTAATTACTAGTAATTTAAAAATTGATTAATTAATTAATCAAATAATTAATAATTAAAATTAATTAAATAATTATTTTAATTAATGAGACGGTGGTTGTGCGATCGTGATAACAGAGGAGGTTAATTTTTTTTCAATGACAAAAATATTTACTTGTAGTAACGAAATAAAATGCAAACATGTTTGTAATATAATTGGTTAAAATTTACATATTTTAACCTAAGGTCAAAGATTGAAGCCTTTTCTCTTACAAATATTTTTTAAAACAAAAAAGAAAGGGCTTTTTTTACTAAAATCAAGTTTAACAGCAAAAAAACTAAGTCCAGTCGTAAACCCAACGCGTGTGCCACACGCCTGGTTAAATCTAACGGAAAAAGTGACGGAGGGGTAATGTATTTCAATTTTGGAAAGTACAAGGAGTAACTAGCTAATTTTTAAAGCACATGATATAAATGCACACCTATATAAATCACAAGGGAGTTATGTGCAATTTACCCTAAAAATTTTATTCTTTTTGTAGCACAATTATGTACTCCTTCGACTCAGCAACAATTATAAAAGGTCTTGGTGCACTATTAGATAGCCAAAGAAAAAATCATGTGTGGAAACATCCAAAAAAGAATATACATTCAAACAAACATTCTACAAAATTATTGACATAATAATTTGATAACTCATCACAACATCATGACTAACATGAGATTTTTTTTTCATGATTAGAAGAAAAATAATTATGAAACTCCTCTACATTGACCACCTCCTCCATTATGAATTCTAGTAATTATTCATTTATTTATTTTGTTGTGAAGAGTATTACATTAAACCAAAAACTAGTCAGTGTATTAGTGATATATGTAAGATTAGCGTTCTTATTTAGGAGCAAAATTAATTTTTCAAAAATTACATATTTAATGAAAAAAAAAAAATTATGTATCCGAATCCTAGGTGCAACCCAATATGTATTATATCTATTTCCTTGGATTGAGATATGTCAGAACATTAACCAAAAGTAGTAAATTAAATGTTTGTTTGGTGGTCCCCTTATCTTTAATTACTAGAATTGTGACGTTAGGCCCAGTCGAGGACCTCCAGGTGAAGAAACAGTAAACACACTGTTCGTTCTTGACAAATGTTGTGAAATTTGTCGACACTTGAAGATTTTGAGTTGTCTTGAAAAGGATTGAAGATCTTGATATTTTTTCAGGAAAAAGAACACTCCGTAGTTCTTGGTTCTTGAGCAAAAATTGTGAAAATTGTTGAGAAGATTGAAAATTTGCTGTCTTTTCGAGATTGTAAGTAAGACTGTAGGTCGACCACGTTAAAAATATCGTACTCTCTTGCCTGTTTCCAACAAGATTTCATTGTAAATATTGGCGTCGGAAAGGTATTGGCCTGTTCCTAAAAGATCAATGAAGAGTGTGATGGAGAATGAAGAAATAAGGCAAAAGGGGTTTGTTGGAATTCTGAATTCTCTTGATGTGTGGCATTTTTGGCTAGAAAGTAGTGTTTGGTTGATCATGAGAAGGCTATGAATACGCGAGTTTCCCAGCCTCGAGGTGGTTGTTCCAAATCCTTCTTTGCTAAAGGAGGTTGATCCTACTACAAGGTTGGCTCTCATCTGCTGTATTAGTGCCCGCTTTTGCTGTGTTTTGGATTATTTTCGCCTCATGTTTGTGTTTCTTGTACAATATTGTTGTTAGTAGTTGGTGATTACTCAGCTTGAATAATGCATGACGATATTGTGCTTGAAGATGATGAAGATGCAAATAATTGCTTATCTTTTAGGTCGAACTGAATTTCGGTGATTTTTTGTGGGAGGGAATTTTATTGGTAATAATGTCAAGAGTTCTGTTTTGAATTTTCCGTTATCTAATTGTGGATGAAACACTAAAATGGGCCCTGGATTGCTTATGGAGTTCTGTTTACTTATGATAGCTTATAGCTCTGGAAGATTCTATTATAAGAAATTGCTGCATCTTACTTATCCAAAAGAAAAAAGAAAAACGATAATCCTAACAATATAATGCACCAACCCTTAAGATTAGGTGCTTGGTATTTGCTGAGGAGAGTTGTCTTTCTCTTTTATGCGCACACAGACACTCTGATGGTGGTCTTCTTCTGAGAGGTGTTTCGATTAATTAACTTTGTAGTGCTTGAATTTGATGTTCTGTACTTTCAGTCGAGGGTATTTTATTCAGCATACGTTATACCGTAAACTGCCAAATATGTCCTCCCTGCCTGCCTGATAACCTTTTGCTCACACTTTGATTTGAATAACAAATATCAGAAACTGTCACAACTACTGGAACAGATAATTATTCACTGAAATGGGTGAATAAGTAAAAGAATGTCACCGATGTGTATATGTTGTGGCTTGAGTTCCTTGGTGGCTGGTTCTTATTGGGCAAATTGAAATAAAAGCACAACCACAACCAAAATATAGTTAACACCATTGGGAATTAAGCCAAGAAAGTCATTGTCTAGGTATGAGTTTATATCAAGCGCCTGTGCTCCTTTGGTTAAATTGAAGTTGAGGATAGACTTTAACGCGATGCTTGAAGGTAGCTTAAGTAATTATGGGACATATCTGATCTGGCTTGAAAGTAGCTTCGGTAATAATGGGACATATCTGATCTGGACTCTTAGAAGTTGGTTGCTTATAGTGCATTGTGTGAAATCTGCCTATTTGGTTATTTACTGAACATACTTTATGTATTCTAGCTGCAATAGGAATATAATTTAGGAACTCCCATCCTCGTGTTTCTTTTTGTGATTTACGCTAGGCTGTAATGCATGACTTGCATTTTGCAGTGGGCACTTTTGGCTCCAACAACATTTTGGGGGCATCCAATGCTTTATTCAATATACCCTTGTGATTTCAACTGAGAAGAAATATCCTTGTAATGAACTTAATAGCAGTGGTGGTTCTTCCGTGTGATTTTTCCTTCTGCTTTTAAATCATTTTCTTTCTGGTGGTGTTGGGGAGCGTGGGAAATAATAAACTTCACAATATAACCACATATATCCAGGAAAACAAACATATATGTGTTTCTGAGAGATTTAGTCACTTAAACATGCATGTCTGCAGAAGAGAACGAAGAGTGCCAGGGCAGCAGAGGCAGGATTCTAGCAAGGTTATTTTTTGTGGGGTTTCATTGTCGATGCTGCCTACTATGTTGGTTGGATAAGAGCACCTCATTGTATAGGATGCCAGTTTCTATAGCAGTGGAATGCTTGCATCAGATCTATACTGCCATCCAAGAATCAATTATCTGTGCTTTAAGTAATATCTATACACTCACTGAAGAGAAGAAAGCAATATCTATATAACTCAACTACTTCCAATTACATTACAAGATTCACTAATATTTTGGACTGAGGGTCTTATTCTATACCTAAACTGATGGTCTTCTTCTATATCTAAGACTGATATTATTAAAATTTTAATTACTATTCAATATGCTAACCTTCTCGTACCTATCCTCTCCTCTAATATTTCTCCTTTTTCTATCAACTATTGGAAATGCTATGGACTAGCAATCTTCTGGAGCTAATGCATCCTTTAACATAAATTTTCTCCTCTAATATCTCTTCTTGTAGTCTGAAACTTTTGTAATGTGACATGGTTGTGTACATACCACGGGATAATGGTTGATCCTATTCATGGGGATTTCGAATTGTTTAAATTGGCACGTGTTAAGAGTAAAGTTCTTAAAGAAGCTGCACCAACATTAACTCATTATTTTGTGTATAAGATTGCTGAAATATTAGTTGCTAGAAAGTTGGTACCCCTAAAAGAGGAAGGGGAAAAAAGAACCTGAACTCCTCAAATATTGATTTCTAATGTCAAAATGTCATGTTGTAATCTGCTTCTAAAGGCAGGAGTGCTGGAAATGATGTGCTGTGCTGACAGATGAGGTAATTAATTTTTTATTTCAACTTCTAATAAGTAAAAGATAATTATGATTGGGATCTCTCTGTTGTATGATTTTGGGAATATTAATCCCTAATAGTAGTTTGTACTTGTTGAAGGAAAGAAAACGAAAAAATATCGAGTTCAAGGATGCTGATTTTTATAGCATTCTAGATCATATAACGAAAAGGAAAATGTGTGGCTCTACCAGATGGAGGAAGCTAGTACATAATTGATATTCTTCATGTAAAAGATCAATGAAGCTGAGCATTGCTTTCATAGATTTCATGTTATCTTTTATATTTTCCTTCTCGTGAAATGTAATCCTGATAGTCCATTTTTGTAAGATTGATAGATGAATTGGAGATGATGAAGCAGGGTGTGAAGTGCCTTCTTGTTCCCAAAAGCACAGTTTGGAGAGGCATGAGCAAGAGATTCTCAATTCTTTATCATGGGAAGTGGCTCAAGAATGCCAAGACATCCAGTAATAATGGTACTACCTTTCTTGATACAACTAACCATCCATCTTCGTCCTCCACCACTATCATGTGGGACAAATTTTATTGTCTGTCACGAGAAGATGTCATCTGATTCCTTATTGGTTGCCTCGGAGCCTTAGCTCCTCTTCCTCTCTCTTCCATCTCCTCCCTTGGAGTCATCAATCCAAATTACTACTTTATTGGAACAGCCTGCCCAGCTATGGATGCTACTCAGAAGCTGCACCGGGATCATTGTGCACCAGCTACTACAGAGCTGGCATCTGGTGGCCAACATAAGTGAAATCTCGGCCTGCAAACTGTGGAAATGTGATTACTTAGCTGCAGTGTGCGCTTTGCCAATCTTTCTGCTGGTCAATTTGCTAAGGGAGTTGAGGATAACGGGAGTCCCTCTGCTGGTCAATTTGCTAAGGAAGTTGAGGATAACGGGAGTCCCCTAACAGTACCAATTTAACTGTTAATCCAGTGGTTGGAAATTCTGAATTAGGTGATAGTGGTGGCCTCACTAAGCTAAGGAAGTTCAGCTGCAAGAGTACCGGGTTCTTCGGCAGTCCTACAAATTCAAATTTTGGCATTGGTAGAAGTAGGTATAGGGGAAGAAGTGCGCCCTTGACATGCAAAGCCACAAGCTCATTGGCTGCGGTTAGCTCAAACGTTGTCACACCGCGCAACTCATGTGTGGGTTATGGTGGCTGAACACGAGGATAATTTTGTTGGGCTGATGAGTTATGTTAATATCTTAGTAGCTGTAACCAGACAACCGGCTTCATTCAGTACCGAAGCTCAACTATCCTGAAGGACAGCAGAAAATTCAGGTCCCCCGGCAAATTATAATGTCATTTTAGATCCTATGCCTTGTACGATTTGGAACGCTTAATGCTGAGACATTAGGTTGCCTCACTTAGAAATGTGTTCGTGGTATTGTATGATTTAGTTCGTTAACCGTAAGAAATCCAGAAATGGAAAAGTAGTATAATTGTTCATGTTAATGTCAGGTTCTCAGAGTGTAAACTTTGTAAATGTTGATTCAAGAGTTCAAATAAAAGCATACTACACCTTTCTGCAGCTGTAACTATTGTCAAGCTTTTGAAGGTAAACTCCTCCACTTTTTTCTGTTCTTGGATTTGCTGGTACAGGGAGAGACACCAGTTGCACCTTCCAACTACAAAGTTGTAGAGGGATGCTGTGGAATTTTTTGGACCTGGTAAATTGTATACTCAGTTGATCTTATTGCATGAAAATTTCTGATTATTTTTTTCTTCTTTACACAATACTATTGCTTGTTCTTTTGCCAATAGTACATGAAACCAAGGTCTGGAACTTTTGATTAATGGTATCGCTAAATTTATATATAACTAATCTTATCAAGTGAGATAAAAATTGATTTAGTTTTACGTGACACATAATCCTACACCCTTACTAAGTCAGTGAAGTCCTAAAGTACCATATTCCCCCATCCCATTTGCCACTCTAATTGACTTGTCAAATATGAAAAGGAAATTATTTACTTTCTTCCACTAGAATTGAATTGTCAGTAGTGAATGGAAAATCACATATTTTAATGGACGAGGGTTTTTCCGAGAGCTAGAGTGGGAAAAATTTTATGGCTTATAATTTTGAAAGGTGCCGAAGCTTCCACCCTGAGTGGGTGAGTAATCATTCTACAACTTTGTGCAAATTTATAGCTGATTAAGTACGCACTGCTTTTAATGATAAATAAAGGAAAAGAAAAAACAGAAAATAGAAAAAGAGTACACGCTACTTTAAGCAAACAAAAGCTAAGAAGCTTCGACATTAGTCGAGGGCCTTTGGCTAAGAGAAAGACCATGGCACAACCTCCAAGTGTGTTGGCCACATCGAGAGTTTCAAGTATAGTTGTTTTTTTTTTTTTTTTGTTAAATTCCACCTTCATGGGATTGAACCTAAAATCTCGTATCCAAGAGAGATAATTTCAGTCACTTGAGTTTCAAGTATGATTGCACTAAATATTTGTGCATTTAGTTAAAGCATCTAGATAGTAAGTGCTTAGCATGTTTGCACTAAAATTATCCATCACTTAATTCATATTGCAGAGAATGATTACTGATCTATAATGGGGAAAGGAATGGAGGGAGTGGAGTTAAAAAATAAAATAAAAATATAATCGAAGAAAATATTTCGTGGTGATTCTATTTCAAGATTATTGGAGATTCTATGCAAAGAATGATATAATACAATTATAAGGGATATTGCAGAGAATGATTACTCATCTACAATGGTAAAAAGAATGGAGGGAGTGGAGTGAAAAATATATATATATAATCGAAGAAAGTAATTGTGTGGTGATTCTATTTCAAGATTATTGGAGATTCTATATAAAGAATGATATAATACAATTATAAGACTAAAACATTTACTTGACTTTAGCAAAAAGTAGTGAAACAATCATACAATTTTCTCCAATATATAACATTATGTGATTGGACTAAATTATGTGTATAGTTAAGGGAGGATGAAAGTGGGAGTTACAGGAGTAGTCCAATAATCTCCAAATTCGTGTAGACAATTCCGTGGTTAAATATCATTTTGTTTGCCAAATAACTTCTTTTTTTTACTATTTTCAAAGAAATTGAAAAAAAAAAGATTGTAGTACTCCTTTACCAATCCGAGAATAAATATAAAACTATGGGTATATAATATTATAACTTTTGTTCCTTAAAAGATAATTGTTGGATCACCACTTTGGATAATGTCTATAATTACCCAAATTTCGCACATATACACACTTCCAAGTCCTCCAATGAAAGGCAAGGGTACACTTATGGTTGACACTCCACTAGAGTGCTACTATATGAAAAAGAAATGTGCAGAAACAAAATAGGTCAGTGAAACAAAGATTAGTAGAGAGATCCTACTAAGAATATCAACAGCGATACCAATAAATTGTAGAGATTAAGGGTTCATTTGAATTTTTCTTTTTTAAATAAAGAAGCACTTTTTATGAAAAAAAAAGTACGTTTCTTTATATAAATATTTGAATTGACTTTAAAAAGAGCTAAAGCTTCGAAAAATTCTAACTCCAGTTTGGCCTAGAAACCAAAAAAATTCAATAATATTTCTTTTCAAGGGTTAGTTTTTACAACCAAACAAGTACATTTAAGAATTGATAGACAAGTGTTATACCACTCCACTTGGCACCTATAGATTTCGGGTTCGAGTCATTATTGGGGGTAAGTGGAGAACAACTATAGATCTTCAGAAAACATTTACAAATTAATTTATGATCTTTTGTTCGAAAATTATAAATTTTTTAATTGAACATAGAAGAGTTTTCCTGGGGTCAATAGTTGCATGCCGTTATGACAGGAACTATTGAGCATGCATGCTGAACAGCACCACCCCACCAACGAAAAGAGAAGACACACCGGCCAGGTCAAGTGCATCTGAGAATTAATTTAGTTGCCTAACTAGAAACAACGCCATCTATAGCGAGCAGAACGAACCTTCTCGTACAAATTCCTGCCAAGTAAAGCAGCCAGGTCAAGTGCATCCAACATTAGGTCAAAGTAAACGTTTAATCCCTTTCATTTTCTTTACGGTTTCTTTTTCTTTATCTTACTTTTCTTTCCTTACTCTCGGGGAGTGGACCCAAGAACCGATTATCTTAACGGGTACATTAATGTATAAATTTTTTATGTAAATTAAAAGTATAATTAGTAAAAATAATAACATCTTATTTTACACAAGAAATATAAAAAAATAACTATTGCCATTGTAAATAGAGTTCAATAATTATTCTCGACACTGACTTCATATTTTTAAGATTGTTGAATACTCAACTTAATAATATATCACTCTTACATAAAAGACTATAAAAAATTATTTATTGTACTATTTTGTTTTATTTTTCTCTCCTTTCGTTCTTCTTTACTTGCTCTAATTTTTTAATTATTTTAACTTATTTTTGTTCTTCTCGAAACAACATATTATAAATTTATATATTTTTCATCACTCATCATCATTAAGAGACATACACCTTCATCATGAGGGATTGCATTTTCATTACGAGAGGATGCATCTCCTTCATTACAATTAGTCTCTCATTACAAAAAATAAAAAAAAGAAGTAATGATAATCTTTTTTAGGGTTAATTTCACCAAATAACCCTAACTTTTACATGAGGTGATACTTATTAACCCTTGACTTAGGTCAAATCTAACAAACTTATATTTCTATTGATAAAAATAATATAGTTACTAAATTTCCCTTTTCTGAATTTGTCTTTAAAAATTATAAAAGTACAAAAATAACTCTTTATCCTACCATATACTATAGAAGGAAAATTTTCTTAAATTATGAATAAATCTTAGCCACTAAATTATATTAAAATATCATACCTCTATCCAAAAAATAACTTTCTCTCTCATCTTTTCACTCTTCTATCCTGCCATATACGATACAAAGAAAATTTGCTTTTTCTTTTTTTTTAAATATTAATTTCCTTTTTTATCTTTTTTATGCATTTTTTCTATTTATTTTTCTGCCTTTTTTTCTTCATTATCAATTTCTCAATTGTTTGCTTCATCCACAATGTACTTTTCCTGAGAAAATAAATTTGAAAAGTTAGCACTATAAAAAAACTTTTTGAATTTTGGACAAAAAATTTTCATCTAAAATTTAAAAAATTCTGTTTCAAAATAGATTTGAGACAGACAGGGGTGGAGGCACGTTGGCCTCGAGCAGCGCACTTACACCTCCTCAATTATTTAAAAAAAAATTATATGTAAGTTTTATAGTTTAGAACTAGGTGACACCCCTGAATGTGCATTTACCCCCCCCCCCCCCCCGGGACCTGCTGTGTATTACCCACTCTCACTTTGGTCTTTGACGCCCGCCGAACCAACTTCTTGACTTTTTGGCTTTTTTTTTTTTTTTTTTTTGGCAAATGATGTTGCAAGTAGAAGTGACGATTGACATGGTAGGACAAGAAAATATAGAGAAAAGATCACACCCCCAAAGGAGATTTTCATGGTCTATATTGATTTTTTTTAGCTCAATTGTGTATCAATTTTGACTTTTTTCTTACACTTTACCAATTCACTTCTAGCACAAAAGTGACGATTGAGCAAAAGCACAACACGCACAACTCTTCTTCTTCTTCTTCTTCTTCTTTTTTTTTTTCCGCGCTTCATAGCAGATTTCAAGTAATATCTTTGTATTGTTTTTATTTATTTAGCACAACATGCACAACTCTTCTCTTTTTTTTTTTTTTTTCCTGCGCTTCATAGCAGATTTCAAGTATTATCTTTGTATTATTTTTATTAAGTGATATATGTTAAATTATTTTTTATTTGATTTATTTATGATTTATAAATAATGATTAGAGTTAATATATAAAACTAAATTTTATTTATTTTTATAAATGTTATTTGCTAGAGTTAATTAGAACTAATAGTCCTTTACTTTTACAGATTAATTTTTGAGAAATTTTGTTGCTCAATCTTAGTTTAAGAATTTCATATATATATATATATATATATATATATCTAGAATTCTCACAATCTATCAATGCAAAAAATAGGGAAATCCGCCTCTGACCATACGAGAAGGCTTGTTGCCATGCCGTAAATTAGAAAATTTAATTTAGTTAATTAGACATTAAAGATTCTATGAATGAATTTTGATGTAATTTTTCTAATATAATGTCTAAAGTTAATTATAGGGAACTAATTTGTCTTATATTCTTTAGAATTTAATTGTATTATAATTTGTTAAATAAGATTTGGATGATGGACAAATTTCTCAAAAGACTTTCAATTTCTGGGTATTTTTCTTCTACACCTAATGAGATGAATGTTCAAGATAATGTATGAAGCTCCTCAAAGCAACCCTGAACTAAGGTCAAGTTGGAAGATCTACCAGCAGATCCTGGCCTACGTCCTAAAATCACAGATTATCATCTTAATGACCGTGATAAAATAAGAATATATTACTTACAAAAAGGGCCTTGTCAACCTCGTAATCATGGTTTTCCTAAGAGAAAATTTGGAGATAAGTTTAGAAAATTTTGTACATCTTGGTTTAATATTATTGTGTTGATATAATTTATTTTATAATTTTTTATTTTTTTAAAAAAATTACAACAAATGTGCACCCCTAAACCCTGGGTCCTGGCTTCGCCATTGGAGACAGAAACTTTCGTCCCAAAAATCCTTGTCTCAAATTTTGAGACAGAAAATTTTCCGTTTCAATTTTCTATATCAAATATGGATTAACTTGTTAGAAAAATTTCCAAATTTTTCGTTTCAAATCTGTCAAATTTGTCTCAAGTTGAGACTAAAAGTTTTCGTCTCAAATCCGTGAATTTCTAGAAGTTATGCTAAAACATATATTTAATCAAACAATGATGTTATCAATGTCTCTTTGACATATTCAATAAATTAAAAAGCCTAAATATAATAAGCATGTAATAATTGTCAGTAATTAAACTAATGAAGCAAGATTCTAAGAACTCGAAGCATTGATGAAATCTAATAAAAAAAGCAATCTAACTTAAAATGTTATAATTATATTAAAATAAAAAGTCTTTTTTGCATATGAAATCTTCGTTAAATTCAATAGTTCTTTAACAAAATTCATATGAAATTGCACAAAAAAATAAAGAAGTATAATGAGAATAAGATTTATAACACAATCAAAATCAAATGGGTCTTCTTTAATTCAAAATTATTACCAAAATCAAATGTTGTTCTTTTTATATTTGTAATTTTGATTTTTGGTGTGTGTTTGGTGTTTGGATCCAAAAAAAGGGGAAAAAAAGTGAGTATTATGGCTTGGATGGCAAGGGTACCTTAGTAAAAAAAAATACGTAATACTAACTTTTGTTTATTAAGTTTTTAACAATAATTCAATGAAAGGTTAATAAATGGCTAAAACTAAATATTAGAGTTAATATGTATCACTCTATATACAAATTAAGATTATTAGGTGGAATTAATCCTTTTTCTTAATCCACGAGTGTGCCTTTGCCCCCGCTTGCTCTCATGAATAAGAAAAATATGGATGTGAAGACTTGATTTACATCATAAGTTGTGGAGCCACTTGCTTACTGACATCCAAAATTATCAAGAGATATCTATATAATAATGTATCTAAAGATGTTCTACAAGATAACATGTAAGCTCTATAGTTGCCAAGTGAAGTGATTGTTTTGGTGACATATCAGCTTTTTCTCTTTTTTTCTTTTTAAATGAGTTAGTGGGTTTTAATTAACATTAATAGGATGACATTAAAATTTTATTACTAAATTATCACAATTAATTAACAATTATATATATGTTGTATATATATAATATAATAGTTAAAGTTGATTAAAGTTTATATAATAGTTTATTTATATAATCTAACTAATAGAAAGAAAAAAAAAAGGAACAATTATAAAGGATAGTACTTATTAACTTCTACTAGCTAGAAATTATTAAATAAAAAATAACAAAATAATATTAAATAATTATTGAGGGAAAATTTAATATTTTATAATATCATACAATATTTAGCAAATATAATAATAAACCAAGTGAATGAGAAAAAAATTACAACAAATATATAATTACTAATTTTAAATAATACCTTCAAGTATAGAAGAAATTCTTTAAAAATGTATATTGACTTTAAAATATTTTAGTATTATGTTCTAATCCTAATGATTTGATCAAGCTTTTGAATTCTTTAGATGCAACATAGGCTAATATGAGAGAAAATATTATTTAAATTGTGTAGTTAAATTGTATATTCTCACAAATAGTAATGTATAAAATAGAAAAGTCATCAATTTTTAATTATAAGAAAAAATTATAGCATATATAGAATCATAAAGCCAAGTGCAAAATAATTAGCAAGTGAATCCAAAGAAGAGAAGGTGAAAAAGAAAATAATATAGAAAATAGATAACTACTAATTCCAAATAAGATATCAAAAGAATGACAAAATAATAAATAAATAAATAAATCTATATATAGTTAACTCATCAAAATTTAAGAGACTTAAGGTGATACATGCCACCATTTAATTAACTTTTGTTGGTATATTTATATTAAATAGCTTTCAATACTAGCAAATCTATATGATTACTACAAGTCCCTATTATTTCTTTTTAGTTTTTAAATTAGCCTGTTTCAAAATGTATATATATATATATATATATTCAAATCACTCCAAACTATTTTTTCATCCATTAGTCCCTTCCATTAAATATTTAACCAAAAATGATTATTGTAAATTTATTAACTTAGTAAACAAAAAATATTTTTAATTGCAGCAATTATTAAATAAAATAATTGAGGGTCAAGTAAGTATCTATAGTTATGACTGATTTCTAAATGTGCGAGTGTTATATTTATATGATATTTAATTAAAAAAATAAGAACACACATAAAATTATATTTACAGATATTTAAAAAAATAAAGAAATATGTAAAAAACTTATTTATACCCATGTAAAACACGGGTTATGGAAGGACTAGTATCTAATATGATATAATAGGTTTGTTCCATATAGTTAGTTGTTAGAATAAAGAGTAGAGCACGCATAAAATTGAAATAAATGGTATTAAGATCAAGACTTGATGGTCTTTGGCTTGCAGGAAGTGAGGAAAGGGGAGGAAAATATATTGTATTAATTTAATTTAAAGAGTTTTAATTGGAAGACTAGAATCATAACGAATCAAGGCGGGATTGAAAATTGTAAGTTAGGTGGGAATTGCCACACTTATATATATATATATATATATATATATATATATATATTTGTTTGCGGCTTCACACCTAATATAATATTTAATTATTATAATTTTTTAAATAAAATATATATACCTTCAAAATCTATACATTTTGAAGACAAATTTGGGATCAATGAATCCAAATGGAAATATGAAACCCAATTGATTCCTTCATTGACTTGTACGGTGATGTGGAAATCTATGGATACTTTACCCTGAGGATCTTATTTTCTTTTTCTGGATGTGTGGACAATGTTCTTTAAATTAACTTATAATTCGGCACGCAGTGTTTGTGTCTAAATCATTTAGTAGAATACTGAACTTGGGCGCTGCAAGCGCAATCAGATGGAAACTTGGTGGATTTTCTTTTCTTTTCTTTTGATTTCTGCTCTTCCTTATTAGAAATGGAACAACTCTTTACTTATCATAGTCTCTTATTTTTGATCTTTGATATTCAAGTTACTAGTTTTTAAAACTAGACCTGAATATTCCCGCCTGCCTTTCATTTTCGTGATACCATAACCCTCCAATCGCAATTTGTCAAAAAATGTAGAAGTCTTGAAGGATTAATTAAGGAGGCACGTGCGTGTTATGTACGTGTAATTTTTGTTTGTGTCACATGCAATCTTTGTCAAATTTTTGGAAGGATTTCGACTAGAGAACTAACGGCATCATATATATATATATATAAAAGAAACCATATGCTTTATTTATCCTGAACGAGAATTAAAGAATGTTAAGGGCCAATCTCATCTTGGATAAGTCAGGTCCTAATAAGATAATTAGAACCTAATAAGATAACTGGAGATATTGCCGAACTAATCACGAGGCTGTTGTTCTAATAAGATAACTAGAAATAGTGCTAACCTGATCATAAGGCAGCTGGCGGGTCACTAGCTCCTCATGGATTTTGCCACTGCAATCTGCATATATTTTTATAAAAAGGCAAAAGCTAATCGCGGAGATCATGCTTATAATCGTGTAAATAGATCACGAATTATACTTTGTGTCCTTTGTATACAATTTTTAGGGACCGAGTAGTTGTAGGCAAGTCGTATATCAATCGTGCGCCCAAGGAAATTAAGGGAGAAAATCCTTCAACGACTTCCCAATATATACACCCGCACGCTACTTTTTTGACTATTCTTCCATATCTACATATATCATTTATGGAGGAACACACACACACATATATATGTGTGGAACACACACTACCCATGTATCTATATAAGAATTCAGTTAAGGAACATTTGGTAACATTGACTTGGTTTGCGTATTCATATTGCACACGCAAGACAGTTCTAACCTATTAAATTGACTGATTTATATTTAAAAAGGTACGAGCCAAAAAAATGCACAAAAGTGTTTTTCAAAGAAACGAAAAGACTCAAGCACACAATAACGCGAGGGAAATTTTAATTAATTGAGAGAAATTAAGAATAGATGTTGTCTAGTTAGCTTGCTAAATAAACGGCAGAATTTTGTTTTTTTCCTTATGAATTTGAGCCTAAATCTTGATCTTCCTTTAAGGTTTCAATTCTTTTGTTATTCCCCAAAACATTAAACTTTGCCAAACAAAGGTGTAGGCTAAAGGATATTCTTGTTTACTATTTTTTAAGAAAAAATAATCAGATGCAAAAGATAATTGACAGAATAATATATTATTAATAAGAGCATTAATGGAATAGGTCTAAATTGAGTAGAAAACCATAAAGGTTCCAATATCAAATAATGAAGAAAAAGGTATAATAGACAACCTATTGTACAAAATTCGCATTACGTGCTCAAGAAAAAGAGTTCGCCAAACCTCTTTAAATTCAATTCGTCCAATTCATAACATTTTTGCACCCCTTTAAAACAAAAAAAAAAAAAAAAAAACCCAAAGAAAAAGCTAAAAATTAAATTCAATAGTTTAATTAAAAAAAAATCAAAGCGACTTTCGACCTAGGTTTTTGTTCGACAAATTAAGATTGATTATGCAGGAAAATATAAATATACAAAAAATAAAACCTTGATAAGGGAAAAAAGAATATAGATTAAAACTCACAAGAAAAAAATGTAATTCTACGATAGATAAACCTACACACGAGGGATGAAAAATAGACAATGCTTCAAGCAATGAGACATATAATAATACTCTAATTAATTATAACAAGCAGAAGCTTCCAATGACCATCTGCGAACCTTTTCAGTCAATCTTTACATGGCACCAAAAAAGCTTGTGATTAATGAATTTAATCTCTCTAATAAGTCATACTTTATTATATTGCTTTATCGATTGTGACCATGATCTACTGTAATTAGCATTTCGAAGCAACTTGGCACTGCGCTCCTCATCAGCTTTCTGACGTGGGGGATGCTTTCAAATATATCACCTGCTTAATTAATCTTTTTAATCTTGATGAGCATGTGTCATTAATTTAATTTTCAAGTCCTAACTTTTTCTTGCTATATAAACAGAAACATTTCAATTCTTCATAAGCACTTATCATTTGTATACAAGAATCAAAAAGCCATTTTCACAAGGATTCTGATTTCTGCCATCAGCAAATATGATAGGGTGGAAAGAGATTTACAACGTGGTTGTGGCCATGGTACCACTTTATGTCCCAGTAATTTTCGGATATGGTTCTGTGAAATGGTGGCACATGTTTAAAGCTGAACAATGCAACACTATAAACCGCTTAAGCTGCTATTTTATCCTCCCATATTTCACCTTCGACTTTGTTGCTCATGTCAACCCTTATCAGATGAACTATCGCTTCCTTGCAGCAGATGTCATTTCCAAATGTATTATTGCTGCAGTTTTAGTGTTGTGGGCTAATTTGAGCCCGAGGGGAAGCTTTCCATGGTGTATAACGATCTTCTCTTTATCGACTCTGAACAGCACGCTCGTTATGGGAGTGCCTTTACTGAAAGCCATGTACCATCAGATGGGAGCTGATCTTGTGGTCCAGTCTTTTTTGCTGCAAGCGGTGTTGTGGTCACCTGCTTTGTTATTCATGTATGAGTTTTGGCATAGGAAGACGAATGTTATTGTGTCTTCTTCAGATGTAGCCAACGAAGATTTGCAGGTGAATAATTCTTCAGTTGATGACATTAATTCGAGAGATTTGGAAGAGAATACAAGTGGTGTTACTCATGTTGCTGTAGCCCAAACCATGTCTTTCTGGTCTTTGATGAAGATTGTTCCAGTTAAGGTTGTGAAAAATCCAAACTGTTTCTCTTGTATCATTGCCATCATCTGGACACTTTTGGCTAACAGGTAAACAGGACAGTTTTATAGATTACAAGCCTCGTGTACATGTGGAGTCCACGAACTATTGAAGTCATTCACGGCCAGACATTTTGAACATTTAGATTTTCTCATTAAGTTTTTCATCTTATATGTAGTTTTCTTGCAAAAGTTATTAAGCAAAGATTTGCGTGGTTAATTTTTAGGTGGCATTTCGAAATGCCAAGAATTGTGGAAGGCTCCGTGTTGGTGATGTCAAAAGCTGGGACTGGTGTGGCCATGTTTAATATTGGTAAGTGGATAATGTCCTTTATATATAATATAGGGAGAAAGTCATTTTCCCCCATGAGTTGTAGCATAAATTTCAAATTCCCCTATAAAATTTTATTTTTACCCATAATTCTTCATGACTTTAATCTTGCCAAACAAAGCCTTATATTAATTAAAGGTATTTTTATCTTTTTTAAAAAATTTTTATAATCCAGAAAAAAAAGAAAAAGAAAAAGAAAAGTAATAGGCAAAAAAAATAAAATAAAATAATTCAATAAATGAGTCAATAATAAAATAAAAAATCACAAAAAAATAATTTCAAAGTAAGAAGAAAAAGATGAAAAGCTACTTATTTTACAAAAATTGTCCTATACACATTAGAGAAAATTTAATTCATTTTCAAATGATTTTTTTAATATATGTACATCTCAAATTGAAACATTTTTTTCAATCCTAGCCAGCACATTCTATTTTCCATCAACTAACTATTTAAAATAAAAAAATAAAAAAAATTATTGTACAAAATTAAAAAAATAAAAATAAAATCTTTTTTTACATATATATCTGTGTGTGTATATATATCAAAATAATTTTTTAACTCAAAGTATAATTTTTTTTAATAAATGAACTAACAATTTAAAAACATAAAACAAAAACTAAAAGAATAATTAAAATAAGGCATTGTTTGATATAACTTAATATCATAGGGGGAAATGAGTAAAAGTAAGACTTTATGGGGGAGTTTGGGATTTATACTATAACTCATGGGGGAAAATGGCATTCTCCCAATATATATATATATATATATATATATATATATAGAATTAAATTAATTGCAAGTTTCCAAAGTTTAAGCTTTTCGCAGTTTCATATGTGACTAATTATGTTTAATTAGATTTTGTGATATCTCAATGCATGAAATGAAGGGCTTTTCATGGCACTACAACACAAAATGATTGCATGTGGTTCGGCCATGGCCTTGTTGGGGATGGTGCTGAGATTTATTGTAGGACCAGCAGCACTGGCTATTGGTTCTCTTATTGTAGGCTTGCGGGGAGATGCCTTAAATATTACAATCATCCAGGTAAATTAAAGTATTCATATCGTAATGATAATTATCTGAGAGTAATAAAAAATCATTCGCGTGAACCACTACAAGAAAATGTACATGATAGAAGAAGATTCCACCACCACACACACACAACATATATATATACACCCCCACCCCTTAAACCCCCGTTTAGTCTTATAGGACTTGGATCTAGGACCTCAAAATAAATTCAACTACTTGAACTATTATATAATTTCATATTCAACAACTAGGTTCACCAAAGGTGGCATTTCTCGAACAAATCTTATTTGTGGGGAAAAAGAAAAATTTATATGGATCACTAGGTAGCTGAGATAAAATCTACTTAATGTGATGAAGCAAGCAATTTAATTTCATTTTCTTTATTAATTTCTGTAGGCAGCTTTGCCACAGGCTATCGCAGCCTTTGTTTTTGCGAAGGAGTATGGACTGCATGCAGACGTCATTAGCACAGCGTAAGCAGCGTTTAATTATAATTTTAATGTTGTTTATATATCTAATAATTTATTCTTAATAATAATTAAGCAGATTTTGACATGCCGAGTACCAAACTAATTAAATAATGTTGTTTTCTTACTACAATTTTCAGGGTTATCTTCGGCACAATAGTCTCCTTGCCAGTGTTGATCGCTTTTTATGCCCTTATGGAGATGTTAAATTGATCTTTTTCTTCAAAAGAAAGTAATAATATACTAGGCAGAAGAATTTGTAATAGTAGTTGGGTGGAGCAACGAGAGGATCATTGGGAATCTGAAAAAGAAGACGCAGCATAATCTAGAGACCTATCAGCATTAATTCTGTAACAAAATATATTAGCCTAATATTATTGTGGAGCACAAGGTTTTATCTTAGGCATGACAATAATACTTTAAGTAGTATTTAGTGTTTCAATCAAGTCAAAATATTATTTTATTTAATTTTTATTGTTTGATAAAATAGTGTTTTACTTATCATCTAATAGTATTTCTTGGACCAAAGCTTCAAGCATACAAAATTATTTATTAGTTCTATATGTACTAGTGAAAGTTTGTTAACTTTTCTCTGTCTATTTTTTTCGCATTATTATTATTATTGTTATTATTTTTTTTGACGACAGTAAAATGCAACATTTGACTGAATCTATAACTTTCGCCTTACAATAATTTTGAGTCATCAGATAAAGTGATAAAAATATGATATTCAAAATGATAATAACGGTGGAGATGCGATTGATAAAAGGTGATGATCGACAAATGGGTACAACTTTCTGGAGCTTAGAGATCTTTCGGGAAGAAACTAATTTTGATTGTGCCAATTTACTTGACAAAAAAAAAGGCCAATTTTGACTATCGCTAAAAAAAAAATAAATTAAGCCTTCAAAAATTATTTCACAGGTTCTATGCTTGATTATTCTGATAAATATTGTGAACAACCAAACCGATAAAAAGAGTTTATTGTATTGATTTATTATCTTATTATCACTACTCAAGTAGAATTTATTTTTTAAACTTCAGACATGTTTTAGAACAATTGGAGACTAATTTAAATATATTTGTATAATATTAAGGACTACTTTGAATATTTTAATTTAGAACAATGGAAACTAATTTAGAAAGGCAAAAACATTGAAACCTTTTATGTAATTAACCTTTTCCTTATCTCACCTGACATAATTGTTTCTTACTAATTATATTATTATCGGGTAAAAGTCATTCCATAAGTTTTAGCTTAAGGGCTCATTTGGGTTGGCTTTTTTTAAAAGCGTTTTTTTTAACAACTTTTAAAAAATATTTTTTTTTAAAAATTTGAAAATTCTAGTTTCTAAAAAAAAGCTGTATTTGAGCTTTTTTTCAGAGTTTTAGCTTTTTTGGATTCCAAATCAAATAGTTGTTGCAAATTTAATGTAACTTTTTCAGAAAAAAAAAAAGTACTTTTTTCTGAAAAAAAAGCCAATACAAACAGAAAACTCATACTTTTTCCTAAAAAAAAGCCAATACAAACAGAAAACTCAAACTCTCTCATGAAGTGTAAATTTTACTCATATTCCCCCATGCAATCAAACTTTACCAAACAGAGCCTTAATTATATCAAAAAGTATTTTGTATTTATTTATTGAAGGTAAAGGTAAAATAATTTGATAAAACTATTATTCAACAAAAAATTCTATAATTAAATTTTCAAATCATAAAAGTTTTAAATTTAAATAAAAATAAAAAATAGTTTATTCATAATTTTTTTGTTAACAAAAGCTACGTTTTACTTTTTTATTTCTTATTTCTTATCTATTTATTTATTAAAGTAAAAAATAAATAAAATAATTTAATAGAAACATTCAACAAAAATCTATAAGAAAATAGAACATCAAAAAATTTTAATTTCAAAATAAGACAAAATATACAAAATAGTCTATTAATAATTTTTTTCCTTATCTATGAGAATTAAAGAGAAAAAATTAGATTCAATTTGAGGTCTATTTTCTCAACATATTTATATACATTTCAAATAGAATTCAATCTTATTTGCTTAAATTAATGCATATATTTTGAATGAACTAACTTTTAAGAAAATAAAAATAAAAATATAAAATAGGTTATTGCATAAATTTTGTGTTATACATCAAATCAAAAGAATATTAAACTTAGACTAAAATCTATCTTTTTTATGCAAATATAGTTACACGTATAAAAATAAAATACAAGAATGATTTTACTACAACAAGCAAAATATATAAAAAATAAAAATAAAATAATAGCAATAAAGTAGATTTAAAACGTACAATAAATAAATCAAAAGATAAAAACTAGAAAGATATCATTAAACACAAGGCATTGTTTGGTAAGGCTTGATGTAATAGAGGAAAATGGATAAAATTAAAACTTCGTTGGAAAATTTGGGATTTAAGTAGAAATTCATAGGGTAAATTGCATTCTCCCTATTTCTATCTAATGTCTTGGCTTCTTATATCCTATCTTTTTATTCTTTTAAATCTTGGGAAAATTACACAAATTAATTATTTTAAATTTTATAAAAAGTGTTAACTTAGTATCTTTATTATTACAAAAATGACTTACGTGATTTTTAATATTCGTAAAAAATGTCAACTTAGTCCTTACCACTTTTAAAGTGACAAAATTGATACTCAACATTTCAAGAATGTTAATTTTATTATCTCCATTAATTAGAAATATGTTGGTTACATGGCATTTCTTGAGAGCCAAAATGAATGAAATTGACACTATTTGTAAATACTGAATACCAAGTTTGTCTAGTCTTGGTGCATATATGAAGGCCCTGCATTTGAGCCTCATTAGACTCAATCGAAGTGCAAGACGAATTACCAACTCAGATGAGTTCTATAATTTTTTGTTAACCCTTCACCCCAACCCAACCTACCCTCCAAGCTGAGTTCTAGGATATCCAGATCCATCTATCTTCTATTGAAAGTCCAAGCAGCCTCATCAGCTTTCCTGATATGGTTGAAAAGCCACCTTATAGTTGACTTTGGGTGTAATTGGGAATAATTACACAGTTAAATGTATTTTTCCAACCAAGTAATTACTTGGTCAAAAGTGAATTTGGTGTAATTGGACATTTTCAATTACACTCTCCAATTCTTACGGAGGAGGAGTGAATTGGTGTAATTACTCTTTAACAACTTTTCATACTCTTTTGTTCTTTTTATATTTGACATGTTTTACTATAAAATAAATATAAATAATAAATAGATAAATTAGAAAAATAAATAAACTTAAATAAAATAAAAAATATTAAATATATAAATCAAAGTATATAAATATGGAATAAATAATATTTTTGATAAATAATATTTTTAATTTGAAAACATTAGTAGTAGATAATTTTTAGTTTCATATATTTATATATATAATTCATTTATTTTTAAGGACTCATATTTATTTTTATAACAAATAATATTTTTTAATAAATTACATATTTAAATATTTTTAGCATTAATATAAATTTTAAAAATAAATACTTATTTTTAAAATTAAATTATTTAACTGTGTAATTATCAACTTTTTTATTAAACAAATCATATGTAATTAAGGTGTAATTACGCTGTGGTAACTAAACATGCCGTGTGATTTAAATCATCGTATCACTACTAGGGAGTGTAATTACTACCTTAGTAATTATACTATTTAATAATTACACTGTGGTGTCCAAACAGACCCTTACTTTTTTTCCTCCATTGAACTTGCTTAATTCATTTATTATTGTGAGATACTTTTAAAATAATGGGAGACCAAATTAACATTTTTTTTCAAACAACGATGACCAAGTTGGTCACTTTCAAATAATGATGATGAAATGAACACCTTTAGAAACTTTGTAGACAATTTATGGGGTTCGCCCAATCTTTACAATAGAAACTTATTTAAAATGCGTAACATATAGTACAATATAATCGGTATTTATATCAAGTACCTGACATAGGTGCGGCCCAATTTCTACATACATCCTCCGGTGCGTGGTTTCCACACGCTCAATTACAAGTCAGTTTTCTTTTTTTTTTTTTTAGTCAAAAGATAACAACTCAGACAGGGTAAGGGGAATGTTTACAATTGCGGACAAAGAAAGAGAAAAAGGAAAGAAAAGTTTTAGAATTTTTTTAGTTTAATTTCATTTTTTTACATTTTATTTTTAAGTTTTAAAAAATTAAAAATTTATTGTTAAAAATACATATATTTCATATATTCATAATTTTTATATTATACCTTCACAATTTTTATTTATTTACAAATTATATTATATGTTCACAATATAAATATTTTTTAATTATTTCAATACTTTTTAATTATTTACAAATACATGTTTCATAATTTTAATATTATAAGTTCAAATTTTTATATTATATATTCATAATTTTTAATTATTTACATATTTCATATTACATTCATAATTTATATTTTATATTCACAATTTCAATACTTTATATTTACAACTATAAAAAGTCGTAAGTCATTCTTCTCCATCAATCATCTGCTAATACCACCTCTGTCCATCATTTCTTTTGATTCAAGCCAAGCTTCACAAAAAAAAAAAAAAAAAAAATCAAGCCAAGACTTTGACCAGAAAAAATTTAAGCCAAGATTCACAATTATGTTCACACTTACAAACTTCAAAAATTACAAAATCCAACTTTACAAATATTAAAAATTACACCATTTTTTCTGATCTTCATCTTTCTTCTTTACACACTATTGAAAAACAGGCTTAACAATCCAAACATTGCAACAAGTTTAATCCAAGAAGCTGAAACCCATAGCATCATCAAATTCCTCCTTCTTCATCAGATGTAATTGACAACTACCATCAAGAAGAGGAGACGGGAACCTTCTTTGCCGAAACACACACATTCACACAACAACACCACCACCACCACCATCACAATAGCCACCATGACACAGACAGCGTGCATACACATAGCACACACACACATCTGGGAAAATCACCCACCATCGCAACAACCACCATCTCGTTAGAGACGCAGTCGTAATCGTCATCGTACGAGCCAGATCTGATGGATACTATAAAAAAAACACTCCAACATTTTCTTCTATACAGGCGGCAAATCTGATGGATAGCATCCAAAAAAAAATAATCTAACATTTTCTTCTACATTGGCAACTTTGCCGCATGCCGCCTCTGCCGCCTCCACAGCCTGCCGCCTCTGAGATCTTTGTTAGAGAGAATCCGGAGGGAGAAAATGGAGAGAGAGATTGGCTGAATAGAGGAGGGAGAATTTTTTTTTTATATGTAGACGTGTGTCATACACGCTCAAGAAGGTGTATGTAACTCAGTTGGTATATGTAGATTAGGGTGTATTTAATAATTTGTTACCGAATTAATTATGTGCTAACTCTAAATGCCAACCTAGTGATTTATGTCCCTAAGATGTGTCCTAATTTAGCCTACCTAATTATTGCTAACTATTATAAAAGAGATATAGAGAAATATAACAAGAAAGAAAAATTGAGAGTGAGGGAGAATGGGAGTACTTTTGCAAATGAGAGAGGAGGGAAGTATTTTATTGTTATTATTTTTATATAACTTTTATAATATAGAGAATTTTATTAGGATCTGTTTAGATTATTTTTTTTTTAGGAAAACACTTTTTTTTTTAAAAAAAAAGGTACATTCCTTTTACACTAACTATTTGGCTTGGCTTAAAAAAAAGTTGAACTTTGAAAAAGCCTCTAGTATGGCTTAGTTTTATAAGTCAATTTTTAGCTTCTCAAGAAAATACTTTTTTTAAAAGTTGTTTAAAAAATACTTTTGAAAGAAACCAATCCAAACAACCCCTTATATATAAGAGTAATCTAACAATAATTGCATTGCTTGAATTTAAGAGACATAAGCTAACCTAAGAATTTGCTTGAATTTAAGAGACATAAGCTAACCTAACTCCAACATATGAGAGTCCACATAATTATAAATCATATCTAGAGTTTAAAAAATAATAATAAACTAGTCTGAAAATATTTCTCTCTTTTTTTAAAGAGTATCAATAGTGATTTCCTACTTATCCTTATTAATGACTCGAACTTAAGCTTATAGATACTAAGTGAGAGGTGTACCATTTATATCCGCCGTCATGTCAAACTAATTTGAAGATGAATATCTATAATTTCATAAACTCTCCCTTGAGTATTCATCTCATAAGATTATGCACCGTTAAAACTTATCAAGAAAAAAACCCATTAGTATAAAAGTCCTAATGAAGGAAAAAAAAATTCAATATTTATATTATATATTTCATACTACCTCATTAAAATGTTAAAAACTCAAAGGGACCAAATCTATCTAGACTAGGATAAATAGAGTAAAATGTGTATTTATCTCCCCCGTATATCAGCATATTAAGAACCTCTGACTTTACATGCCAATTTTTATAATTTTTCAGATATTATTATTGATGATATTACTTTAATGAATTTGCTAAGTTTTTACGAAAAATTTGATGAAACACAAAGAAATAAAAAAAAAAACCCTAATATCAAAAGAAACTATACAAATGACACTTGAAACCATTTACAAATGCATCAAATTACACTTGACAATACATACACATCGACTCTTATTAATTATAGTTTAATAAATTACATATTTAAATATTTTTAGCATTAATATAAATTTTAAAAATAAATACTTATTTTTAAAATTAAATTATTTAACTGTGTAATTATCAACTTTTTTATTAAACAAATCATATGTAATTAAGGTGTAATTACGCTGTGGTAACTAAACATGCCGTGTGATTTAAATCATCGTATCACTACTAGGGAGTGTAATTACTACCTTAGTAATTATACTATTTAATAATTACACTGTGGTGTCCAAACAGACCCTTACTTTTTTTCCTCCATTGAACTTGCTTAATTCATTTATTATTGTGAGATACTTTTAAAATAATGGGAGACCAAATTAACATTTTTTTTCAAACAACGATGACCAAGTTGGTCACTTTCAAATAATGATGATGAAATGAACACCTTTAGAAACTTTGTAGACAATTTATGGGGTTCGCCCAATCTTTACAATAGAAACTTATTTAAAATGCGTAACATATAGTACAATATAATCGGTATTTATATCAAGTACCTGACATAGGTGCGGCCCAATTTCTACATACATCCTCCGGTGCGTGGTTTCCACACGCTCAATTACAAGTCAGTTTTCTTTTTTTTTTTTTTAGTCAAAAGATAACAACTCAGACAGGGTAAGGGGAATGTTTACAATTGCGGACAAAGAAAGAGAAAAAGGAAAGAAAAGTTTTAGAATTTTTTTAGTTTAATTTCATTTTTTTACATTTTATTTTTAAGTTTTAAAAAATTAAAAATTTATTGTTAAAAATACATATATTTCATATATTCATAATTTTTATATTATACCTTCACAATTTTTATTTATTTACAAATTATATTATATGTTCACAATATAAATATTTTTTAATTATTTCAATACTTTTTAATTATTTACAAATACATGTTTCATAATTTTAATATTATAAGTTCAAATTTTTATATTATATATTCATAATTTTTAATTATTTACATATTTCATATTACATTCATAATTTATATTTTATATTCACAATTTCAATACTTTATATTTACAACTATAAAAAGTCGTAAGTCATTCTTCTCCATCAATCATCTGCTAATACCACCTCTGTCCATCATTTCTTTTGATTCAAGCCAAGCTTCACAAAAAAAAAAAAAAAAAAAATCAAGCCAAGACTTTGACCAGAAAAAATTTAAGCCAAGATTCACAATTATGTTCACACTTACAAACTTCAAAAATTACAAAATCCAACTTTACAAATATTAAAAATTACACCATTTTTTCTGATCTTCATCTTTCTTCTTTACACACTATTGAAAAACAGGCTTAACAATCCAAACATTGCAACAAGTTTAATCCAAGAAGCTGAAACCCATAGCATCATCAAATTCCTCCTTCTTCATCAGATGTAATTGACAACTACCATCAAGAAGAGGAGACGGGAACCTTCTTTGCCGAAACACACACATTCACACAACAACACCACCACCACCACCATCACAATAGCCACCATGACACAGACAGCGTGCATACACATAGCACACACACACATCTGGGAAAATCACCCACCATCGCAACAACCACCATCTCGTTAGAGACGCAGTCGTAATCGTCATCGTACGAGCCAGATCTGATGGATACTATAAAAAAAACACTCCAACATTTTCTTCTATACAGGCGGCAAATCTGATGGATAGCATCCAAAAAAAAATAATCTAACATTTTCTTCTACATTGGCAACTTTGCCGCATGCCGCCTCTGCCGCCTCCACAGCCTGCCGCCTCTGAGATCTTTGTTAGAGAGAATCCGGAGGGAGAAAATGGAGAGAGAGATTGGCTGAATAGAGGAGGGAGAATTTTTTTTTTATATGTAGACGTGTGTCATACACGCTCAAGAAGGTGTATGTAACTCAGTTGGTATATGTAGATTAGGGTGTATTTAATAATTTGTTACCGAATTAATTATGTGCTAACTCTAAATGCCAACCTAGTGATTTATGTCCCTAAGATGTGTCCTAATTTAGCCTACCTAATTATTGCTAACTATTATAAAAGAGATATAGAGAAATATAACAAGAAAGAAAAATTGAGAGTGAGGAGAATGGTATTACTTTTGCAAATGAGAGAGGAGGGAAGTATTTTATTGTTATTATTTTTATATAACTTTTATAATATAGAGAATTTTATTAGGATCTGTTTAGATTATTTTTTTTTTAGGAAAACACTTTTTTTTTTAAAAAAAAAGGTACATTCCTTTTACACTAACTATTTGGCTTGGCTTAAAAAAAAGTTGAACTTTGAAAAAGCCTCTAGTATGGCTTAGTTTTATAAGTCAATTTTTAGCTTCTCAAGAAAATACTTTTTTTAAAAGTTGTTTAAAAAATACTTTTGAAAGAAACCAATCCAAACAACCCCTTATATATAAGAGTAATCTAACAATAATTGCATTGCTTGAATTTAAGAGACATAAGCTAACCTAAGAATTTGCTTGAATTTAAGAGACATAAGCTAACCTAACTCCAACATATGAGAGTCCACATAATTATAAATCATATCTAGAGTTTAAAAAATAATAATAAACTAGTCTGAAAATATTTCTCTCTTTTTTTAAAGAGTATCAATAGTGATTTCCTACTTATCCTTATTAATGACTCGAACTTAAGCTTATAGATACTAAGTGAGAGGTGTACCATTGAGATACGCCGTCATGTCAAACTAATTTGAAGATGAATATCTATAATTTCATAAACTCTCCCTTGAGTATTCATCTCATAAGATTATGCACCGTTAAAACTTATCAAGAAAAAAACCCATTAGTATAAAAGTCCTAATGAAGGAAAAAAAAATTCAATATTTATATTATATATTTCATACTACCTCATTAAAATGTTAAAAACTCAAAGGGACCAAATCTATCTAGACTAGGATAAATAGAGTAAAATGTGTATTTATCTCCCCCGTATATCAGCATATTAAGAACCTCTGACTTTACATGCCAATTTTTATAATTTTTCAGATATTATTATTGATGATATTACTTTAATGAATTTGCTAAGTTTTTACGAAAAATTTGATGAAACACAAAGAAATAAAAAAAAAAACCCTAATATCAAAAGAAACTATACAAATGACACTTGAAACCATTTACAAATGCATCAAATTACACTTGACAATACATACACATCGACTCTTATTAATTATTTTCATGAGATTTTTCATTAGCCTCTGACAACGCTTTCCAATATTACAATTAAGGGAGATATATGATTTATAACGTGAAAAATTAAGATAAACTAACCTCATTAATTATGCTTTAGAACCCTAAAATAGACCTAGTTGCCTAATTAATTTTTCCTAAAACTCTAAGTGCTATATAAAAGTAATATTTATAGAGTTATAACCTCATATAAAAATTTAAACTTATTGAGACGGTGTGGTTGTTGTATTTATATATTATATTGTGATAGAGTTACCATCTCATATAAAAATTTAAGCTTATAAGCATGTTTGGATATATTTATTTTTGTTGTGCTTGTTCTTTAACTTTACACGTGGATAGTTTTAATATTTTTAAATAGATAGCAGTGACATTCCAAGCCATGCATGACTTGGGTTTTGGTACCATAATAAAGTTATCACCTTATTGAAAAAATTAAACTTGAAATGAGGGTTTGATTAAATGTATTTATTTATTGTGCTTGACAAATATGAAAAGAATAAAATAAGGCAAACAAAGCATAAATTAATTCAGAATAATAAACTACAAAGAAATAAAAGTACCTAATATGAAATGCATGAAATAAATCCAGAAAATACACAATTATGATCATATTAGTTTCATGAGATTAAATTTTTCAATAGCTTGTCACAATGTTTCAAAATTATTTTTCAAGATTACAGTTAAGGGAGACATACTGAAGATTGCAATGTTGAAACATTTTAAACAGATGATGAATTCTTTCATATCCACACTTGTAGATTTTATATATGTGTTACAATTTTGGGTACATTTGTATGTTCTGAGATCAAGGAGTGAAGAAAAAGAAAATGGCATATTCTCCCCTGATAAAGAAACACGAAGGATGAAAGATAGACAATGCTTCAAATGAGACATGATGCATAACAGCATTCTTTTGGATTAGAATCCTCTTATATTGATACGAGAGAAATCTTGATCATTTATGTGCGAATCATATCGATCTCAAATTTTTAGATGACATGATAAAAAGTTTGTCACACGTGATTAATGAATATAATTTACTCTATAATAAACTAACACAACGTACGTTTCAATCCTGATGATGATCTAGTGCACTTAGCATTAATTCGGAGTAACTTGGCACTGCAGTACTCACCTTTTGGACGTGGCACATATTTGATCTTTATATGATCTTGAGCATGTATTAATTATTTAGTTGACGTTGACTTGTTATATATATGTGCTAAAATTTTTTCTATATAAAGAGAATTGAACCACTATTTCAATTCTTCAAATGCACTTATAATTTAACTATATACAAGAGATCATCAGAAAGCCATTTTCAAAAGAGTTAAGTTGTTAGTTCCATCAGCAAATATGATAGGGTGGAAAGAGGTTTACAATGTGGGAGTGGGCATTTGGAAATGCTTAGGATTGTACAAGCATCCATATTGGTGATGGCAAAAGCTGGAACTGGTGTTGCCATGTTTAATATTGGTAATAAATTAATAAAGGGACAATAATATCTGTTGGTAATTTTATGTGGCTACTTAATTATGTGTAATTAACTTTTGTGTTATATCTCCATGCATGCGTGAAATTTAAAGTGGCTTTTCGTGGCACTACAACGCAAAGTCATCGCATGTGGTTCCGCCATCACCTTGTTTGGGATGGTGCTGAGATTTATATAGCAGGACCAGCAGCACTGGCCAATCGGCTCTCTTATTGTGGGCTTGCGTGGAGATGCCTTAAATATTACAATCATCCTGGTAAAGTGCGTGTTTCTGTAATTATGTGGTGTATTAATATAACATTAGTTGATAATATATAAATTATTATATGATCACCCCTGATAATCTTTTTATAACAAGTATTTCTATCATATAAGAAGATTTTGATATCTAATACAAGATTCCACCAAGTTTTTTACGAACTTCATTGGTTCAATCCAAGTAGCCTAGCGTTTGTTTGAATACATTTGTGAAATAAAATTCATATGGATCGCTGTGATAAAATATTTATATATTCCTTTCGTTTCCTATTTTCTGTAGGCAGCGTTGCCACAAGCTATCACAGCCTATGTTTTTGCAAAGGAATACGGATTGCATACAGACGTCATTAGCACAGCGTAAGCATTTTAATTTTAATTATTATGTTTCGACCAGGAAAAAAAAGAAAAAGAAAAGAACAGAGAACACTACAAAAAAAGTAGATAATAGCCGCCAGTAAAACCGCAACCTGTATAGGTGGCAGTTTTAAAACTGTCTTCTGTATGGACATCGACTTTTTTAAAATATTGCTTATATATTAATTGTAGGAACAAAAAAACCATACTATGTTTCATCTATATTCGATTATTGAACATTTCTAATTGTAATACTCTATAATCATACCATCCACTAATCAAATTAAAAATAAATTCATTAATTATTTAGCATAACAATATATCTATATATTACCTAAATCCCTGCTTACAATGTAAAACTGCCGCCTATTCCTCGTTATTTTTTTTTTAATAAAACCGCCGCCTATTTCTTGGTTTTTTTTATAGTGAAAAAAATAGAGCATTGTAATTTTTGTTTATCTATATTTTCTTCTTTAGCAGTTTGTGAATTGATTATGCAAAGTACCAAATGTGCTGCGGTAAAAATTTAAATTTAAGTGATTAATCTTTGTTATATGGTCTACAATTTTCAGGGTTATCGTCGGCACAATAATTTCCCTCCCAGTGTTGATCGCTTATTATGCCATTATGGAGACGTTAAATTGAGCTTTTCACCTAGCTCATCACCAGTACAAATTGGGGAATGGTTATTTTTGCTTTGCTCGTTTTACTCGCTATATAAATAGCAACAAATTGAAGGCGCAAAAAGATAGTGATCAGGAGCTTTCATTATCTTACATGGACCTATACTATATAAAATAAACAATTGCAGTCCTTATATTATTTTTCCAAAAAGTAATTGCACCGTATTATGCAGCATAGTAGCAACATTTGTTTTATTTTTATCTTTCAATAATATTACCAAATTATGCATTAATTGCTTTGCAAATAAATTTAACATATATAACATGTTCTTCTTATTTTACCCATATAATCTACCTGTTTTCGTTCCTCTATAATAATTTACAACTATTAATCTCTCACGACTTGTAAATCTTTTTTTTTTTTAACTTTTAATTCTAAATTTTGAAGCACACAATTACTAAAGAATCTTATATTCATAAAATTTATACTATAAAATTAATATCAAAACCCGTATTCGCACTCACGGTGGTGTTAATAAAAGATAGGACTAGGATAATGGATTATCAGGGACTCTTGGATTTTGGCCCTTGGACTCATCCCTCTCTTTAGTCCATTTGATCTTTGATAGATATTTGGTCTTATTGGATCTTTTAGACCTATGGCCTCATTGATGTTTTTAGATGGTTATATCTTTCTAATACTAATTTTTATTGTTTCGTATTGTTAGTGTAATGGGCTTTTGTCCTTATTATACGCTTTTTTTTTTTTTTGATGAAATATTTTGACTTTACTTCCCAAAAGAAAAAAAAAAAAAAGTTTAGCAATTTGTCAATGTCTACGTGCAACGATGCTTACATGTCGCTGGAGGAATGACACAACGAACTTTCACTTTTTATTTGCGGTGCATAGCGCAGTACTAGTAACTTTGAGATAGGACGATCCAAGACGCGTGTTAAGGGGTAAAATTATAGAAATTTAATATTCATATATAAATAATCTTGTTTAAATTGGAGGTACGTGAAATGATTTTTTAGCTGAAAACTACCTTAAAAAAAACAAATATAATCATTTTGTTATTTTCAATTACATTTTACGAACACACTCTAATAATGAGCAACACTCATCAAAAAAAGATATTTACAAGTTAAAAAACCCATTTAAAATTAGTATTTAAACTTGGGGTCAGTACGTCATTTCCCTTTCACTGCAGAACAACACTATTGATTTTCATCCAATATTCATGGTCTTTCAAAGGGTTAACTATACAGGCCCCCATCAGATGTATCATAAATTTCTTGGTTAATCCTTAAAAGGTGTTTGCCAGTGCTTATAAGCACCCAAATGAACATTCTTGATACCCTCTTAATATCCCAAATAAAATAGTTAGTCCATTACCAACGGATCCTAAAATCTACATGTCAAAAGTGGGTAAAAACTACTCAATTTGTTGAGCAGTGGTTTCTTACTTTATTCCATTTATGACAAGTTGAGGCTTAATGCCCATAAAAAGGAAGAAACACTCTTAGCTAGAGATGTATAAACCAGGGATGACATTTGCCAATTGGTTTACAAGGGCTCATGGTATCTTCTTGCACCTCCTGCCTTTGTTTAGTATATACTTTACAGTGCATATTAATGTGCACCAACAAAATCAAATTATAATATACTTCTTATTTATTGTTTAAACAAATGAAAATCACTTATCTAACTAGAGATTGGCTGGTCAATTTAATTAATTAGTATACGAATATCCTAGCTAAGCATAGGCACACCAAGTTGATTTTATTTGACTAATAAATCATCTCATTGATTCTTTGCTGACTATGCAGTTAAAATTCTTTTCCTTATTAATTCCGTTTCAAATTTCTTTCATTTTTTACCACTTACTTTAATATAGCAAGTCGATATTGACCATAGAAAAATAATTACTATAATAGGAGAGTTGATAATATATTTATTAGTTTAGAGGTATGGAGTTTGTATTGGGGGGCCATGTTACTTTTTAAGATTCTTAAAAGATTTATGTCGTCAGGTGGATTCTAATAATATATATATATATATATATATTTTTTTTGGGACTTTGTAAGTTTAAAAATTTTACAATTTTTTAATTTGAAAAAGTGGTGACTTTGAAACATCCTGGAACATCAAATTTAAAATTGACGGAATATATTTGGAATTAATTAATCAAAAGCTAAAAATACAGGATCGCACTAAAAGAAAGTACATACATTGTTTTGTGGGGTAGACATTTCTGCTTCGCTGTTAATTAATCAAATGCCGTTTGCGGAGACCACATCATAACCTTTACAAAAGCGCATCAAGTCAACCACCCAACATTTCTAGGCCCATTATAATTAATTTGCCTTCTTTAGCAAGTGCAATGTTATATCGGTTAAAATTAGTTGAATAATTTTATGTATAAAAAATTATTATTTTTAGTTAATCTCATATTAAATACAATTTAACTTTTAAAAAATAATTAAAAATAAGAAATTTAATATGAAAATAATTAAAAATGATAAATTCTTATATCAATATTAATATAATTTGAATGAGTGTAATGTTGTATTTGTTAAAAATATCCTAATTAATTAATGTGCAATTATTGACACATTGGTACCCGAGAATAGTGTCCTTGCATTAAAGATTCTACCTGGCAATTACGTGTTTTGCAATGCAATAATGCTTGGCGAATTTAGTCAGCGGATGAGATGAACACGATGACTGGAAGACTAGTTTGGTTACTAATAGTAGAGCTGAGTTAGTTGCTTTACGAGAAAGCTTCAACACGATAGAGTTCTGAGAGTTAGAGGACATTATTACAGGAATTGATTCCTCGATTACCTTTTAGCTGATGAATGGTTCACTTTCACCATCTAATTGCCCTAAACCCATTGTGGAGTACTACAAAAAAAGAAAAAAAAAATCTCAATTGGAGGAAGGGATTCATTTTGAGGCATATGTACAGTGAAGCCAAAAACTATGCAAATTAGTTAGTTAATTACAATTTTGACAAACTTACTTGATTTAAAACACTTGTTCAAATCCCATAACAGTTAATTTCTTTGTTGGAAAATGATAGAACGGGAGTCACCATCCTTAGAAGAATTACCACTTATATAACTGACGTCAAGTATCCCTCAAAACCTATAAAAAGGGGAAAAAAAAAAGGGACTGTAATTAATTAAAATCCAAGTGTTGGCACGTAGATATTCGAGAATAGTGCTCTTGCATTAAAGATTCTACCTGGTAATTAAGTGTTATGCAATGCAATCGAAAAGTATCAAGTAAATGATTAATGTTAAAGACTTCGTTCCTCGTCAAATTCACGTTGCCCTTGAATGAGATTCCACCGAGTAAAGTGGCGCAGACTGTAACTGAACAACCCATCAATAATGCTCGGCGAATATAGTCAGTGGATGGGAGCGAGAGTTCTCCACAAACTACATGTATTCGACAAAAACTAGCCAATCACGTGAGTACAGGCGAATTGAGGATGACATATCAGCGACAATTAATTAACTATTACTAAAAATTAGTTCAGTCAGAAGGTCAATTGATATTTTTTCAGAAATTAAATTTTGTCTATCAGTCATTCAGTTGATGGTGATCGAGTGTAGGCAACGAAAAAATTCTTGTAAATAATATTTAACATGTTCGGCTAAGTGACTTATAAGTACTTTTTATCAGTTTATAAGTTAGGGAGAGAAAAAGCTAGGAATAACAGTTTATTTTTTAACAGCTTATAAGCAATTTTGGTCAAACTTGTAAAAAGACAATGTTATCCTCAAAATTTAAAATAATTTTATCACATTAATTAGTGACATATTCTTTTTAGTCATTTTGACTATCATTACTATTTATAAGCACATTTTACCAAATATGCTAGCAGCTTATAGACACATATAATCCAAACACATTTTTATTTATTTATTACGTGCTTATAAGCAGGTTTCTACTAATAAGCACTTAAAAATAAGCTTAGCCAAATAGGCTCTAAAAAAACATTGATGAGCAAATATATATTATTCAAACACATCTCTGCTTATTTATTACTTACGTATAAGCAGAAATTTGCTTATAAACACCAACTGCTTATAACCTTAAAAATAAGCTTAGCAAAACGGGGTCTAAAACAACATTAACTTGACTTTAGCAAATACTCAATCATCCACAACGATCTCCAAGATAACATAATTCGAAATAGAGTCATGCATGTAACTATATCTATATCTACGTCTATATCAATATCAGTTGAAGGTGGAGACATTCACCGGGTTTTGGACGAGTCGGTACACGAATTGTACTCTTGTGCAGAATATTCTGCCTGATAAAAGTGCTTCGTAGGCATGCACTAAAAGTTAATTTCCAGGAAATGATTAATATTAAAGATCGGTCACAAAAATTTTACAAGTCAAAAAAATAGAGCACCCACCAGGTCCTGTGGATCTAACTGTTTAATCGAACAAAAGCCCATAATGCTATAGGAATGTGACTGAGTGGAATGAAATTTCTCACCCAAATCGCACATTCGAAGAAGCTTGCTTCGTGTCAGTAAGTTTATTGGATTCTGTATATGTAGTTCTTATTGTAAATTTAATACTACTGAGCATTCTTTTTAACGTTATAATTTTAAAAAAATATATATCATGTTATTTTTATTTTTGCAGCTCTCACTAATGAAAAGTCCATAACCCTAAATGAGTAAGAGCTATTTATAAAGATCAGAACATGTGTTTATTTAACATTCATACGAATTGGTTTTTCTCATTAATGACTGGGCTAATACTTTTCAATATTAAAAATATCTTAAAAATATGTGCATTTCAAATAAATTAAACTGATTATCAACTCCACTCGTCCCTATTATTGTATATTATATTTAAAATAGATTTTTGTGAAAAAGTTACGCGCTCAAATGGGGGCAGAAATGCATGAATCTGAGAAAGTGGAGGTTCTTCAAATTCTAGCCGCTCGTTCAGCAAGCTTCTTCGGTCGTATAAATAAGGGAGAAGAGCCGTGAACTTTTTGGCACTCTATTTTTTGTTTTAATAATACTTTCGTACATCGTGAGCACACTGGAAAAATAGGTTTATGAGGTGGTTTGGTGGTAGGCTGCAATGTCTCTTTAAGTTTAATTGTTAATTAGCACGATTTTATTTTGTGCTTTGCACAGTTTTTTTTTTTGGTTTTTATATTCGCTAAAAAAAATAAAAATAGGTCACGATTTCACTACAAAATAATTAAAAATAAGCGGTGGTTTTATAATATAGGCAGGGATTTGATAATACATAGATATATTTTTATAGAATATAATTAATGAATATATTCTTAACTTGATTGGTAGATAGTGTGATTATAAAGGGTTACAATAAAAAAGGTTCAAGGTTTATACTACGAATGAAATATAGTGTGATTTTTAAAATTTTTTTTTAAAATTATATATAGGTGGCAATTTAAAAAGGGGACGCCCACACTGGCAGTGCCGCCTATTACCTAATTTTTCTTGTAGTGTGATTAAATGCTGAATATAGTTATAATTTTTATTTAATTTCTCAAACCAATCTTACTTTAATTATTAAGTAATTGATAATTAATTGTCATTTTCGTGTTGTTGTTGTAATATGCTATTACTATTTAACAAGTGTTGAATCCAATCTTGCAGTGGAAAATTTTGCTCAATTGTTTGATGAAAACAATTGTTATTGTATAAAAATGATTTGTGATATGTTCAGTTAATATTATTGTTTGAAGCTCTAATAATTAATTTAAACTTATTTACTTTTTATTTTTTATTTTAATTAATTTTTTGACTTCAAATTTTAAATATTTCAATATTTTAATTATTTAGTTTTTATTTTTTATCTTTTAATTGTTAAACTTTTTTTATTTTTTACTTTTTTATCCTAATTTTTTTAAATCTTCTACTATTTTATCTTTTTCTTTGTTAGTTTTTTAATTTTTAATTTTTAAAATTTTCATTTTTAATTTTAATTTTAATTTTAATTTTAATTTTAATTTTTTTAATTTTTTTAATTTAATGCATAAAAAATCCTATGCAGACGCTAATGTATTCGAATAACTTAAAGGTAAGAACATTAAATATATACCATGTAAGTACTGATGTGGCACTTCAGATGGATTTTTTTTTTTATAAAAAAAAAGGAGTTGATAATGTGACACTCTAAAATTGTAAAAAACTTATATGACACTCTGAATAGCTTGAAAAAGAAGAAGTCCAACACATATACACACACATTAGATTAAGACTCTGTGCGATGCACGGGATGCATTGTAAGTTTGATATTATAAAATTTATAAATAATAATAATAACTTGTAATTCATTTTAATGAACTTATACAATTATATATTATATAAATTCATTACAAATATATGTTTAGAGGCTAGGATTCCATGATTAGGACTGACCAATATCAGTGGATGGCATAAAGTCACTTTTGACGTAAGACATAGGAATATATGTAAAAACTTTGTGAAATAAAAAACAGAAATTAACATAAGGACTACGGGGGGAAAAATAAGAACTACGTTTTCGGGGGAGAAAAGGAAAGCTTATAATGGGTGACAAGTGACAATTGGTGGAAACATTAGGACTGCATTTTTTGGGGAAAATAAGGAAAGCTTATAGAATACACTACATATACATTGTAATACATACAATGGGATTAAAGACATACATGGTAAGATATGTACAACGGATAAAGACTGCACTACAATATCAACATGTGGCAAAGACAAAAAATATCTGCTAGATGACAAAAACGATACTAGGTTAAGACCCCGTGCACATACATTACAAGTTTGATATTATAAAATTTATAGATAACAATAATACAAATTGTAATTTATTTTAATGAATTTATATAATTCTATATTATATAAATTCATTGCAAATATATATGTTTAGCCAAAATCTTGGGAATGACCAAATATAACTGGATGGCATAAAATCAGTTTTGTGGCAAGACATAGGCATATGTGTAAAAACTTGGTGACCAAAAAAAGCAAAAATTAACATAAGGACTGTTTCGAGCAAAAAAAAAAAAAATGGACTACGTTTTGGGGGAAAAGAATAAGGAAAGCTTATAATAGGTGACAAGACCACAAGGATTGCGTTTTGGGAGAAAAGAATAAGGAAAGCTTATATCATATGCACATACACATGGTAATACATACAATGGGGTAAAAATATACATGATAAGATATATACAATAAATAAAATTTATAATGCAATATTGACATGTGGTAAAGACAGATTTTCTGTTTGATAACAATAATAATAGATACATATGTGTATTTATAAGTAGTGGAGTCTACACTAGTGGCGGAACGAGAGAGTGCCTACTAGTCGACCCCCAGGCCAAAAAAATCCAAAGAATTTTTATAATTATTTACTAAAAAAATTATATGTGTACCCCCTACCAATTCAAAAGAAAATTAATAAATAATAAGTTTATATCTATATTATTTATCTCTTTTATTTAAAAAAATATTTAACATTGATTATCAATCTAAAAGTTCAACTACTGTTGCGTATTTAGTTCATTTTTAATAATTCTCAATAATAATATCACCTAACTTTACATGTAATTTTTTGTATATGATATTTTATTACAAATGTTTTCGTGAATTTTTTTTATATAAAAAAATTAATATTTTAACCCTTACGTTGAAATCCTAGTCCCGCCACTAGCTTACACTATATATTGCAGAAATAAATTTATTAATAGTGGGGAGGCTAAAAGTATTTTGACCTCTATATACCAATACTTTCAATTGACGCATAAAGACGTCAATAAGTTTGGATTAAGATCCTCTCATATCAAATACTCTACTATTATGAAATGTAGTTTGGCAAGATAAATACAAGCACACAAGAAGTTTATGATTATACAAACTCTACAAGAGATGAACAACAACTAGGGTATGTATATCCTAAAGAATCATGATAAGCTAAGACTTGTCTCTATAATTATATTAACATGAAGAAAATGAGGGGTGAACATGAAACCATTAAAATTAAAAAACCGTTTAGCCCGAATAGAATCGACTGTAAATCGGTAGTTTTTAAGTTATTTTGTTGGTCATGATTTTAATTTTTTAAAACCAAAATGAACGGTTTGGTTTTTGGTTTCAGGAGTACAAAACCTTAGCCAAACCGAACTGCCCGCATATATAAATATACACATACATATAGATGCATACTATTTTAATTCTTAATAATTTAAAATATATAGATAGTTAATGATATACACTTAAAATTTCTTACTTTTAATACATATTCGCATAGTTACTTTTTTAGTCTTTACTCTTCAGTTTTATGGTTTTGTCTTCATATTTTAGTATTATATATTTAAATATACAATAACCAAATTTTAAGACTACCTAAAACTGCTTAGAAACCACTTTAACCAAAATGTTGATTTTTCTATTATTTTGGTCGGTTTCAGTTATATAAATTTACAAACGGCCAAAATCGGTTTGAGCAAAAAATTACTAATAAAACTGTCCAAACCACCTATGTACACCCCTAAAAAAATCTTAATTATTTACCGATTGGATTGTCTTCAACGCTCGAACAAACATAGAGAATACATTTGTTACACTGGAACATTCTCCCCCGCCGTATCAAAGTATAACGTTCCTTTGTTAACCAGACCACAAATATTTGGACCTAAATATTCCATTAGTTACACAAGTCATGACAATTATGCACCTCCTTTAATAAAGAAATTGAATTTGTACTAATTTAGAAAATATTTATATATAGAAGAGGCGAGAAGCAAATTGACTTTTCGGCATTACATCGTGCAATGACCACGCAAATTCGCAAACAGTCACTTTTTCGTCAGTGAACAGCTATATATAATTCTAGCATCCAGTTCCAAATTCTATACACTTCCCACCATTATTTTATGCTGTTTCAAAAAATCTCCACTCAGCCCATCTCTTCTCACTCACGATTGCAACAAATAAATAGCAGTAATAATCTCTCCTCACTAGACAATATAGTTTGAAATATCTCAAAATATGATAGGGTGGGGAGATGTTTATAAGGTGGTGACCGCAATGGTACCCCTTTACGTACCACTATTTTTTGGGTACGGCTCTGTGAAATGGTGGAAAATGTTCAAAGCTGAACAATGCGACGCCATAAATCGCTTGAGCTGCTATTTTATTCTCCCATTTTTCACCTTTGATTTCGTCACTCATGTTAATCCCTACGAAATGAATACTCGATTCATTGCTGCAGATGTTATCTCGAAAGTCATCATTGGTGTTGTTCTTGTGTTGTGGGCTAATTTGACAGCAAAGGGAAGCTTTTCTTGGTCCACAACAATCTTTTCTTTATCTACTTTAAACAACACGCTTGTTATAGGGGTGCCTTTATTGCAAGCCATGTATGATAAGGTTGGAGCTGATCTTGCTGTTCAATCCTACGTGTTGCAGTCGATTTTTTGGTTTCCTGCTTTGTTGTTCTTGTTGGAGATTTGGCACAGGAGGACAAAAATGGTTTCTGTTGCAACTGCAGCGACAGATTTGGAAGAGAATAATAACTCATCAAGTGCTGTCGCAGTAAGCCAAACCATGTCTTTTTGGTCGTTGATGAAGATTGTTCCGGTCAAGGTTTTGAAGAATCCCAACTGTTTCGCTTGTATCATCGCTCTCATTTGGGCTCTTATTTCTAGCAAGTAAGCATCTCGACACATATGTTTGTTTTCTTTCATTATAACGTGTTGTGCGCCCAAAATTTGTTAGTTAGTGGTCGATCGACTCGCCAGTTGGATTTCGCAAAAAAGAATAATACTAAACATGTCTAACGTTTCTCATGACTTTTAGGTGGAACTTGAAGATGCCTAGCATCGTCGAAGGATCCATACTGATAATGTCGAAGGCTGGGAGTGGAATTGCCATGTTTAATATTGGTAAAAAGTTTCTTCATTACACGTCCGAAGTTGAAGTAGCAGCTTTCTGCTATTGTATACGATTATTTATGTGTGTTCTGATCACCGTTGTGATATATATATATATATATATATATATATATATTTATGCATGAAGGGCTATTCATCGCTTTACAAGAGAAAATGATTGCATGTGGTGCCACCATGGCATTGTTTGGGATGGTGCTGAGGTTTATAGCAGGACCAGCAACATTGGCTATTGGCGCTCTTATTGTGGGCCTGCGAGGAGATGTCTTGAGTATTACTATCATCCAGGTAATTGTTATACATACGTATGTACGTACTGGCTTCACACCTCCCACGTAACAAAAAAGGAAATAATAAATTGAGATTTATAACGTTAGGATCTTTTAATCCCTTCTTAGCGATGGTTATTAAAATTCAATAATTTTAATCGGTAGACCGATAATATAGTTAAACATCTTATTCTCGGAGCTAGAACTTGGTAATTCTTAATTTGCTGGCTAGAAATCCATTGGATATTATTCGACATAAGATTAAAAGACAATAAATTTGAAGCTTTGGTTGATCATAGCTAGACATAAATTTGAAGAGATTGAGAGTGAGGTCAAGTGGGTACAGTTTCATCACGCCAAGCTGAGTATTTTTCCAAATTGTATGCTGAGACAATTAAAGAACACAGCATATTTGTTCAACATTTAGTGAAAATAATTATGCGTATTATTTTCTGGTCGAGTAATATATATTCTATATATGTTGTAAACTTGTGGAACATACATATACTAAACTGGTGATTTTTGTTATTAAATGTTTTATGTAGGCAGCGTTGCCACAGGCTATCACCTCCTTTGTTTTTGCCAAAGAGTACGGATTGCATGCTGACATAATAAGCACAGCGTAAGGATTATTATTTCCTCTTGTGAATTTATTTATTTTCCTCTTTGGCAGTTAGCCAAATACCGAGTACTAATATTAAGGGCTTGTTTGGGTAGGTTCTTTTAAAAGTGCTTCTTTTATTTTATTTTTTAAAATTTAAGAAGTTAAAAATACTAGTTTTTAGAAAAAAAAATTTTATTGATTTTTTTTTTTCAAAATTTTAACTTTTTGAAATTCAAGCCAAATAGTTATTAAAAGAAATGTACTCTTTTCTAGGAAAAAAATAATTTTTTTCCTTAAAAAAAAAGCTAATCCATACAGGACCAGATTAGGGGCGAATATCAAACACTGTCTTTTTAATAAGTGGAATCTCACACCTGTTAAGATTAAATTAACATTTTCATTGATATAAAAATTTACTATTTTCACTCATCTTCACATTAAATTTATCTTTTTTGACCATTCATTCTTCTAAAAGATGGATTATATTTAATGTGAGAAAGATAAAAAAATGATAAATTTGTATATATATGGGGTATTTAATTAAACCTTGATAGGTGCAGCATTACACGTGTTAAAAAACCATATCAAATGATATTATCCTAATTATCAGTGAGATTAAGAGATTATAACTTATGAAACTAGAAAGATGTGGCTTATAATAAGGTTCCAACTAATAGCTTTGTGTTGTATAATTTTCAGGGTGATATTCGGCACAATAGCCTCCCTCCCGGTGTTGATCGCTTATTATGCCGTTTTTGAGAGTTTGCATTGATGTTTCACAAGACTTCTATAACTAGATAGCTAGCCAGGAGAATTAAATGCAAGCAGTAACAAAAAACTATTGTATCATTACATACAACACTTACATGCTTTATTATATGTATTTAAGGTACATTCGACCAGAATGAATTTACACATAATGTTATAAATATTATAAGCAAAAATTAATATATTTTAAAGTATTAATGGGGTTGTCAAAAAAATAACGTGGATTATTCACGTCGTTTAAATTTCCGGGGTGCAAAACTTTTATTTCTTTTTAATTTTATAGACATCCTTTGCATATTGGACCCGTCTCTGGAGCTTGCTTGATATGCGCTGTGTTTGGAAAATTGTACCACGCGTACATGACCCTCGAGGAAAAAGAAGACAGAAATAACAGCCCATGAATTCTCAAGCAACTACAGTTAGACCATTGAATATGGATTTAGATTCTTTCTTAATACATAATGTTACGGAAAAACTTAAGGATGGTAAATTATTGAAAATAATTATCTAAAATAATAATATTATTGATTTACAGTCATTAAATCTCTCTTGCAAGTCCGACAGTCCTATTATGTGCCTATTTGATTTTTTTTTTTTGTAAAAAGTACTTTTTTTAAAAAAAATGTATATCTTTTTGTAATAAGTATTTAATTTGACTTTGGAGAAAAATCAGACTTTGAAAAAAGTTCAAAATTCAATTTTTCTAAAATTAAAACCAAAAATTGTAAATTCTAAAAAAAAAAAGTATTTAAAAAAATAGAAAAACGTTTCAAAAAGAATCAATCCGAATTCGTATGTATTGAACCCACAATGTAACCAAGTGCTATGAAATTGCGTGTTGACTTGGTCAAATACTGAGAAGTGGGGAAAGGAGGCATATATTATATCGTACAACAGAGCTTGTGCATGTTGCAAATACAATGGGATCGGAGGCTTTGCTTTGTTTTGACTTTAACGCCAGAAGCATATTTATTCTAATAGTACAACGAGTTTTCAAGTGCACAGTCAGTAAGCATATTTAATTAGTTAGTGGCAAATATAAATTTTTAATATTTAAAGTAAAATACATGTGAAAATTGGAAAGATATATATTCTATTCGATCTTATTAGTTGTACAAATTAATTCTCTAACACAATTAAGCAAACTCTGACACATGATTTTAAGACAAATTCGATGAATAATCCTTATTATTTATAGAAAGTGTCAATTTAGTCCGAATTATTTCAAAAATGACCTATTTGGTCTTAGTATATTCAAGAAGTATCACTTAAGTTTCTATAGTTTCAAAGGTGATCCAATTTGGTCTCGAATGTTTACAAAAATGACTTAATTGATTTCATTTTAGTCCCAAAAATAGTCATGTTATGGTCAAAAGACTAACTAATGAAGATAAAAATTGACACATTTTGCAAACATTAAGAACTAAATCACTTATTTCTAAAACAATACAGACCAAATTGGCTCCTTTTACAAATATTGAGGACGAAACGAATCACTTTTGAAATAACAAAGACTAAATTGACACTTCTATAAATAATACGAATCATTTTTGAAATTCTCTGGTCCTATAACTTTTTTTTTTCTTTAAACTCGGACATCCCTAAGTCACACTGGACCTAAAACTAATTCTATCAGAACGGGAGCGGTTAAAGAAAAGCCCTTATAACAAATATATTTTTTGAAATTCAAACTTATAGTTTATTTTCTTTTTTTTCAGAAATGCAACCATTGCCATCTCAATCAATGAATTATAACTCTTTTATTGCAACTAGTCAATATGCCTTGCTTCAATTTGCGGCGTTTACTCTCCAGACAAATTGCATTATTTACCACAAGTGGGGCAATAGTGAATGAACTTGGCCAAACCTTACGCACATTTCTATCTGGCTCCATGTTTTTACAATGGTTTACACGTCCACAATCTTCACTATAAAAAGGACATACACCATGAGATTCCCGAATAGGACAATCTTTCGAAACACTGCTTAGTCCATCATAAACCGCTTTTCTTAAATCAGTCATTATTCTTTAAAAAAAAACACACACACACACACACTCAGAAAAGCACACACAAAAAAAATGATAGGTTGGGGAGAGGTGTACAAGGTGGTGATAGCAATGGCACCATTGTATGCTCCACTGATGTTAGGATATGGATCCGTAAAGTGGTGGCACATGTTTAAACCTGAACAATGTGACACCATAAACCGCTTTAATTGCTATTTCGTCCTCCCCTTTTTCTCATTTGACTTCGTCACCCATGTTAACCCCTACAAACTGAACTACCGCTTCATTGCAGCAGATATTATTTCCAAATTTATTATTACTATAGCTCTAGTCTTTTGGGCCAATTTGAGTTAAAAAGGGAGCTTTCTTGGTCAATTTCAAGCTTCTCATTGTCTAGTTTGAACAACACTCTTGTTGTAGGGGTGCCTTTACTCATAGCCATGTATGGTCAAATGGGAGCTTACCTCACTATTCAATCTTATGTCATGCAGTCCATTTTGTGGTACCCTTTCTTTGCTTTTCTTGCTAGAGTTTGGACGCATGAGAAATCAAGCTTCTGCAGATTCAAGAATACATTCACTTGATAAGGTTGGAGAAGATCTTGAAGAAAACACGACCCGCGCACAAATGTCCTTCTGGGACTTGGTGAAGATCGTTTCGCTTAAAGTTGCTAGAAACCCTAATTGTTTTGCTTGTGTTATTAGTCTCGTTTGGGCAGTTTTGGCTAACAGGTACGCATTTTTTAAGCAATTTAATTTGTCGTTAGTGGTACCAGAGTAAAAATTATGAGCTCGAGTCTTGCCAATACTCATTTAAAAATATCAAAACTATCCAACGTTCAAGGGTCAAAACAAGTGTTTGTTCTTTTAATTCTTCAGGTGGGATTTTGAAATGCCTGAAATCGTGGAAGGATGCATATTGATAATGTCGAAAGCAGGGGCTAGTGTTTCGATGTTTAGCATCGTTGAGAGCGTCCAAATATTTTAACGGATTCATTCGAAATTCATGCATGGAAGTGTATGACATTGTTGGCAAACTATGTGATTGATATTAATGAATATGTAAAATTGTGATGTGGGGCATTGCAGGGCTGTTCATGGCATTGCAGGAGAAAGTAATATCATGTGGTGCCGTTTTAGCACTGTTGGGTATGGTGCTGAGGTTTGTTGCAGGGCCGGCGACGGTGGCGATCCGCGCTGCTGCCGTCGGCTTGCGCGGCGACGTCTTGCGAGCTGCATTTATCCAGGTATATGTCGATCCATACAGAAATACATGTTATTATTTAACCAAGCATTGCTAGCTATATATATATATGTATATATGTGTATACTTATGTGACGCCCGTACGATGCACGAAGAGTGAGATATGTGATTGAATATATTAAAACTATAGAATTTTTGCATCTTACTAAATAGTTATTGAAACAAATATATACTATGGAATTAATAAAATAATGATGATATATGTAAAAAAAGGCATAATATTAAGTAAATTAAAATGTTTAATACAGGAATAGAACTAAATAAATTATGAAAAACAAAAATGACTTAAGAATGGGCATATTTAATTAATTGATAAGTAATTATGGAAAGCTTGTTATATAGAACGTTATTTGACAGCACGAAATTACAACTTATTTTACTTTATTATATAGTATAAATATATAAAATTCATCTATTGAACTTCAAAAATCGTCTTCCTATTACAAGTATTAATTATTTGATTACTGATAATAATGATGGTGAGTGTGTTTGCGAAGGCGGCATTACCACAGGCCATCACCACCTTTGTTTTCGCCAAAGAATACGGACTACATGCAAGCGTCTTCAGCACAGCGTAAGTCAAATTAAAATGCATCATGAATCATACATTTACTTAATTATTGGATTTAATTTTGAAGATTTTCTTTTCTTTTTTTTAAATCGACAAGTGGTTTATTTTGTTCCAGAAAATAACATTATCTACAAAGTCAATTCTTTCTTAGGGCAAAGATATTCCATAGGGAAATTAAATAAGTAGTTTTCTAATTAATTTGTTATTCTATTACAGGATAGTGTTTGACACCATGATCTCTCTGCCAGTGTTAATCGCTTACTATGCTATTCTGGAGGTTCTACCATGATCGTTTCACAACAATACTACTCTCTTACTAAGGATGCAGCAAATTAGACAGATTAACATTGCCAAGAGTGCTATTAATACTAATTAATAGTTAAAATTAATTCTATGTATATGAGTTAATTACGACAAACTACTCTTTTTCTTGATAAAAATTTGAAAATGTCGCACATATTTAATTTCCATATGTAGCCATAATGCTATGTTGCACGAGCACAATTTACACAGTGAGTTTAATTTGGTTATTGTCTTGTTTCATATCATTATGTTTTATGTACGTACTCTTCATCAACGTGTCAATCGATCTAAGCAAATAGTCTTTTTTTTTTTTTTTTTAAGCTAGGCAAGTAAGATTTTTCATTCCACTCTCAAAAACTTTACAAGACAATCATCAAATAATTGCCAATTGACTAACACAAGATCAATCCTCCATCCAGTGCGCAAAAAACAGTTCTCAAAAGTGTTATTATACTTGTTTTAAGTGCTAATCCGATCTCTAATATTTACAAGAATCTGCTGCAACAATTGTTATTCTGTTGATGTGCCGAGAACATTTAGCCCACCATTTCTATCAAATAGTCTTGTTCGAAAGAGATTCTTCAACTTTTAAACTTCAATTTTACACCAAAGCAATATTTTTTTGGATTAGAAACATTACTTTATTAATTTGAAATGAATTAGAATATATGAATATATTTGTCATAGTAGTGTGGCATTAAAGGATTTTCATATTTTTAGTATTTTACAAAATTATATTTATAGAAACACACACACACCCCCTTTTAGTTGCATCTCAAAATGTAACTAATATTAGTTATTTTTGGAAGTGTAGCAAACATAAGCTATATTTTAAAATGTAACTAAAATTAGTTATATTTCAATGTAGCAAACATAATGAGCTACATTTCAAAATGAAACTAATATTAGCTACATTTAAATGTAGAAAATATTAGTTATGTAACAAATATTAGTTAAATTTTCAAATGTAGCATGCATTATTTTCTTGTTACATTAATATTTAGTTACACTTGGGACAAGCATATCAAATAACAGTAATTATTGGCTTTATTCCTTGGAAAAAAGTTAATTCGATCAAGCTTGCTGCGTCACTAAGCATGCACTAAAAGTTAATTTCCAAAAAAATAATTAATGTTAAAGACCGGTCACTAAAATTTTACAGGTCAAAAAAACAGAGCACCCACCAAATGCTAGAGGAATTTAAGTGAGTGGAATGAAAATTCTCACCCAAATCGCGCATTCGATCAAGCTTGCTGCGTGTCAGTAAGTTAATTTAATTCTGTATACTCTTATCATAAATGTAATTAATACTATTGAATTTTTTTTTATGATGTTATAATATTACAAAAATATACATTATGTTATTTTTATTTCTTGTCATTCCCGTTCATGAAAAGTTAGTAGTTCCAAACGAATAAGACCAAATTTTATTTTGTTTCATATAAAGATCATAACACAGATTAATTGACATTTATATACGAATCATTTTTTTTTATTAATAATTGGTTAATTGTTGTTTCAATGAGTGCGACATTTTAGCTGTTTGTTAGGCATGCAAAAAGCTTTGATCGTATATACAAGGGAGAAGAGCCGCGCATGAACGTCTTTCCTCAAATTAGCCGTTTTCTTATTGATAATACTTTTTGTCGGATCAAGGTATAACGTCCTTGTTAATAAGTTAATAGTTAAGCCTAAATCCTCATAATACCCCTCATTGTTACTAGAAGCAAGTCAACTTTTGGCATCAGATCATGTGCAATTTTGACCATTCAAATTAGCTAATTAAACAAACATCTATCGAGAAGCCAACAAATATGGTGATTGGTTGGTAAATTATGATTTTCGTTTGTCATGGGATTGCTATCATCTTGAATAACCTTTGAAAGCTCTCAAGGCTTTATTAGGAGATGATCTAAGGGGAGTTTCTTACATTATTTAATTCCGTCCCAACCTCCTTTGTATAAAAAAAAAGAAAAAAAAAAGCAAATTCAACAATCACTTTTCAGCGAAAAAGCTTTATATGATTCTAGGATCCAGTTAACCCTATAGATTCCCGGGATTATTTTATTCCGTTTCAAAATAAATATTAGTAGTGATCTCTTCTCACTATATATGGCGTATGTATAGTTTGAACCAAAAAAAAAAAAATACAAACAATTATGATAGGATGGAGAGATGTTTACAAGGTGGTCGCGGCCATGGTACCCCTTTATGCACCACTAACCTTGGGCTACGGCTCCGTGAAATGGTGGAACATGTTCAAAGCTGAGCAATGCGACACCATAAACCGCTTGAGTTTCTATTTTATCCTCCCATTTTTCACCTTCGAATTCGTCGCTCGTGTCAATCCTTACCAAATGAACGGTAGATTCGTTGCTGCAGATGTTATCTCGAAACTCATCATTGGAGCTGTTCTTGTGTTGTGGGCTAATTTGACAGCAAAGGGAAGCTTTTCTTGGTCCATAACAATCTTCTCTTTATCTACTTTGAACAACACGCTTGTTATAGGGGTGCCATTACTGCAGGCGATGTATGATCGGGTCGGAGCTGATCTCGCTATTCAATCGTTTGTGATGCAGTCAATTTTGTGGTTCCCTGCTCTGTTATTCTTGTTGGAGTTTTGGTACAGGAGGACAAAAATGGCTTCTGTTGAAACTACTGCACCCACAGATTTGGAAGAGAGTAATAACAACTCATCAAGTGCTGTTGCAGTAAGCCAAACCAATATGTCTTTTTGGTCGTTGATGAAGATCGTTCCAGTTAAAGTTGTTAAGAATCCGAATTGTTTCGCTTGTATCATCGCCATCATTTGGGCTCTTGTGTCTAACAAGTAAGCATCTTGATCACGACCCCAGGTTCGATTCCAATCCCTTGCCCTGACTGTCTGTAGTAAATATGTCTGAGTCTCTTCGTGATTTTTAGGTGGCATTTGCAGATGCCTAGCATCGCGGAAGGATCAATATTGATAATGTCAAAGGCTGGGGGTGGTATTGCCATGTTTAGTATTGGTAAAAAATGAGTTCCATTACTTGTTCAAAGTTAAATTTTTATGTGATTATTTTATCTTCTGACACTAATCTACGTGAAATACCCCCATGCATGAAGGGCTTTTCATCGCTTTACAAGAGAAAGTGATTGCATGTGGTGCCGCTTTGACATTGTTTGGGATGGTGCTGAGGTTTATATTAGGACCGGCCACATTGGCTATCGGGTCTCTTATTGTAGGCCTGCGCGGAGATGTCTTCAATATTACAATCATCCTGGTAATTGTTATACGTACTTGCACTGCGGATAGAATTAAGACCTTGATTACGCTCTCGATTTCACCATTATTAACGAGGTTTCAAAGTAACTCTAACTCTTACTGAATATGAATAGAGCAGGTCTATTGATTTTTTGCAAGAGTTATAGTCTAACTGATTTTACACCTTCAACACAACTCTAACCTCTATTGGATATGAATAGAGCGGATTTCTTGGTTTGTCATAGAGTTATATTGACTTATTTACCTAAATAATATGAGAAAAAATTGCCAATAAACTAACATACCTTGAAAAGGCATTCCCAAAACAGCACTTTTGCCAAATGATTTGGCACAGGGAGATGTCACCGGGAAGTTTGCTAAATAAATTGGCACTCGGAAGATTCTTTTTTCCAAATCTTTTTAGGTATCTAACGATCTGGCACCTAAATAATTTTTTCTGCAATTGCCTAATTATTATACACGTGTAATTTTTTTTTTCCTGCCTAACCATTTAACATCAAAATTATTTTTTTAATAATTTTCTAAAGGCGACTAACCATTAGGCAGCCCCAGCACCTTAATTTTTCTTTTTGCATTCTCTTAATCGGCACTTGTATTTTTCCTTTTTTTGGCACCAATTTTTTTTTTTTTTCACTTTTTCAAAAGCACCTAACCATTAGGCACGACATCTTTTTTCTTTCATGTAATCGCCTAGATGTTAGGCGCTTGCCTTTTTTTTTTGGTCCACTAGCCATTTTGCACCAAAATAATTTTTTTTTTAAATACGCTTAATTATTAGACACAAAAATTATTTAGTGAAAATAATTATGTGTATTATTTTCTCATCGAATAATATATTCTATCTAAGGTGTTCTAAACTCATGAACTTACACATGCTAAGCTGATGGTCCATTTGTTACAAAATATTTTTTGTAGGCAGCGTTGCCACAGGCTATCACCTCCTTTATTTTTGCCAAAGAGTACGGATTGCACGCGAACGTAGCAAGCACAGCGTAAGCATTATCATTTCCTTATGCGTATTTATTTATTTTCTTCTTTGGCTGTTGGGCAAAAACCAAGAATTAATATTAGTCAGGCGCAAATCTCAAATAATACTCTCTTATCCTACATATATACATACATACATATATACATATTAAAGTTCTTTTTTCTGGTATTTTGAGAGTGTTATGGCAACCTTTACATGACGATGATTATTTTATTATTTATTATTTATTTTACTTTTTATTATTTCTTATTTATTATTAATTTTAATTGAATATTAAATGATCAATCCATTAATGTTTCAAAATATAATTTATTTTGAAATAGAAACTGTTCACTTCTTATCTATTATGGATATATATTATTAGTTTTATTTTAAAAATTTAGTTGCCAATTAATTAATTCTTAAAATAATATTCAACTATGAATTCTAAAACATTATAAGATATGAGTGAATTTAATATTAAAAAAATACCTTTTTGATCATCACAAGAGTGTCATGTCAGTGCTTATGTGGCAATAGTTATTTTATTATTAGCTTATAAAATAGTTTATTATTTACTATTTATTTTATTTTCTACCATTTCTTATTTTATTGATATAAATTATTAGTTTTAATTAAAAATTTAAATGGTTAACTAATAATGCTTAAAATAAAATCCAATTGTGAATTACAAAAGGTTCATTTCTTGTCCATTATAGATGTATATTATATTATCAGTTTTAATTTAGAAAATTAATTGCCAATCAATTAATGATAAAATAATTTGTTTTTCATTTGTGAATTCAACCATAAAACTTGAGTAAATTTAACATCTATCATTAAAAAATAACCCATACACTGCACAAAATATTGAGACTGAATTCGTCATATGCTATTAAAAATAAATAAATTTAATTTAATTTAACATTTACTATTAAAAAATAAATCTATACAAAGCACAAATACAAAAACACTAATTATCAGTGGAATTAAGAGATTTTAACATACAAAATTGTAAAGATGTCAAATACTAAGTATTAATATTAGGGGCAAATCTTGAAAGATATTATGTTAATTATCGGTGAGATTAAGGGATTTTAACGTGTGAAATTATCAAGATGTGCGTTGTGGCTTACAAGGTTCCAACTAACAGCTTTGTGTTGTATAATTTTCAGGGTCATATTCGGCACAATTGCCTCCCTCCCGGTGTTGATCGCTTATTATGCCGTTTTTGAGAGTTTGCATTGATCTTTTCAGAGGACTTCTCTAACTTAGATAGCTAGGCAGGAGAATTAATGCAAAACAGTAACAAGAAACTATTGTATTATTTCATATACAACAAACTCAAGCTTTATTGTTCGTGTTTAAGGTATATCTAATGAGAATAAGTTTACACATATATAATTTCATAACATACATTATGAGCGAAAATTTATAATCATAAATTATGAACAAGGTTATGAAAAAATAATAATAATGTGCGGATTGTTATTAGGAAAGAGTATTGTACAAATATGACTCTATTATGAAGGATGTAAATGAACATAAGAACTTATGTATGTACGTATCTATACTGCTTAGGGACATATGTACATACTACACAAATATACATATGTAGCTATTTAGATATAATGATTTGCTATTGTACATAGTCTCTGAATAGGGATAGGTATTTATCTCAGTTATCCCTATATTTGTATTTATACTTGATGTATACAGAGTGAATATATTGAGATCTTCATATCAACTAGTTTGCCTTTTAATTGTACCTCTAAAATACTAACACAAGTGGCAAACTAATGTCACACAATCCAAGGATGAGAAGAGGGCTCACCAACTAAACATCAAGAGAAGGGGCACAAATTCGGCCAAACTAGTCCACAAAGCAAACAATAAACTTGTTTCTACAAGAGCAAAACCACCAATCATGGCAGAAATAAACCAATGAGAGGAGATGAGAGGTTAAACCTGTAATGATAAAGACAAGAATTCAAGTAGGAAGAACATAGAACAGTACCTGCAAAAAACTAAATGAACGCCCAAGACTTTGAAATACGATACCATTATTCCAAACTTAAAAAAAAAAAATTCACAAACCACAGTACGGCCATAAAAAACCGAAGTGACACACAGCAGAAGAAAACTAAGAGCAAAAGAACGTAAAAAACAAGAAAAAAAAAAAAGAAGAAGCCACTGGCTAAAGGCTGGGTAGAACTTCGAAGAAAGTTTTTCTTCCAATGAAATTTTCTAGATAGAGTTTTCGCGAGGGAGTTTTGGGAGTTTTTAATTTTATATTTCGCCCATGAATTCTCAAGCAACTATGGTTAGCTAGGCCATTGAATATGGATTTTCATCCTTTCTTAACATATATTGTTATAGAAAAAAATCAACAATAATAAATTATTTAAAATAATTATATTATTAAGTTTTAATCATTAAATTCCCCTTTAAATTAGACGGTCATATTGTGGACCCGTTTGGATTTGTTTTAAGTGAAAGGCACTTTTTTTGGCAATAAATATTTAATTTGGCTTTGAAGAGAAGCTAAAATTCTATAAAAAAAACTTAAATTTAACTTTTTTTCAACATAAATAATTTTAACTTTTACAAAAAGAAAATATATTTTTTAAAAAATTATAAAAGAATACTTTTAAAAGAAATCAATTCAAACTAATCCTATACACATGAACCCGGTAAGCGACCTTAATTACGATGAAAACTAATCCTTTTCTTGATAAAAATTAAAAATGTCATACATATTTTCCATAGCCATATATAATGCCATGTTCCACGAGCACACTTGACAGGGTTTAATCTAGTTGTCGTCTTGTTTCATATTATTATTTTAATGAAACTATTACGTCCATACCGTCTTATCAACGTGCCAATCGATCTAAGCAAATACCCCTATTCAAAAGATTTTCGTAACTTTTAACTTTGTTTTTACATCAAAAGAAATATTTTTGAAATCTGATGTTCAATAAGCATCTAGTAATATTTGAGATGATTCCAAAACGGAAGTTCAAAAGACCAGAACAAATAAAAAAGGTAAAGAAAAAAATAAACACAAACTGTACATGAGTCAAGGGGAAAACCATAGAACCAAGCTTTAGTGTGGGCCCCATAAGCCAGCAAAATGCATTGGACAGCCCACCCAAACAAAAAAATCATACCCATGTAAGTTGGGGCCACAAAAGCCTACTTGGAGGATGGGCCCGTATACTACATCTCCAAATGGGTCATAGGTCCTGTTTGGATTGACTTTTTTTCAAGAAAAAGTACTTTTTTTTCTAAAAAAATTACATTAAATTTGCAATAACTATTTGATTTGCTTTCAAAAAAACTGAAACTTTGAAAAAAGCTCAAATACAGCTTTTTTTAAAAGCCAAAATTTTCAGCTTCTTAAAAAAAACTGTTTTTCAAAAGCTGTTAAAAAAAACACTTTTGAAAAAAGCCAATCCAAACGAGCCCTAAACTCTAAAAAATTGCAAACCAAATGGGCCCTTACTCTATTCAAACAACAAGGGGATATTAGATGGGACCATAGATACATAATTATAATAGATTTTTACATTTATTATTAATTGTGCTCATATACTATTTATATTTGTTGATTTGATTAATTATAAATTCCTATACATTGTAAATGGTTAGCAAGACATTAATATATAAGTTAGATATTAAGGGCACAATTTTATATGTCCCCTATATATATATATGTATATATGTATATATATATATGTATATATGTATGTATATGTATGTATATATGTATGTATATGTATGTATGTACTGTATACATATACGTGTGTATGTGTGTATCGTTAAAACGTGTTTAAAAATATGTAATAGTGTGTATATATATGTATGTATGTATATGTATGTATGTACTGTATATATATACGTGTGTATGTGTGTATCCTTAAGACGTGTTTAAAAATATGTAATAGTCCAAACAACATCTACTTGGTTGGCGTGAGAAGCCAACCCGACCAGCACGGCGGATCTAAAGGTTGTGGTGGGAAGTTGTGCTCCATCGATGTGGGGTGCTATATGTCGTCAATAAATTTATGTATACATGGCAAATTAAGGGTTTTTAATTTTTTTTTTTAAAAAGATGGTGGTGGGAAGTTATCCAATTGTTTTTTCTTAATTATTCTTTTATAATTAAAAAAATTAAAAAAAATCTAAAACTTTGTACCGAAAAAATTAGTAGCATTCGAACTTTTTTCACCATTTTTGTTTTTTCAAAAGTCAAGTTTAAAAAAAATATACTTTTCTAAAAAAAAAGGTCAATTCAAATAGGGGTGATACACTAATTACATATATTTTGTTCAGAACGGTCAAAAAATTTAGAATTATATCAACATATGTTATTCGATATTTCTTTGCCCAACATATATATATGAGCAATTAATTGATCATGTGGAGAATGTTCATGAAAGAAATCCAAGAAATTACCTTTACAATTGAGCACGAGTCAAGGCAAAGAGAAAGGAAAAAGAAAGGAATACTTAAAACGAAAATTCAAGAAAAAAACAGAAAATAATAATGGAAGGGATATTAATTTCAAAATAAGAAAATAATTTAAGGAGCTCAAAATACTTCTTATTTTATTAAAATAAAAAGAAATAAACTTAAAAAAAATAAAATTTTAGCAGTGTGAAAAACCCAACCATGTATGTTTTATCGGGGAAATCACATTAGTGGTGGCAAACACACATCTCGCAACATAAATTGCCGTAGTGTTCGCGTCGCTTCATTGTCCTCTTCCCCACACAAAGCAAACCCAAGAAGAATACATTGTTCTTCTTCTGTCTGTCTCTATATTTCTTTCTTAATTAATTTCTTCGAAAGATATATAGGTATATGCACCTGGGTTTTTTCTTTTTTATGTTTATAAATTGGATTTTCCGTGTCACTTTTACGTTAATTTTTGCCTTATCTGAATCTTATTTTTCATGCACCTAAATATTTGTGTCTGTGTGTACAGAGACAGACAGATACAATAAATACATATATATACGTGGAGAAGAGGTGCAACATACAAAATGGTGATGATGGTGCTGTAGTGATTAATCTTTGTAATCTGAAGATGAAGTCTTCAAGCTATGTAAGCCTTTCTTTGCTCTATCTACAGTTTTTGCCTCCATTGCATGTACCCTTTACATGATTATGATGAACAAGTTCGAATATGTATATGTTTGACGTATAGGTGCATGTTTTAGGGCTAGTTTGGATTGGCTTTTATTTTAAAGCATTCTTCAACAACTTTTGAACAAAAAGTGCTTTTTGAAAAGATAAAAAATTTAACTTTTATATTTGAACTTTTCTCAGGTTTCATAATGTTTTTTCTCAATTAAAAAAAAGTATTTTTTCTTTTTTAAAAAAAAAAACCAATCTGAATAGAATCTTAGTGTAAACCTAGGAGAAGTTTTTAGTTACATTCAGCAATTCTTTTTGTTATTATTATTTTTTTCAAAAATGCTGATTTTCCATTAGTAGTATTTGGATCAAATAATTTGGTTTTATATGAAACAATTGTTTATTTTTTCATTAGAAGCATAATGCTTATATCACTAGTTCAATATTCTTCTCAGGTGTTACAGCTGAAAGACGCAGGAAATAGGAGATCATGTTTCTGCAGCACCTTTCCTGCAATTTGTTTCGTACTCTTCATCGGAAGCACTCTTATAGCACCTCACCCCAAAGAGGTTTTTGAGTTTTCTTGCTACATATGTTCAGGATGTTCTTTTTCCGAATTTATTATTATATATTTCTGCACTAGAACTTCCGTTTACCAAATAATTTACGAATTAATTTCTGTTTTACGTGTCTTATTTACAGACTGTTTGGAACAAATTAATTTCACAAAATTTCGTGAAATTCATTTGCAAATCCGATTTTTTGTGTTTGGTACTTTTATTAAACTATGAAATTCATTTGAAATTTCAAGATTTGCAAATCTTGGATTTGCTTGAGTTGTACTCAAATCTTAATGCAAGAGGTGAAATTTGCAATTTTACAAAAAACATATCCACAAAAAAATCTAATGAAGACAAGAATATCCCTATAATTATTAACATAATATAATACTATCTTTTTTTTATACAATCCTAGTTAAGTAAAATGTACATAGTTTTAAGTTAAGTCTATTATTTGTAAATCCAACTTGTGTTTAGAATGCATGTGGAATTAGAATTACTATTTCACGTATCCAAATAATAGAATTCATTTACAAATATAATTAATTGAAATGAATTCCATATTACAAAAGCATCCAAACACTATGTTAGTTTTTTTTTTCCTTGGCAAGCCCTACAAAAATTCCATTTAGTTAAATGTTTGTTTGCAGTAAAAAAAAAAAAAAAAAGATTTCAAATTGTGTTGCGTATATGATTAATGTGGAGATTTCTTCTGCAGATGAACTCTAAATGGAAGTTTGAGGGTACATCTCTTTTTAGTACATGTGAGGTTTGTTCTTCACTTTCCAAATGCCTTGGTACTTCTTTTGCTTTGCAAATGTTGGAAACCTTTTTTTTTTTTTTTTTCATGGGAATCGAAAAATAAAGAAATCTTGTCATATGACAACAGTTGGATTTTCTTCATAAAGGGTCTCAAATAATTGAATTTTAGTGTACTTTTTAAGGTTTATAACTTGTGTTTTCTGTTTTTAGAACCAATGCAGGAGCCCTGGAAGCGAGCCACTACCTAGAGGTATTGTTGCTGAAACTTCTAACTTGGAAAGGCGCCCTTTATGGGGTAAACCAAAGGTAATGCTACTCAATTTAAGATTTTTTTTTTGCCTTTCTGGCGACGCAAATATATTACAAATATTGAATAGTCTCTTTAGTGAGCAGGAGAGTCAAGCTTCAAAAAGTCTGTTTGCTGCTGCTGTTGGGATAAAGCAAAAGGAAACAGTAGACAAAATGGTGCAGAAGGTAAGCAGTTGATGTTTGCCCTGATACAAATATTGTGTATGGCTCTTTAACTTATTGAGTTCCTCTGCCTTCTTCGAATTTTCAGTTTCTCGCGAGCAATTTTTCTGTAATGCTTTTCCATTATGATGGCATTGTTGATGGATGGCATGATGTTGAATGGAGGGATAATGTGATACACATTTCTGCTCTCAATCAAACTAAATGGTAAATACTTTTTGCATTTCAAGATTATTTCCCCTTTTTCAATTGTTGATTTGCTGAAGTTTGGAATGATCTTATTTTAAGATACTTATCCTATTGAAATTTGGAGATATCTTATAAGATTTAAGATATCTTATCATATACACCATGTATTCTATAGTTGTAAAAAATAAAATAAGAAGGATTGCTTATTTCTTATAAGATAAAAAGTATGGTTTTGTTTTAAATTTTCATAGGATGTATGATAAGATTTCTTAAATCTTATAAGATTTACCCTCATTTCAATAGGATAAGTATCTTAAAATAAGACTATAACAAACAGAGCATTAGTTTCATTTTGGCTTTAAAATGCTGTTCTGGTCGCTCAGATATTCCCTTGTGATTTTAGGTGGTTCGCGAAGCGATTTATGCATCCAGATATAGTGGCAGAGTACAGCTACATTTTCCTTTGGGATGAAGACCTTGGAGTTGAAAATTTTGATCCTGTACGGTACGTCAAAAGTTATCACATTAAAAGCAGAATAGCAACAAAGAAACTGAAAATCACCAGAGAGATCATCTGGGGATAGATGAGACTATAAAGAGCCACTAGTTGCATCATGCTAATGAAGAGCCTTGATCATATATTCTTGTTTAAAAATAGATGCATTCGTCTATATTTTCCACAAAAACGGTTCCTTACTCTCTTTTATAGGATAGGATAAATTATTGCAGATTCTCTTCTATGCTGATTGGAATCAATTAGGCTTCTTACACGTCCCGATTCACTTGTTATTACTGCAGATACTTGTCAATTGTGAAAGAAGAAGGGCTTGAGATATCACAGCCCGCACTTGATATGGGCCACTCAGAAGTGCACCATCAGATAACAGCACGCGGAAGGAAATCAAATATGCATAGGTTCACTAAGAGTTTAGAGTTCTTCTACTTGATCTTTTGGAATGTTTATAACATTCTCTATCAGCTAACATCTCCTATAAGTTCTTTTTTTTTTTTTTTCTATCCCATTGCACTCAGGAGGACTTATAAGCCTGGTGCCGATGGAAATAGATGCGATGAAAAAAGCTCAGCTCCCCCTTGCACTGGGTAGGTACTCACACGGACCTGATTTATCATCTACAGATAAGTTTCACATGGGGTCCAAATTGTTCATTATGAGAACAATGAATAGAAGTAATTTGCTTGCGTTAGTATTTTGGGAGAATCCATTTGTGTTACTGCCTATTTTATCTTGGAAATTAAGACAGTAGAGTAACTACGCAGCAAGAAAGTTTACAAGATAATGTGTTTCTTACAGCTGGATAGAAGTGATGGCTCCTGTATTCTCAAGAGCAGCATGGCGCTGCGTATGGTATATGATCCAGGTTTAATTCTTTCCAGACACTTACTAGATAACAATAATATCATGTTAGCAGAGAGTAGGACAAGTTACATTAGTTGTGGTATGATTTTGTGAGCATTGATGATCTCTTCAATGATATTTCTACAGAATGACTTGATCCACGCTTGGGGGTTGGATATGAAGCTTGGCTATTGTGCACAGGCAATCCTCTCCTGCCTTTCTCCCTTCTCTACATTATCTCAAACCGCGCCCTGCCCCTAACCCCGCCCTCCCCTGCTTTGGCAAAAAGTGCTGTTTTGAAAGGCTAAAACTTCTAGCTTTTGAAAAAAGATAGAATTGAGTTTTCTTTAGAGTTTTTTATATTTTCCAAAATCCAATTCAAATATTTATTGCAAGAAGGATGTGATTTTCTTTTAAAAAGAAAAACACTTTTCCATGGGAAAAACACTAATGCAAACAGGCCCTTTTATCTTTTCATCTGCATTATTTGATGGTGAACATTCTTTTGATAGGGAGATCGAACAGAAAATATAGGGGTTGTGGATGCTGAATACATTGTCCATTACGGCCTCCCAACACTTGGAGATCCTGAAAACAAGGTCAGAAATATCATTCATTTGTCTATGTATGTTTTGATCTATCTGACTATGGCAAATAATAAATGAAAGAATGACTGAATCGAATGTGTAGCTCGATGGCAGCAAAATAGTGTGTGATGAAAATGCGAGGATTTTAGACTCTGACCATGATTATGTATCTTTCGGTTACCCTCAAACCAGATAATGTATTGATTTTGAAGTGTTTGACGAATCTCTCAACTGCAGGAATCCTACGGGTCAAAGATACTCAACTACAGAGTAGAGGTAAGTGAATAAACGATTTTACGACACAATCTATAATCCTGATTTACTTGGGTGTAAATGTTGCTCGTTCATAAAATCCAAATCTCATGTTTGAGGACAGTTAGTCTTTTGTCATGAATTGTTACATAGATCAAGTTGAGGCTAGACCACGTTTAATTATTGTTTTCCCGTCTGCGTGGGGGCAAGATCATTTTCTGTGTCATGTCGCTAACTGGGTGGCATCTCTTTTTCTCCAGGTTAGAAGGCAGTCCTACCATGAATACAAAGTATTCGCAAACCGATGGAAACAAGCTGCCGAGGAGGACAAATGCTGGAAGGATCCATATCCGGAGCCTGTGCAGCAGTGAATACACACAAGTATTAATATGTACAGCATCTATGTGTATATTACATTCATTGGACTCCGGTTCAAACAGGAGGGATACGCGATGCTAATCAATGAAGAGAGGTAAACACGGTGCACAGAAGAAAAAAGAAAAAGAAAGAGAAAAATTACTTTCTGGTGATAACTTAGAAAGCCTAAAGCAGATACAGAATAGTTGACTTAAGAAAGCTTTGTTAACCCTGTCTGTAGACTGAACCAATTGTGCTATACAACGAGTTAGATTTTTCTGCTCTTATTTTTGTATGCATAGCCTGGGGTTTTTTTTACCTTTGTTGATTTGATGCACTGATTATTTGTGGTGGAATGAAAATGAATTACATTGCCGATAAAAAATTTTTTTTAAAAAAAAAAGCACTTGTACCCTCAGCTCATTCAACAAAGTGCAAGTACTGCCTTCGAAAGTTAAAGTGGAATGATTGCATAGTGTTTCAAAGTGGTTAAAAGTTCCAAATTCGATTCATTTTATTTCATTACAAATTTGTCTGACCTATTCTCTCTTTACAAACATTATATACTTAAAAACAATTACATTTGAATGTCATGTGCGCAAGATTTTGGTCACTTCAACACTTCTTTTCTGTCTGCAGACTTTTTGCACGAGATATCAATCATTAGTCGTGATTAAGGGACAACTGATCTAATTGTGGCAAAAAAGATAAGGATAAAAGCTTAATTAATAACTACTTTTATTATTTTATTGTAATTAATTAATCAAACTATCAATTTGAAAAATCTTATCGCACTATTACTAGACAATCATCAAATCCCCATATTTTCAAAAGCTCCGACGAGACCTAATAGTATACACAAGCAACAATCCTTTGTATGTCACGCCCCGAAATCTAAGCCTTATATGAGGCGTGACACGCCACAGGCCGAAGCCCGCAAGGCTGTAAATAGTTCATTACACAAAAAAAAAAAAAACACCTGAATCTGTCCAAAACACATCAGAGCTCTATACACCATCAACAGTTATTTACAAAGGCAAGAGATACAATTTACATCTCGTCCTTCAAAAAATTTACAGAACTTTACTTCCGGTCGATCTATCTATTTATGTACATTAAGACAAAAGACTGGATTTATCCTACAAAAGAAATCGAGCTGTTGACGCCTCTAGTCAACTAAGGTGGGTTCTCTCCCTGATGATCCTGAGCATCACCCCCTGCAAAATATAAATAGAGAATGAGCGAAACAAAACTCAGTAAGTGAACACCCTGGATGAGACTCAAAGGCGATTCTAAAAGCATGCTCAACAGATATAACACAAAGGTAGACTCAAAGGATACAATAAGGTTTCACAACAAGTGCACAGATTGAGCCAGGGACAGGAGTTTAAACTCGGAAACACAGAATCCAAGCAGATAGAACCTCTTCAGAGCCGTGATATTAATACTAGATTCCCCATACACCACAAATAGGTATTTATTCGCCTCTTCCTCTCACGGTGAACCTCCCACCGATGAGGGCACACATCATACTCCTGTCCAGTGAACCATCTCCCACCGACGGGCAATAACACGGGTTTATATAACGGCGGTCTCACCCGCCGGGTGAGTGTCACAACTCTAAGGGTACACATTCAGCCACAAAGAAACACTGAATAATTCCAGAATCACATAATTCCAGGGACGTGAGAAACACAGTAGCTGCAGGCCCAACATTCTAAGTACACGTGGATAACCCGAAAGAAAATGACGAAGAATGAGTGAAAGACCCAACCAAGCGGAAAGAAAACGAGACACCGCAATACAGATGGGAGTCCAACTTACCTCTTTCTGATGTTCAGTCACACCCCACTTCCGCCTAACATTATACAATGATGATTGACTAATTAGCATGTCCAAAAAAAAAAAGAAAGTAAAATGCAGACTAAATGCTGATGTATACAGACCAAGAGAAAATAAATGATAACCAGCACTATATGTATCTTTATATTCATAACTACTGAGAACCAGCTAGCAACGTTATACCGTTAAATAGAGCAAGAATCATACACCATCAACAATCGTAAGTTAAGTTCTACCCAATTCAACAAAGGTAACTCTATGTATATAATTTCACCTCGTTTCTTTTTTTTTTTTTTTCCTTCTCTGCTAACTCAACAGACAACACACATATGCCAAGCTCAAACCTATTTACTTCAATATCACAATTCAACCTCACATGTACAACCTTGTACACATATGCATAAACTGTAACATACCAATTCATCCATATAATAAGTTAATTACTTCCCCCTTAAAGATACAGCTGGTTACACAAGATTATAAGCATTAAAAATGTATATACACAAATTTCAGCATCACATCTTATGCCCTGTTAAGAGTATCGTTACATATTATTGATTTCTCTTACACATTTCAGACTCATAGCCCTATATACCTAAATACCCACATGCAAGAATCTATGAAGAAATTCAGGGAAAGCAATTAATTAAATAAACCCACTTACTTGATTTTTATGCCCAAAAGAAAAAAACCAGTTTCTTACTCTTAAGTTTCAGCAGCAACAGCGAAAAGGAAGATAAAACAGAGAGAGGGATTTGGGGCAAATTTTCGGACAAAAGAAGGTGAAAAAGAAAGGGGTTTGAGCTAATGTTAATCTCATTAAAGTAGACTTATTATTATTGTGTTTTAGCCCCACTGAAGTCTTGTTATTTACTTATACCACCCAGGTAAATGACAGCTGTAACTTATGCAGACCACACATGCACACACGTGGACTAGAATGTAAGTCAGGTAAGGAACTTTTTATAGTCTTCCCTTTTCTTTTCTTTTCTTTCTTGCAGGTATTACATTGTAAGATTAAAATCTCAATAAATAGCATAAAAACATACAGGATGTAACATCAATTAGATTATTGCATGGCTAACTAACACTAGCTTCATTAAGAGGAAAAATCCTCCACAAAATGTACCACTAATTAAAAATTTTTAATAACCTGGAAATATTTCTCCCTAAATAATTATTAACAAGTAGTAGTAACACTAAAACAATAGGCTTTGATGTCATCTAAACGTGAGAGTTTCATACACCGAACTGTCAAGACTAAACCAAAACATAGGCAAGACCCTGAGAAGAAATGATAATCTGAAAGCCAAAAGTTGCAGACACACTTGATTCTTGTTAACGTTTCATTAGAGATGGCATCCAAAACAATTACAAGTCTTGGGAGTGAAAGAGCAGAAACCAAAGGGCCTGTTTGGAATGTTGAAATTGATAGCATAGCAAGAAGGAGCAGTCAAGCAATATTGATTGGCCCCACCACTACTACAGCAAGTGCAGAGTGCACATATCTGAAAGCTCCCAAGCTTCCTCCTACTCTCATTCATCATCATCATCATCCTCACCACCTTCTCTGGCTCCATGTAAGGCATCATTTCAGTTTCCACAGCCTTAGCTGACTCATTTTTGGCCTAAAAGACAAGAACCCAACATATAGAAAAATGAAAACATCAAAACTATTTAATAAAGATAACGCACAAGAAACAGATCAAGAAAGACTCACAAAAGTGGGTTCTTGGAGAGTGATGATGAAGAGAAGGCAAATCGGCAAAAGAACCCCTCTTGGTTAAAGCTGACACTTTTTTCCTTTTCTTTATTTTTGCACCAAAAATACGCGGCTTGGTCCCAAAAAAAACAAAGAAAAGAAAAGAAAAAAAAAAGAGTATTTTTTAAATAGAATCAAAAAATTTACAGGTGTAACGCCTTTGCTGAGTCTTGGTACCTGAGATGGCTTCTAAATTCTCTGAAGTATGATGTTGTTGGAGTCGGTCAAAAAAACACCAATTTGATGATAGTGCTTTAGAGGGGGAAATTTTTTATTTTTACCCTATTTTTAAAAAATTATTGCAAAAATACCCTTATTTTGAAAAATTTTTCAAAAATACCCTTTTCGGTAAGTCACCTACTGAAATTTGAAAAAAGGTAGGTGACTTACCATTCACGGATCCCGAAATTTGAAAAAATAAGCAATTATGTTTTTAACGAAAATGGCAAGTCACCAAGCTCGGTAGGTGACTTACCGAAAATGGGGTATGCATTGAAGCCAAAAAAAAATATCTGCATTGAAACCAAAAAAAGCAAAGACACATGTATTAAATGCAACCAAAAAAGCACATATATTAAATACAGTAAAAAAAGGCTAAGGCACATGCATTAAATGCACACAAGCCTTTCAGCCAACAAAGTGTGCAAACGCATTTAATGCATTACACACCCCCAAGCCCCCACGCCTCTACCCCCCACCCCCACCCTCAAACCTCAACCATTCACAAACCATTTTCGGTAGGTCACCTACAGTTTCGGTAGGTGACTTACCGTTTTAATTAAAAAACGTATACGTTTATTTTTTCAAATTTCGGGATCCGTGAACGGTAAGTTACCTATTTTTTTTTAAATTTTGGTAGGTAATTTATCAAAAAGGGTATTTTTGAAAAGTTTTTCAAAATAAAGGTATTTTTACGATAATTTTTTAAAAGTAGGGTAAAAATAAAAAATTTTCTTTAGAGGACTAGTAGCATTAGTTATGTCATAAGTAGAGTGCAGTGTCTGCGATATCTAATAGACGATTACTGATATTATGCCAGTGGTAAAGGTAGCACTAGCGGTCTTAGTTATGTCAGGACTCATAACTAAAACCAGTACTTTATGTGTGGATAGTGGGAGTTCGGCTTGAATCATGAATGAGATGGATTTTTCCAAAGCTTTTTGCCAAATTCTGATGGAAGGCAAACTTGGAATAGACGACTTGTGGGGTTGGAGAGCTTAGCATTGTGCCAGAAGTTAAGTTAGTTAGTAGAGTCACAACTTCAATTTTTTAATGACAACAGGGAATTAGGCATCTATATGTGTTATGGATGGATTTGAGGGTTTTGTAGTGCCTATATGGTATTGATGGGTTAGGTTGTCAAGTATGGATATCACGTGAAAGATGCTGGAACTCAATAATTTCAATATGATTGACAAGCAATAATGTCACTGTAAAGATCCAATAACTGTGAAATGTGCATACAACTCTAATAAGATGGTTTTAATAGTTTATTACCATTTAGTTCCTCTTGTCTAAACAATTCCTTATCCCATGATATTTAGGCGATGGAAATCATTTCCCTTTTTTCTTTTGTAATATTTGCTTTGCAAAACTTCGTCACAAGACGTAATTGGGCTAGAGGAGGGGTCCTTTTGCTAAGTACAAATAGGAGATAAATCTTTTCATATCAATAGTTCTCTTATATTAATATGAGAAAAAAATCTTAACCCTATATATATATATATATATATGTATATATAAACATATATGTAGAATATAATTTTAACTATTAATGAAATTCAAATATCAAAATGGTGAGTAATGTGAGAGAATTTGCTCACTTAAATTTGTTTGCCCACCCATTTCTTGTGCATTTTAATCTTGTGATCACTGCATACTTGAATATTTCCTATCTTGCGTATTTGTAGCTAACTTCTTGTGGTCGTCAAATTTGGTTCTCGTGGCCATTAGGCTTGTGGATTGGTGATATATTTGATCGTTTTTTCCCAAAAAAAAAAAAAAGCCTTCGAGATTGATTTTTATATTCGCAAATACCCTAAAGGCACAAACTTCATGATCGATCACTAACCCAAAGGGAGAGATGGCCCGTGTCAACATGCAAACTCAAATACATACATATATATATATATATATACACACACACACACTATGATTCTTATTTATTTTCTAATATGTATATGTATACTGCTTTACACAGATTTATAATCTACTTGAATTTATATACTATGATTTTGAGTATTATTTAGTTTTTAATTAATTGAACATATGTATATGGATATTGTTTACACAAATCATAATTCTGAAATAAATTTAATGTAATCTTAAGATACAAATTAAAGTAATTTTTAAACAAAAAAAAGTATCTTCTAATATACATTTTGTTTTTTGCTAAGTTAACAAATATTTATATTAATCAAAAAAGGATTTACAAGTTACAACCGATATAGTTGAGACTTAAGACAACAATCTTTACCCAGTCAATTTGGAGGAACACACTTTAAAAAACATGTTGGAATAAACACTAAAGCAAAAGAATTGTTTAGAAGAATTAATTAAATCATAATCAAATTCACAAAACTATCCCATCGAACACCCCCACCAATAAAGAATTTATTAAAGAATTTTATTGCATTTTTAATATTTCTCTGCGTCTTTTGGAAAGTTGAAAAGAGAGATGGCAAGGCGAGTGGGCGGCGACGGCGGTGGCGGTGGCGGTGGCGGTGGTGGTCGTGGTCGTGGCAGGAGGGACGACGACGGCTCGGCGTCTCTACTGACTCGGGCGGTGAGCAAGGCGTTTGCTTTCGTCAGATTCGCGGAGTTCGAGATCCTCTTTGTACTCTTCTTTATCATAGTCTTCATCGTCTTCAAAGATCTGGTTTGCCTCTTTACTTTTCCATTTTCTCTCTCTCATTTTTGGGCGCTCGCACACACACACAAAAATATGTCTATATATATATATATATATATATATATGTATATGTATATGTATATCTGTATATATGTATATAATTGTTCACATGCTGCAGAAAGATCCATCGGTTTAAGTTTGTTTACAAAGTATTGGCAAAGTGGGTTCGGCTATCAAATTCATGAGAAAAAGTTTACAGAATTTTAAGCGTAGCCATTATTGAGTAGTGCAAGTGGTTGAGATTATTCGTAGGCCTGTGTTCGGATCCCATTAGGGGCGGGGAGTTGGGGGGGGGGGGGGAGGGGAAGAATTGGGAGTAGCCAAGACATTATTATCCTTGGGCGGCCAATGCCCAGAATAAACCCCTGGGACGAGCGGAGTTTGCTAAACGGAAAAATGGTAGCTTTTTGTTGTTGGTACAGGTTTTGGTTTTGATGCGGATATTATACAATGACAAATAGGTGGTAGTAGACAGGTTGATACATGTTTCAGAAGACAGGACTGAGATCAATTGGTCAGAGTTCTTGAAAAGATTGTTAGGGGCAGTGCCGCCTGTGATGGGGTCTGTTGTAAAACCGCATGATGGTGCCGTGCTGTGTACTAGACCAAACATTCTGCTAACCTACCTTCTGTATTAAAGTAGAGGAGTTTTATGTATCTTCTATTGTTGTTGCGGCCGGTTTGGCTGTCCTTTTCCTATCTTCACAGAATTATGAAATGTAATGGAGCATCTTAGTTTAGGTTGGATAATCACGAGTCCAGATGCTGTAAAGAGGGTTTTTATATTTATAAATAAAAGTTAGACAGGAAACCTCTTAGTGGGATGCAGAAATAGAGTTTATGTGTAAGAGGGGGTTGTTTAACAATAATTTCTCATAGTGAAATAATCAGGATTAGCATTGGCCTAATGAAGATCAGAGAATTCTTCATGATTTCTTCGTGATTGAGATGGCAATGACTGAGGTAGAAAAATGAATGTAGGAGTTGTAAGGATTTTACAAGCAATATTTGCATGTTTCATTCAGAACTTCTTTATGTTCAACTTTCTTTAGAAAATTTTGTGCTGCTTGTGGAATTAATGGTTGGGGGAAGAAAAGAATGTGAGCGAGAGCAAGCCAGCAAGAGAGCCGCTGAGTGGGAGGGATGGCTGGAGGAATGTGAGGAGATAGGGAGGAGGGAAGGTTAAGCAGTATCTCCAAGAGTTAAGTTCCCAATGGAGGGTGGAAGAATAGAATTGGACGTGGACCTAAGACCAAGACGTGCTAGAGTTACCTGTCAACTGTTGAACTTAATCAAGGAAAGGTTTTAGCTAAATGTATCTTATCCTATTTGACTAACTGATAGCATAATTAGCGTATGAATCCATAAGGAAGGGCATTTTCTTTGGCGTTTCATCTGATCACTTTTTTCGTTCTCCAATTTCATGTGTCTATGTTGTTTCTTTACTAGGGGAGCATACAATAAAGCCCTTTTGTACTGAGAAATGAAACTAAAAGTGGATTGGTTATTAGGTTCTGCTAAACATGATATCCACTGTAGTTAAACTCCAATTATTTAGCTTCCCTCCGACATATCATCCTAAATAACATGTAGTATTGCCTATTTGCTCCTCTCTTGCCACACTAAGCTACTAAAGAAGTAGCTTTGCTCCAAAGTTGGACAAGGTACAGCTCCCCTTACTTTTGCTGACCTCTCCGCTTCCTAGAACTGTTCATGGCATAAATGCTTATGGAAGCCCTAGCTATACAAGACTTGGCCGATTAGAGCTCTGATGCATTACCATTTCCAATTTCTTGCCAATCTTTTTCTTTTTTTCCTTGTTTGCTTTTCCAATCTCAAGTCAATTTAAATGTAATTGCTGCATCATATAATGTCAGTTGGTGACTAGCTAGTGCTCCATTAATCTGTACAATTTTATCTGCAGACTTCAAGACCAGAGTACAACCAAATTCTAGTGAAGAAACCTGGTGGATCTGATTGGTGGAGATACTGATAGCCGTGGCCCTGATTGGTGGAGATCGTAATAGTTATGGTCCTGATTGCTGGACATCCTGGTAGTCGTGGCAGCTTTCTTAGAAACTTCCCCTGATGGTTGAATGTATCCGATGCGTGCATTTCCATGTGATGTTCTTCTTCTTTTAGTTTCTCCCATTAAGATTTTCATCCTTCCTTTCTGTCATAGGTCGAATTCTACTATCTAATGTTGAAGTTACATGTGAATATATAGAAGTACTTGCCTAAAGTATATTATAAATTCGTCGTGCAAAATATAATGCTTACTTTATAATTGAGAAAATGCTCAGACTTGCTTTATATTTGTTAAACTTGCATGAGGCGACATGTAAATCTTCTTCGTCTTATTTATTCAGCTAGTAATATGTCTCCCTATTTTTATAACGCTTATTTGTCGGAATTTGGGTTTTTAAGGTGGTGGTAAGGAGGCATTTGCGGCAGATAAATTACCCACCTCGTAGTGTCCCGCCTCCCATGGAGCAACGGTTAGGTATTAATTACCTTGGTTCAGATATGCGTCCCCCATCTACTGGAACCAAAATTAAATGTAGAGGCCTGAATACTTTTAATCTTTGAAATATTTTTCAGCCCTTCAAGGATTGAATCAAATTAAATTTTATTCTATTGTACCGAGTTGGTTATATGAATTTGACAGCTAATGTTTCACTTCCTTAATACCGCTTAAGAATGATGTACAATCAACGTTTTCGTTATGCTTCGTAATAAACTATGTTTATAACCATGGCTAAGCTACTTTAGCAAAGATTTTTTCTTGTTGACCAACTAATTTCAAATTGAGGAAATCGTGTAGTTTTTATTTCGTTCAACCTTTTTCTAGAAATAGAAATAATCGCAATAGCAAGTGGTTTCATCCTCGTTCCAACATAAGTAAAACGCATATGCTCACTGAACAAAAGGAAAACAAGTAATCCTGAGGGGTTAACCTAGACATGGACCACTAGTAGAAGATTTGTTCACGTCTCAAGTTTAAATCAACCAATAAATTAATTTTCTTGGAGTTTAATCTCAGCAAGTCCCATATCTAACTAACTTGAACCGTTTTCCCTGCTAGCAGGGTTTCGGTCGCCGAAGGAAAAAGGGAAAGGAATTTAAGGAACACATAAATTGACATCTCCTATGGCAATAGGAAACCAAGAGACCTAGAATCATCTAACTCAGGATGAGCACTTGACCGCAGCAAACACAAGCAACAATTAATCTCTGGGTATACCTGCATTCATGCTATAATAGAAAACAATAAAAGCTTTAGTAATTGCGAAACTCAAGTTGAAAATAGATGAGCGGAGAAGACAAGACGCAAACTGGAAAAGCAAGTGGGGGGCATATCAGGTTTTCAGTTTTTCCATGTGACATTGTCGCTGTGTTTGTTATATGCTTATTTGAAATCTTAAGCAAGATGTGTTAGTTATATGCTTACATAAAATTATATGCATTTCAGATTTAAAATTTCAGATAAATATATAACAAACACAGCATAAGATGTGTCATCCACAAATGGGAAATAGATCAACCAAGGAATGGCCACTGTATCTTAAGCAATTTGCTATTCTTATGATATTTGCTTACCCTTGAAATGCATTTCCAGCTCTGACAAGCAAAAGCAGTATCCATGCCCTTCATTGCTGCCACTTTTGATGCTATAGCGAATCTTCCCTGCTCCTTTTCCCATGCTTGGATGCTTGGCAGTAATGGCCTCAGCAGATTTGTCTAGCAAACTTTCTTATTTCCACAAGCCACCATCTTTTGCTCACACAGCCACTCTAGGATACAAATGCCTAAGTTGCTCAAACTGGAATACTCAGTGGCAAAATTGGTGATGTCAAGAATCAAATCCGTAATGTTTTTTTTTTCCCCCCCCCCCCCCCCCAATCAAGCATAATCACTCTGATTTCATATCTCATCTCTCTGCAATCTGTTCATGTATGTCTCTTGCCATATAATGGCACATAAATTGACAATTGCAGGACATGTGATCTAAGTCAAGTCATCAACTAAGAGACATCTTCTGAAACCTAAAAGAGGGAAGGGGTAAATCTTATGGTGTTGCCACCAAAGGGGTGAAATTAACAGATTATGCATGACCCCCAGAGTTGTTCCATCCTAAGACACGATCTCAATGATGGAGAATAAAAGAATTTCGGAAAAGCAAAAGAAAAAAGAACTCCCCCAGAAACAAGCATGCCACCGAAGTCCTTGCTCTTCACTAGTAAGGCTGTGACTCTGAAAACAAGCACATGAACAGTGAAAGAATAACAGAACCAAACCTCCACCTTCAGTACAATACAGAATCATCTGTATGTATGTTGTACAGGTATCTCTTAGTTAATTTTTCCTATTTACTTCTTATTATCAGTTTTCAACTTTTCTTTAGGTGGGGCTTTCATCTTATGATTTGTCAAGTGCATTTTATGTAGCCAAGCATTTGGCACACTAAGTACTGCACAGCCCTTCATACAATTTTAACTCATCTACAGCAACAAAAACTAACCATCCCGTGATTACAACGAAATAACGAGAAATGGATCTCCAGAGTGCAAAGAGACACCGGAAATTGTAACCTCTAAAAATCAAACTGATGAACCAGATTACCTTAAACATTTTTGCAATGAAATGCTGTTCTCTGTTGATCAAAGAATTCTACACAAAATTTGACAATGAAGTTCTGCCATACTAAAGGGAAGAGAAAAGTGAAAGTAGTGGATCTACCTTGGTTCTGCATGCTAAAATCATGAAATACGCAAAAATGGATACAAAATGTTGTCTACAGTGTTCACTTTGCTGTTATATTTGGAGAAACACTATATATATATATATATATATATATATTGAAAAATAAAAGAAAAAAAAAAAGTGGCATATGTGGACTCAGCAATCCATGTTCAAAAAAGATCACAATTTCCAAGTCGTGGAAGAGAATAGGAATTAGCATGCACGGAGACGACAGACGGCAGCAAGATAAGGAATCACGCATCCCTATTAAATATTTGAATATGAATTTGTAGACTGTTTGGATCAGTAAGGAGCATATCATGCCACTCACCCAATGTAAACAATAACTCTTTATCTTTACTTTGTACGACCAACAAAGTAGAAACATGAAAATGAAATATGCTTAAAAATTAAAGAATCATCTGGTAACTGCATGACCAAGTAGCCATGAAGCCAAAAGAATATTTATATCATAAGATGCAGATAATAGACGATGATAAGGTAAAATAAGGGATTAAGGGATAGCTCAAGTGGTTGATACTCTCAATTTAGGAGTGAGATCCTAGGTTCAAATCCAATGGGGTGGGGGGGTTTAAAAAAAAAAAAAAACTTTAAAAAGGGTAAAATAATGATACTCCTCTACCTAGATTTGGGAAGTAAAAGTAGTCGTCCTGCCTCATACTTTGATCTTTACAAGTAATGAAGAATACAGAGTGGGCAGAGTGTGAGTGCATACATTAACAAAGACAATTGATCATTATAAGAAATGACATGCAAAATATTTAGTAAAGATAATATAGCAAAGTCACAAAAGCTCTACTTCACATTCAGTCGAATGATCATATCCTTGAAGATGGAGATATTACTGCTGGGAGGTGCTTGAGCTTTTTGACCTTTTGCCATAGAAATTAATTATTCATCCAAATTCATGTGTGTGTTTCTGATTATCAAATATATTGAGAGAATTGAACTTGCAAGCAAAAACAACTTTCCATCTTTATATAATATTTGTCAATTACTTTTGAAATATTTGTTCTTTCTTCATTTAGTCTTAACTATAGAATAGGCAGTCTGTATGGGGAATTACTTGTCCTCTCATTTTCTGTTCCTTGTCCTTCCCTATTAGCAAATCCAAGATCCAAATGAAGCACTTCACCTTTCACTTATCCTCTCCTCTTAGCAAATCCAAGACCCAAATAAAGCACTTCACCTTTCTTCTATAAAATAGCATAGGACTTTTACACACTATAACATTCCTTGTTCTGCTATTAATTCTGTCCTAACTAAGATTCACTTCTGAATCCGATTGCCTAGATAAGTTTCTTCCATTGTGTGAGGTGTGAATGTTGCCTTCTTCCTTGTCATACACTTGTTCGCCAAAGGGTGACCTTGTATGATGAAGAAAATAAGTTTAATTTAGTGGGGAGGGCAGAGTAGTGTTTGCAGAGGTATATAGAAAAGAACCAACTACAATAAGATGCATATCAATACTAATTTGGCAACAAAAACAGCATGATCATATCCAAATCAAGTAACACGAATAGAAATCTATAGGTAGAAGCACAATAAATAAAGCAGACAGCAGATTTCCTCCAGGTATAACTACAGTCATTTTTAGTTGACAATAAAAGAGAATCTGAGGAAGTACCTGCTGCCACCAAAAATCTGGGAAATTTTTCTTCCAGGACCAGGTGATGGCTGTTACAATGAGCTATACCTGCAATGGTATTTGCCAATTCATGACTCTTTGTACGGTCTAAAACATCAAGTCAATGAATTCATCACTTTGCTGCCTGCACTTGTCTTCAGGAACAACCAAAAAGAAAGCTGGAGATTAAATTGAAGAGACGAACCTAGCAAGATGGCATGAAAATCAAATTAAGAGCTCTTACCTGCACAGTCTAAAACACCAAGTCGATGAATTCATCACTTTACTGCCTGCACTTGTCTTTGGGAACAACCAAAAAAGAAAGCTGGAGATTAAATTGAAGAGACCAACCTAGCAAGAAGGCATGAAAATCAAATTAAGAGCTCTTACCTCTTACGAAAGGTCTTTGAGAATCTAAACTTATTATTGTGGAAAGCCACTTACAAAAGGATAGTTCTCTGTGACCATTCTCCTATATGTATTATTCTTTTCTGCAATACAAGATGTGAAAATGCAGTTGTTACTTAGCAGGGTGGCTTTATGTTTGTAGCAATGCGCCTACACAATCACTAAGCCGAACATAAAAATCACTAAACCAAGAATGGATGTTAAAGTCTCAAAGGCCTTTACTTCTATAATACAAGACAATACTAAAATAGCACTTGGATCTAAGATAACACTTATCAAGACATCACTTTTAGAAACATGAATCAAGCTTGTCTGCTATCCAAGTCAATGCATTTGGTTTACAATTCATACCTTAGGACAGAGCATCATAACATTTATAAAATGTAATACTTAAATTCACCAGAGTACTTTAAATGTATCACAGTTTGTTATCATGCATGATACCAAAATAACATGTCATGCAGAGGGTGATTTAAACGTCTCCCTTCCCATTCTGTAAACTGGAAGAATCCACATTCTAAGTAAACATTGAATTAAAATAAGAGTAAGATCTTATTCACAATCAGTCAAAATAACCTCGCCGGAAACTGGAATATTAGGCTGATCTTTCAGAAGACAAGAGAATGACAAACAACTACAAAAGAAAATTTAATTATTTAAAAAGACTCAATATGAAATAAAGAAAGACGCTATTAAAGCAGCATCAGTTTTGATAGTATAACCCTGATGAATGATGAGACACGCACTGAGAGAAACAAAAGAGTAAACAGTACATAAATGTGATGCAAGACCTAAAAACAAGCACCACACAGAAACAAGTTTTCAGATGCATACATCCTGGTTTTATTTGTCAATGATCACCAGCAAGGCAAAACAAAGCCACCTGGATCAGAAAGCTATATACAAGACGATGGCTTAAAAAGATTCAGATAACCAGAAAATGGGCTGTTGGAATAGATAAAATGTTCACAGCTGGTTCCATAAAATTTGACAATATTTGGGGATTTATACAATGCGGCCAAGGTAAGTTCAAAGAATGCAACCTTGTCAACTGAAATGCATTTTCCAGAAGAACAGGTTGACCATGACCGAATTCTGTACATCTCCAGCTATGGAAATGAATTTACAGGAAAGTTTTTTTCTTAGACCTCCAAAAGACTGGAAAATTGATAACTAGCTCACAATAGGATAAATAAATCATCCCTCAGGCTCAATTTTATTATCACCAGAAGACATGCTTCTTGCATCTGTCAGTGAAAGCCTCCTGGGCTTTGTGGAACCAGATTCAACAAGCCCATCTGATGACAAAGTTAGTGCACCAGTTGCTGATGATGAACCCAAGAAACGCCTAACAGCTGGAGCATCAGATGATGATGCGGAAAGATTGTACGTGAAGACTTCCATTGGATGGTCAAATTTGCAACTTGGCCCAAACTTGCAAATTCCATACCGAGAGTAGAACATGCACAAAGGTTCCCCCTAAAAAGCAAGAAGGAAACAGTAAAAGAAGATAGAAAGGACAAATTCTCTACTAATGGAAATTAATAAAAGAACAACAATTCCATCTCATCCACCACTCCTCTTTTTCAACTATACAAGACAATGTGTGCAAAATTGATACAGCCTAATGTCTCCTTATAACTTGCCTACTTGTGTTCTCAGAAGCTCTTAATGGGTTGAGCATCTACTATCTTACTTAAGTCTCAGTACAGAAGACACAAGCATAAGCTTCACGACAATCAGAAATATATTTCTGCTCTCTGTTTGTATCCTCTCCTTTCTTGCCCTCTGAGAGAGAGAAAGGATGGGGTGAAAATGGGAAAGAAAGAACTAGCAACAGCTGTAGATTTTGCACTTAATCCCAAAAATTTTGGTTGTATCCCCAAAATTCGGTTGGGTTGGGCAAAAGCACCACTCTACCATAAGCTTCTCAGAATATGAATATTTCCATATCAAAATGGGACCTTAAGTAGCTACCTAATTTTGTAAACATAAGCTATATTTACCTAATAACTCAACCAAATGAATTTGCCAAGTACATAATCAAAGCTCATATTCTGTTCTAAACTCTAAATATAATTAGTGGAAAAAAAAAATGTAAATGGTTTAAATTCGTTACAAAAAGCAATAAATGATTTTTCAAGCCTACTTTCATTAGTAATATATGATCTTTCAACTTACAATAGCGCCCATTGAAAATGAAAGAACAAAGCAATGTTGCAGGAAAACCTGTGTGAATGGCAAATCTAAGGATTTGTGCATACACATCCAATAAAAAATGTATTTTGTAATGCATATGGCTATGTAACGCAAGTGTATATGATTTATGTGAATATTTGTCACCTTTGTTAAAGGTTTTCAAACACAGGAAATAGAAGTATCCAAATACTAAACTGCTGCTTTAGCTCTGGCTGTCAGAGACCAAAATATGACTGAAGTATCAGCATAAATTCAGCAATTCAGCATCATTATTAACTTGTCATTGTTTACTACTTTATATCTTATCCTTGAAGCTATGTTTTAAAGATACCTCAGACCTGCCATCTCTTCAGGAGCTCTATGCAATCAATATCTCACATCTTTCTTATATTTAAAAGTCCGTGTCCAATTGCCTTCCTGGTTCTTCACGAAATTGTCTGCTAGTAGCCCTTCTCATTTCTTCTGTTTCCACTTATATTTTTAGGGTTCAAGTTTTCTAATTTTCATACCCTCCTTGTGACTCCAAAATCTAAAAACTGTCTCCTAGTGGACTTAGTAATTGAAAATCTAGTTTATGGTCACCGGAGAACATTGGTACTAGACTTGTCTTAAAACCTAATTCAACATTGACTTTTCCGCCTGAATAAACAGAAGTGCTCAATCCTTTCAAAATTATAAACTCTCAAAGTTAAGAGATTGGAAGTGCCAGCACGTCACATAACTGGACAATGAGGCACTCAGAAATACCTACAGGAGCTGTTCAAGGAAACGAAGCTATAAGCGGTACAAACTTCTGCTCACTGTCAGGTTCATAAATAGATATTGATAGAACAAATAAAACACATAAAATAGATCATATTCATCTCACCGGACGAAGAGGAAGTCCAATAGGACTCAACATACAGTCTGGAGCAGGAATCAGTCTCTCCTTTGGATGATGGAACTTACAAACGGCACCAAACTTGCAATCCCCAGTCTTCATATAAAACTGACACTCAGGTTGTCCTGGTCTCTCAGGAAATACACTCTCACTTTGCAATGCATAATATCCCATAGGTAAAGAACCAGACCGGTATGAAGAATATGGCCCTTGAGATCCCATGTTTGCTGCTTCATTCAGGTGTGAAGCTCCCTGACCTTGGCTGTTTCCTGTGGTTTGCCGGTTACCCTCAGAAGGTGAAACCGCACCCAGCTGACCCTGTAAAGATAGTCAATCATAAGAAATTTCAGTTGGAGATTCTTAAATAACTAATTGACTTGAAAAATTCATCTTTTCTGATGCTCTATTGACAATTACTACTACTTCCCAAGGTGTGCGGGCTGTCTTGCTTTTTTCTTGTGTAACATTACACCAGAGTCTTGGGCAAGTAATTGGTTTTAGACCATATTTTCCTAGTTCACAGTCAATCTTATAAATGCATTTGCACCTTAGCAATTAAATGTTCGTACATTTGGACTCACAGTTTTGAATTTGTCATGATTTGTGACCATGTCCAATATTAGTTCAACCACTCCACTTGAATTCATCAAGAATTGGTCCTCTACAAAGGGAGGGGAAGAGTGGGGCAGGAAGTATTGGCTATTGCTATCTGATCAGGCACCTTGGCGCATTCAGTTTAACACCCCTAGGGATATAATAACTATCTAAGAAGATGCAAAGTTCCCTAATTCCCACCCACAAAAGATCAACAAGACTCTCAATCACTACATGGAATGTTCAAGCATCTTTTCAAATTGAACAGCTACACAACAACTTACACTGTATGCATTCCATCCTGGGACTGATACCACTCCCTGAGGCAAAATTAGTGGTGCATAACTGGAACTGGCAATAAAAGAGGCTCTGTATGATAGCTGACCAGGAGTTGTTGGAGACTGGACAGGAGGATAAACAGGAGAACTACGTAAAGAGATCATCATGTTTGATGGTTGAGGATGGTGGAATTTGCACGTGCTGCCAAACTTGCACTGTCCAGTTCTCAAATAATATGCACATTCGGCTTCATCCTGCAAGTGTGTATAGAAGGATAAGACAACTAAATCAGTACAGGAATTTATTCCAACTTATGATGCATCAACAATGATCAGATGCACGAAGATATGCTGATGGATAAGATTAATGAAGACACACTGTTTCCACTCAATCGATATACAAAGAAAACAAAGGAAAAAGGATCATGCGGCATTTTTTAGTTCACCTAGACATCATAATGCTTAGATTTTGGACAGTCTCTTAGCCTACATCAATGTGATCAATTAGTAAGGTCTCTTTGCTATGGTCTTATAGAACTTTAGCATGTTTTCACCAACATGAGATAAACATCATCAACAACCAAGACAGAGTATACAAACTACAGTATCCAAATCGCATCATTGTCTCCCCTTTGTTGGCTTAACACAATAACCACCTTTGGATGCTCCTAAAAGTTATATCAGTATCTTCAGATTGTTATAATATAAAAGTATGATATAAAATGAAGCAGACGTGAAATTCACAAAATTATGTGCAGCGTGCGCTATATCCACATAAATCTTAAAGAGTGAGGCAATAAATATTAATTTGGTGCAAAAAAGTGGAGTCGTGAAGAAAAAGTCCTGACCGGGCGAAGTGGATAACCCAAGACATTCAGAGCAACTCTTCCAGCAATCCCAGCCTTCTCTCTAGGATGATGAAACTTACATGTCGCCCCGAACTTGCACGTGCCAGTCTTCAAATAATACTGGAAAACAAAAAAGAATCTCCAGTTATCAACAGGGAATATGTTGAACAGATCGCAGAGTACCCTCAACCATAATGCAGAAGAAGAGGAATACAGATTATAAGCCAAACCAGATTCTGGTCAAAGACATCATTGACTTGGAAAGACATTCATACTGAATTAAATAGAAAATTTGTTTGAAGTAACCTTTAATTAAGAAAAACTGAAACCAATCATCCTAAGTATCTTCCTTTTGATAGTAGATACCAAATACCAAAAGAATAGACGAGCTTACCTGTACCCATATAGGATCTGGGAAAGGAGCAATCAATTTCTGAACTTATTCAAAACAAAAATGGAACAAGGAATTGAATTCCATAATTAACATTTTCTGGTGGAAGCAATCCAAATTGAAAAGCTTACAAGTTTTGGTAAAGTAGGTAGGAAACTGATCGTGTCATTGCACCATTAAATCTGTAATTCTTACTTTCAAAATAATTTGGATCACAGAGTTCCAAAAGAACATATTTTCTTCAGGTACATCACCATTTGGAGAAAGAAACAAGAAAATTAAACCCAAGAAAGAGAAAAGTTAAATAGGATTATCTCCAATGCAATCGCCAGCTAATAACACTGCAAGGCAAGTCAATAATGAGAAGAAACCATGTGGTGGGCGTACCTGGCATTCAGGCTGCCCTATTCTTTCGGGATATTCTCCTTTCATCCTTGCTGTGGCAATAGCCTATAATTTAAAAGATTCTGAATGAGTCCATCAGTTCCAGAAAATATATATGTATTCACAAGTGTTCATTTGGAATGTGGCTGTAAGGCCTGATTAGGAGTCAAGAATTATCCACGTTGACCAACTGTATCCAAAGAAAGCATGTTTTACATTTTAACAAGATGCATGTCTCTTAAATAGATAAAAAGCATGCTAGAGAAAAGTTTCTCCCACAGAAGAAAACAAGTATTCACAAGAAAATGTAAGAAATCATTTTTTAAATGCAGACGCTGTTTAAAATTATAGCACAATTACGCAGAAAATTTATTACTGTCATAGTATTGGACATAAGATAACTTTAGATTCATTGGACAAGAATCAGAAACTACCAAGTGATTGAGTCAATGAAGCATATACATCTATAATTACATGGGGACTTGAGGTTTAATTAAATTGATGAAACTTTGATCAGCAGCAGCTAAGTTTATTTAAAGACCACTTGAGTACAAGTCACTAGTCTTTTAATTAGGAATTTGTTCATCCAAATGTCAACAGAAGGTGTAAAGCAATGTCACTATCAGTTTCTGCAATACAAAGAAATTGTATTCTTATATGTGCATGTGAGTCTACATTTCTCCATGAGATTTCTCATGTACAACTGACAAGATAGAATTATTAACTTGCTAACAAAAAGCTATTACATCAAAGATGACAACCAATCCGGGAAGCCATGTAATTTCAATCTGTCCAACTATTCAGTATACCAATGTGAAATTCACTTCAATATAAACTTGACAAAAAGGAGGAAAAAGATAGAGGAGGGGGGCACTTCACAGAAAAGGAAAGGAACTGAAAGACACAAAGCTCGTTTCTCTCTCCATTTTGCTGTATTGTTTGTCAGAGAAAAAAACCAATATTAACTTGAAAATGAGTATTGAACTAAGCAGCAGAAAATGTGTTGTTCAGTCAAAATAGGCAATACCACTTACTAACTCTGAGGAAGTTTCACTAATAACAAACTATTGAAAATGTTAAATTCCTCTTGGCCAACTCAGTCCTTACCAATTTTCTATTTGGAGGATGGTTGAATCGGCATGTTGCTCCAAATCTACATAAACCTGTTCTGATATAGTAAGAGCAGTCAGGTTCACCTTCACGTACAGGATAAGATCCAGACTCCATTTGTTCCCTTGATCTCAAGTTCATTTGCCACAGAGCATCGGAAATACCAGCTGGATAGCAGATTATGAGTGAATGATAGAAATGAATATGTTAACTTCCATTTTCTTACTTTAATTTAAAGTAAATTCCATTTTGTTACTTCAATTTAAAGCCATCTGAAATCCCATTAACATCCAGGTGACTCAATAAGTCCGGATCATCGTTCAGTTAAAGAAAGATCCACATTTTTGTTCATTCAAGAAAGATGCCTTTTATGTTATGTAAGCACACTGTTGCAAACAATGAAAGCTAGCACACAAACTGAATTTCAGCATCATGATTCTTCATAAGTCGACAGATTATACATTTCTGTCTTTCCCTTAAGAATCCTTGAAAAATAGTAGAAAAGCATTTCTTTTAATGGATATGATATCAACACCAGATAGTACATGTCTTTTTAGGAGTAACAACAAGCAACTGTTTCCGCATTAGGTCATTCTTGCTCTCCTGGTTAGCACAAAATCTCAATAGTATGGTAGAAGTTGATCAGAAAAATTATAACATGGTGCGCAAATATTTTGTTTGTACTGCATAAATAATTGAATGAAAGACTAAACAATTAAAGAAACAGCTCTAGAATGCATAGTATAACTTGGTTTAATTCAGTTGACAACTAAGAAAGGCATCATGGTCAATTCATCATTCATTTTAGAAAAGCACTGTTTCCATTTCATATCCATTTCACTTTATTTTCAAATAATTTCATTCAATGGGATTCATACACACAAATAAGGAAAGAAGTAAAGAAAAGATGAAGAGTCAAATCCTGCATGATTATATATTTATAGAAAAAGACACTGTGATAAATGATCATACAACATAGTCATCAAATGCATCACGTCATACACTTCCACTTCAAAATAGTAAACACTTCTAAATATATCATGCGATAATCAAGAAGAAAATTTCCAAAGAGAACTAGGAATTAGAAAATTAAGGCAGTGAACTACTGAATAATGACAAAACGATGTGTAATGGAAATTTTATTATACTTGCGTCTGGAAGCTGCGCTCACTTCCATCAAAATCCACGTGACTCACTATGATGCATGTTTTTGTTTATTTAACAAAGATGGCTTCACATTATGCAAGAGAGCCAAAACAAAAGTTGAAACTTGCAACACCCACCGAGTTTCAACGCCCTGATTTTTGAAAGTCAAAAGATCTTAAATTTTCTTTTACATGTATTTTTATAAAATACAGAGACTCGTGCCATTTTAACACATAACAATATCAACCATAACATCTATTATTGCAAATAGTAAACTCAAGCCACATTTTCAGCATTCACTCTTTCATTAACTTCCTCCTGTCTAGACAAAAACCATTTTGGTTTATCTTGAGAAAGACGACTTAAGTGTTATCAAAGAGCTCCATGCCCAAAGTTAAAAATCAGCACTTTCTAGAGTTTGAACAATCTTTTATCTCAACAAATCAACCACAGCATTTCTTTGTATATTACAGAGTTTCAACACACTGATATATTGACAAGTCAACATATCATGCATTTCTTATTTTAACACATATGGTCATAAAAGCACAAAGACCTGTGTTATTTTCAAATATTAACAATATCAAGAAAAGCTTTAGTGCAGAAATACTGAAATCACACGATACTGTCAGCATTCACTCTTCAATTAACTTCGATGTGACTCAATAGGTCCAGTGTTGTTTATTTTGAGAAAGATGGCATGCAAGATAGCCCGACCAAAAGTTAAAATCTGGCACTTAACAGAGTTTCAACACCTTGAATTTTTGAGAAGTCAATACATCAGCAATTCAGCATTATGTATTTCAAAAACTTACAGAGAACCACGTGTTTTGATGAATAATAATATAAACCAGAAAATCCATCATCTCAGAAATAGTAAAATCAAGTCAAGTTCTTAGCAGTCACTCTTCCATTATCTTGATGCAAACCAATCCATTATTCGTTTATTTCGAGAAATTAGCCTTCAGCATTATATAAGACCACAACAAAAATATAAAAGTAGGCACTTCAAAGAGTTTCAACACCCTGATATTTTGACAAGTTGACAGATCACACATTTCTTTTTACACATATTTAGCAAATCACAGAGACCCCTATTGTTGCCACAGACAAAACTAAACAGAAATTCCATAATTGCAGAAATAGTAAAAGAAAGCCATATTCTTAGCACTCACTCTTCCATTAACTTCCATGTGACTCAGTATCAATCCAATTCACCACGACAAACATTCCTTTAACATAAGAGCACCACGACAAACATTGGAACCTGGCAAATCTAGTGAGTTTCATTGCCTGATATGTTTACAAATTTATCTGATCATCCATTTCTTTTCTACAATAATTTTCGTAAAATCACATAGGACCACTTTATGTTTACAAAATAACAAATTTCAACAGAAAATTTTCAATTAACGTAACAGTATAAAAAAAAATAAGCCACGTTAGCAGCATTCACCCTTCCATCATCTCCGTCTGATCAATACACAGAACCAGATAGTCGACTAAGTAAGCTATCGGTTAACTAGCAAACCATCATTAGGTGCAGAGAAATTCAACATTCAGTACAAACAATTCATATAAAAATGACCAATAAAGTGAAGAAACAACAAATCAACACTTACTATCAATACATTTCCTTTCACTTCAAAACACGTTACAATCAGTTCATCTTGTACACATATACATAAAGACATATTTTTTTTTATTTTCTTCCCTTTTTTTTCACTTTAGTCCGCCACTTTCTCAAACATAATACTCATTTTACCAAACATTCTTAAAAAGAAAAGGAAAAAAAATAATAATATCCGTTATTCAGTAGACATTAGACACTTTGCATGTGATCAGATCAGCCATACGCAACGATCACATAACGTAGTCATCCGTACGTGTTACCTTAATGTAAAAGCGCTTCTGATCAGAAATTTTTATGAAAAAAAAAAGAAAAAGAAAAAGAAATCAATAGTACAAAATCAGCTAAAAAAAGCATCAAAATAGCAACTCAATTGACCTGACAATACTAGCCACCAAATTATCAGCAAATTGCGGTTTTGCCACAATTCATATTACAAGCATATATACATATATGTATGTGTGTGTGTGTGTGGTGGTGTGTGTACCTTGATCGAAGGAGGAGGAAGCTTCGGTGACGGAAGGTCGAGACATAAGAATTCCGGCATTCAAATCCATGAGAATAAGAGCACTACTTGAGTTACTGCTGATGCTGTTGTGATCACCGTCATCGTCAACGTCATCTCATTCATGTCGCCGTTGATCACCGAGCGGTAACGCTAGAATTACCCGCCGGAATTCTCATTGATTTTTCCTTAACCCCCCCCCTTCTCTCCAATGGAAAAAAATATTATTATTATTATATATATATTTTTTTTGGTTTAACAAAAATGTACGGAGAGAAAGAGAGAAGAGAAAAAAAAAAAAAAAAAGGAAACGAGATTTTTATTTATTTATTGCGAGATAGAGATTTTAAGAAGGAGAATGGAAATGAAAGAAAAGAAAAAAGAGAAAAAGGAGAAAGCGTTGTTTCCTCTCCACACAAAAAGCGAGAAAGAAATCAGAGTGAGAGAGAGAAAAAGAATTTAAAAAAAAAAAACAGAGCGAATAAAAACCAACCAACAACAAACAATCCGTTTCTAGTCCCAGACACACTGCTCTTTCTTTCTCTCTGTGTGTGTCTGTGTGTTTTTTTTTTTCTCCTTTTTTTTAATTTTCTTTTTTGTTATTGGGCTGCTTTTATTCTCTTTCCCACTCCCGCGCGTATCTAAACAAGTTTGACACGATGGCACGTGCCACTTCTGTTGGGTCACTAATTATACTAATTGGGTAAATTCCGACCTCTTCATACTTTTCTTTTTTTTTTCAACCAAAACAAAAAAAAACTCTTCATAATAATATTATCAAAATTAATGACAGCAAAATAATAATAAAAATTCTCGTGAACATCTAAACACCACTTGAGTATCTCAAGCCAAAAAAACCACAATAAGAGTCGATCATGGTTTATTTCATTTGATGTTAAGATTAAGGTTACCAACGAAATTAGGAGATGGCAAGTAGAGGTCAATATCCTTTAATTTAATAGAAAAAAATTGAACATAGTATATGTATAAATTATTTATTTTTCTTTATATAATAAGTAGTCCCTCTTCCGCCATTTCATGAATCACGAACATTTCCTTAAGTTTCTTATACTAATATTTAAAAAGTAAAATTATTAAGTTAATAAATTATCTTAAATGTAGAAGAATTATTTGAAATCTCAAATTGGAATGGACGATATAGTGATTTTTATTGGAATCTTCATTCATAATATTTTTTTAGTAATAATATATTTAATAGAGAAAAAGTCGATTAATAGACTTTGACTCTTATGATTTTCATGTTATTAAAGTGTAATGCTGACAATTTAAGATGGAATATTACACGTAATGATATACAATACATAATTTTTTGGAAATGATTTGACATGTAAATAGTTATTTCTTGCACATGCTTAAATATTCTTATTATTAGTTTAATGCATCATGCCTATGTTGTAATATCGTTAGAATAGTTGAGTGCAGAAAAACATATGTATATATATATTGTCACACGTGTATTATAATAAACCATGTATTATTTTTTAGGTAGAAAAGTTTATCCTTTTTTTTTTTGAGTAAAAAATTTATTAGGACCTTGCGACCCCTAGCGCAATTTTTTGGTTGTGCCACTAAAAGTGGACAAAGTTTTTTGAAAAATTATTTTAGGCATGTTTTCTAGTTTTTTAAAATATATTATCTAGTTTTATAGAAAAAAAAAGGAAAATATTTTGAAAGCTATTAACAAATTGATACATTATTTTTCATTGTCAAGTGGTAAATGCATTTGCAATTATTTTTTTATTATTTTTGTAAAGATATTGTTGAGAACTTCACATCATGTCACGTTTTGTTTTCTTCTTTTTTTTCTTTCAGAGTTACTATTCTACATTTTTAAAAGAATAATATTATCATCAACATAAATTAAAAATTTAATCCCTAAAATATAAGACGAAACAGTTCGCAACTTTTATTTAATATCAATTTCACTCAAAGCTCTGCCTCAAAATAGACCACACAGAGCCTAACAGCGGTAACAATACATAATTCGCCAGGGACTTGAATATTATATTTAAAAGATAAGATAAATAGTTAATAAATATGATAAAATTAAACAATTATCCATATTATTTTGGGAAAAAAAAAAAAAACCACGTACAGTAGCCTCAGACTTGCCGTCCAAGCCAATAGGGTAGCGGATATCTGTATTAGGGGTGGCCTCTCAGACATTACCCTTTTTCTTTTTCTTTTTTTTTGGGGGGGGGGAGGGGTAAAAGGCCTCACAGAAGATAGCATAAGCGAATGGATGTTGTCAAATCAGCTGGTTACTGCAGTTTCCTTTTACTGTTTCCACGTTGGTTTTTGTGAGGCCCAATTATAAAATGTGACTCACCTTTCGACTTTTGCAATTTCCATTCTTGTCACCTTCTCTTATTATTGTCACTGTCCCAGGCCTATTAACATGGTGAATCCGTACATGTCATCCAATGATGTTCCAGCTGTGATCATTAAAAACGAACACGACTCGTTATTCGAGTTCAAATTCAATTTTTTGTCGTGATTAAGTGTCATCGATTTAGTTGGTTTTTAACATGAGTGATGTGCTTTGTGTCTAAAGTTTACAAGTTGATGGTCCAACTCTGGTTGTTCTGGTGGTCCAGTTCGTCAGCTAAATTTCTTTGTCACAAAAAAACAAGGTCAATCCATACATGACGATTGTGATTAAATATTTAAAGTTGATATTTATTATTATAATATTTTATTAATTTAAAATTTATATTTATATATTTTATTATGTTATTAAATATTTAATCTTAAAATATATTTATATACAAATACAATGAAAATGATATACTTAGCATAGCCTCGTCACTTTAATGTCATGTAGATGATGTAATTCTTAGTTGTCCCTCATTGTATACATTGCACAACGATAAAATAAATTACCACTCTAGAAGTATGGTGTATAATATGACGATCAACAATGTAGTTATCGTGGGATCTTGTTACACGTGGCATGATCTCGTCACATCAAGTGTGTTGCTAAGGTGGGGCGAAATTAAGATTTTACATAAAAAAATTATTGTATATATAATACAATTTAAATGTTCTAAATAGATAAGTAATATGATGTGTTGGTTTTGTGTGTGATTGTTTATTGCATGTTTATACTTGTTTAAAAGTGTTTAGCGCTTTAATAGATGTATTAGTATAGCATTTATGTCATACTTATATATGTTAGGGTTCACATGTTCATAGTTGAATTTAAAACATAAATGATGCACTAATACACACTTATTACTTATTTTAGGTGAAATTCGGAGAGATAACTAGAGCTTGATTGATGATGCTTGGGATGTGGAGCAAAGCCAAAGGTGTTTCAGATGGAAATGAGTCAAATAAAGTGCATTTGGAAGTCGTCTGAGGAAAAAAGGAGCACTCGAGAAGAAACTAGCTGGCAAAGAGCAAAATCACGGCCAAAAGCAGGACAGACTGGTCAGCCTCCTTCCTAGGTCAGTCGACCGGCCAAGGCCCCTGGCTTAATCAGAATGTTGAGCTTTAAAGCCGATCGACTTCCTTTCTAGGTTAGTCCCCGTCTAGCCCCCTTGTTGAGTGCAAAAATTGCTTATTTATATGCACTTTTCAACAAAATTAGATGAGGAATCACCAAACCTTTGAACCCCCAATTCCCAAAATCCTAATTCCACTCTCGCCCGCCTTACATACACTCACCTAAATACATTTAGCACTTAGAATCAAGCTTTGAAGAAGATCAAATACATGGATCTAGGGCATTAGCTCTTGGATTTTAAAGACATGGCTTTGGATAAAAGAATAGCTTCTTTGTCTCTTTTATCCTAAGTTCATTTATGTGTAATGAGAACTATGTACAGTGATTATTGTTTGCATTACAAATTGATTATTACGTTATTGTTATATGAACTTGATGGATTAATATATATATATATATGTATATATATATATGCTTTGTGCTTAGGGTTTCTTAGACCATTTTACATACATGATTATGTGTTTTAGAAATATCTCAATGAAGTTGCATATGTATATTGAAGTCAATTATGCTATTAACCATTTCTAAATCATTGCATAGACATGTATATGTGTTTGTGTGATGATTACATGAATTGGGTTATGCTTATATACATATCTATGTGTGTGTTTATATGTCTAATAGCATAAATAGCTTCTATTGCATACATATCGGGTGTTGTCTATGTGTTTAGTAGTTGAATATGTCGATATTTTCATGAATGTCATGCTCTAGATATGTATATATTGCGCTCAAATATTAATTCCCGCTATTGTGATGACGATCGGTGGTGCATAACTAATAACTAGCCTAGGTCAAATCTCTTTTAGCTTTAAACCCGACCAATAGGTTTTCGAGTAGGTTTAGTTGAACTTAGTCACTTAGGAAGCTAATTAGTCAATCGTAAGGCCCTAGGTTATAAGGACCATGCCATGGCTCTAGATAGACGACACCTGGGGATGGATTCGTATCAAGTCCTAGGGATAAAATAGGGAACTAATTACTGGACTAAACGCTAGGGTTAGATCAATCTAAATTACCTATAATCCTAACTAACTAGCCCTAATTCTTAAGTCATAAAAGATCACGATATAGCTCTAGGAGTTATTGCCTAACGACTAACCCACATTGAGGCTAAGGTACCAATTAGGAGGTTAATTAGGAGTCTAGACAAGAGCAACCAAGTATAATCCATCAAGCAACCCTAACGAGAAGTAGTAATCACCCATTTGCAATATGTAATCAACCTAGTCTCCTAATTTCGATGTTTAAATCCCTTTAGATTGCTTGATTTTCCCGTTACACACTTTAATTTCTTGCCTTAGGTTAGATTTACTTTTTTTAGCTCCTTTTAAACCAAAAATTCCCAAAAACATCGTAGTTTGGGGTCTCGACACATAGCTCTTTAAAACACATTTAACTTATGATACCACTCATGTTTGGCCTCTTCAGGGATTCAACCCCGCACTCGCACACACCATGCTACACGTGACTCGTGTGCTTGCGGGTTAATTAGGTTTGTACTCCCATGTAGCATATCATAATCCATTCAAAATAGTTGTTGAAAAATACATTGATAATATCTCTTACATTGATAAAAGCTTAAAAACTTAACATTATAATTACTTAGATACGAGTCTCCATGCCTTGATAGTAGTGCATGATAAATTAATAACCCCATTTTTAATACTGCTAAAAATATATTTTCTGATGTATGTTATCAAACAATAAGCTGCTTCACGATTGCACATTCTGTTATTGCATATTGATCTTTTACAACTTTCATAAAAAGAAAAAAGGCATAATACAAGGGCAAAGAGGGGGGGGGGGGGGCGAGGGGGAGCCCTGGCCACCCAAGCTTTTCTAAAAAAAATTACGCATGTATGTTGTCATAAAATGAAGAAGTAGTGTGACTCCCCCTCCCCGCCCCCTCCAACTCTTGCTCTCCCCAAAAACGAAAAAAATTTAACCTTTACCTTTTAACTTCCATTTCCAAAATCACGAACCAGTTCAACAGTTCCCTTCCACTTCCCCACGTCTTTGGGCTAAAAGAATAATAAAAATTCAGAAAAAATTATGCAAGTCTTGTTAAAATTTTAATTATAGATAGATTATTTTAGTAAATAAATTTTAATAATTCTTAATTTGTTTATTTTTTAGGTAGATAATTTGAGGTATTTTTATGTAAAATAAAGTTAGAAGAGTTTTTCTTATAAGTAAATTCAGATTAGTTAAATTAACATTTCAAATTATTCTAATTAATGTTAAAATATTATTTTCAAGTTAAAGTATAAGTAAGTCTAAAGTAATTTTATTCCTTCTTTCAAAGAAAAAAAAAAGATGTTGGTTTAAAATCCAGTGAATAACTTTCTGCATCTAATCTGATAATGATATAAATGTGTTTTGGAACCTTCAAGAAAATCCCCAAGGCTTGAAAGAGAGGCGAGTACAACTTTATTCATTGAATTAGTAAACTTTTTACCTACATAGTTTTATTTTATTTTCACTAAATAATATTCTTTAGATATGATTATATTTTAAACGCTTAATATTGTTAATCTTGTCAATTAAACCTGGGCCCTCAAGAGCAGATTCTTGACTCCATCCCATGCATAAACCATCTATTCCTATTCTCTTATTAGCTGGAATATTTAATTTGTACCTTATTGACTCATATAAAAAAATAGTAATCGACAGATCCAAGAATCAAGATGTACTTACACGAAAATTCTCTCTTAACCATGCATGAGAAATTATAATTAGACTTTAACGATAATAATAGAGTAAATTACTCAACTCCCCCTTGTGGTTTAACTAATATTTGCAACTTTTTCCTGTGTTTTACAAATTGACTACTTGACCCCTTATAGTTTTAACGATAGTGCACACGACCCTCTAAAGCTAACTGCCGTTAGCTTTTTAACGGATTTTAGTAAAATATCATTTTTGCCCTTGTCTAATCCAATAAAAAAATATATTTTACCTTCATTTTATTAAAAATAAAAAATAAACTTTAAAGAAGTCTTAAAAAGTCCATTTTGCTCCTAACTTATTAAATAAAATATCTATTTTATCTTTATTTTATTTAAAAATAAAAAATAAAAAATAAAATTAGGAAAAACACAAAAAAAAAGAAAACATGATGGATGGGGGCAGCTGGTGGTGGGGGCGATGAGGACGGGTGCAGTCGTGGGTGGGGGCAGCTGGGGGTGGTGGAGGTGGAGGTGGTAGTGGCTGGGGTGGGCGCTGGTGGGGTGGTGGATGTTTTTCTTTTTTTTTTTTTTAATTTAATTGTTTTTTTATTTTTTAAACAAATTAAGGATAGAAAGCTTATTTAATGCATTTATTATGAAAAAAACAAAGCAAAATTGTACAAGCCTCGTGTGTATGTCAAAACACATTATTTTGGACAGAAAATTAACAAAGGAGGTCTATGTACACTCTCATTAAAACTACATAAGGTGATTTAACTAATTTCATAACCACGTGATATATTGTGCAATTTGTCAAATCACATAGGGAAGTTGAGCAATTCACCTGATAATAATAAGAAATATCATGCTAAGTGCAAGGATGATTTTGATAATAAAGAAGTGCTGTGATGGTCGCCATATATACCAAGTGGGATTTTAACCCAATGTCTTAGACGCGTGTGCATTTAAAAAAAATAAAAAGAAAATGAACATGAAACTCAGCAAAAAATATAAATAAAAAGAACGGAGGACAACACCCCACGTGGGGATATAGGATTGGGGCTTATAAGTCAAAGCCACTTTGCGTTACATGCACTTATATATATTACAAAAGTTAATCTAAATGCCAATTTTGCACCTTTTGGTACGAAGTATGAAGTGAGCTTTTGACCTTTCTGAGGAGCACAGTTGAACAGGGTTCAATGAACCACTAAGATCCTTGTAAATGATTTTAAGTTGTTGTCCTTTAAGTTGTTAAAGTTTGATTTGCTCTCCAAAACCATGTTGATGTTTCTTAAAGTGTGATTTGATTTTCATAATCATGTTATGTGAGAGTTTAAAGTTTGATTTGCTTTCATAATCACGTTGGATAAGTTGTTAAAGTTTGATTTGCTCTTCATCTTGTCGAATCAATCTCGAACGAATTCTAATAAAATTAAACGCAAATTATGCTTTACTTAATATGTTTGATAACACTATTAAGTTATTGAGTGAATTAGAATTAAATTTGACAAGTTAACGTGGTCTCTGAGTTTGATTACGTTAATTTTATATCGTTTCAAAATAGACTGAAAAAATGTAATTTAAAAAAAAGAAACCCAAAATTATTCTTCTTCTTCATTTAGATTAATTCATCTATAATTTCATAAACTATGAAGTACAAGATATTTTGGTCTCTGAACTATTAAAGTAAGTATTTTGTTTCTAAACTATTAGTTGCTGGACACTATTAGTTGTTTTCGCTATTTTCACCCAATTGTTATCTAAGTCTTTTGAGTTACTTAAGTGCTATAACCGTGTGAATAGCTTTAGTTGTTCAACAGAATAATTTTATTAGCTAGTTTTTGTACAAAAATACCTAAAAAAAATTAATGATATCCAATAATTTTATTTTAATAATTGAGGGATCAAAATACCTCGCACGACCTCTAACTGAATTAACTCCTCTTTTTTTTTTTTTTTCTTTTCTTTTCTTTTACCTTATATCATCACCATTAGTACTTTTGATAGCGTCACCGAGTATTTAGGTGATGCCTTTTATGCGGCTTTCTGAGGTTTAAAAATCTGATAAGACGATAAGGGTCAATGTTAACGTCAACACTAAAGCAGTTGAGTATCAAAGACCTGACCCACTCTCCGTACCATGCATACGCACATAAAACTCTCTGGTGTAAAACGCCACCTTATATTTGTTCTTTTTCCATATCTGGGTCAGCAAAGTCATTGGGCTGTAGGCTCGAATTAAGCAAGTAATTGGATAAAATGGATCAATCCTCCATTTGAGGTCCAGCTCTGAGTTTTCTGACGTAGCCCAAATCGACTTAAGGAAAGTCTTATGTACATGCATATGAGATTATTTACGTGTTTAGCGACGAAATACACATAAACCTGACATGCCAAATACATTGTGGTTGGAGGCTTACTCGCCTGGCATCCCACGCTTTGCGACAGGATTAGCCAGCCGCACAAAATGCAAGGATTAACCCGTTGGTCATCTCGCAGCAGTATCGTCATCTGCATTCACGATTTATAACGCGCAGTCGTGGGGCCTCTGGCTAGTGGAAAGGGTTCCCGGACAAAATGCAAGGATTAAACATTACACGTTAATTTCAAATACAAAATGCATGCCGCGTGGATAGCTAAGGTGTTCGAGCGCGTAGTCGTCTCGTAGGCACAAGTTGACCGTCCAAATAAGTGTAGAAAAAGAAACAAAAGCAAACGCGCGTAGGCTGGAAACCAAAAATGCAGTCCTAACCGGCAACGGCGCGTCTGCTTTTTGCGCGATCTCCATCTTTGAGAAGAGAAGATATAATTAATGCTACCACATTTCTCCTCTTAGTTATTGCAGATCTCAGATCATTAAAACCCCCCTCGCTTTTATTTAACCATTTTATTTGATTTTTTTGCCTTTTCCTTTTTTTCTTTTTCTTGGTTACGCGGGGGCAAAAACAATAGCTTTTGGCAATTGAATCAAGAAAAGAAACAAAAGAAACGATAATGGGCTTGATCCCAAACCATACCAAGATAGTCTGTTTCGTTTTCCTCCTGTCGCTCTCTGTAATTTCTGCTCAGGTAATATATACGTACATATAACATATATGTATGTCTCTGTGTGTGTGTGTGTGTGTATACGCATGTGTATAATTGCTGTGGTTGTACTTGTACCATAAGGAATCTGTTGCTAAAGAGGCAAATGGGGCAATCAAAGATCTGGGTCGGCGTAGCAAGGTCAGAATATATCAATCTTGCTCTTTTTCATTTGGAGATTTAAAGAAAATGTTGAAATTTTGCGGCACAGAATTTTAACAATTTTACGGAATAATTACATGGGGTAGGCAGGTCTATACAGATGACCTCGTCTAGTGGAATAAGGCTTAGTTTGGGTTGGTTTGGTTTAAGGAATAGTCAATGTAATTCACCTTATTTATGTTACTCGTGTGTGCTCTTTCTGTGGGGTCTCAATATGTATAAAGCTAGAAAAGAAGGATGAATAGTTTGGTTACTGATACATGTTTTATGTTTTATTTGGTCAGATTTTTGTGGAGAAACTTAAGACTAGTGTTGTGAGGGATGAAACTACGGATTCCATAGACATTGCTGTTGATTTGGATTCTGGTCTTGGAGTATTTGATGCTTTCTTTGCGAGTTTGTCGATGATCATTGTCAGCGAGGTTAGTAAACTTCTCATATGCACTGTCGAAATGGTTATCCTTCTGTGGTACCATGAAAGTATTCTTCCCCCATGTGTAAGTCTGACAACTTTGAAAATGTCGTAAACATGTTTGATTTGATTTGAAATAATTGTTTTCATTTTTGTTTCTTAAATGGAATTGCAGTTGGGCAATTAAACTGCTTTTTTGGCGGTGCCCTTCAAGGGATATTGCTAAATGTTGATCTTATAAATAATTTTTTACGGATGGCTATGCTACTAGATCGGAGACGAGACTTTCATAATAGCAGCTCTCATGGCTATGCGTCACCCCAAGTCGATTGTCCTATCTGGTGCACTTAGTGCCCTGGTTGTAATGACGGTATGTGATCTGATGTCACTTTCTCTAGCTTTTACGGTTTTGCATTTACTGCATGTGATTTTGGCATTTCAAATGCCATACGTTATGCTTTATTTATCGTGGTTTTGATGATCAGCTACAGATGTAATTTGTTCTTGCAAACCACTATGTACTACTTACTCATTTTGTGTTATGAATAGTATTAAGATTGGACTTCTGCATGTGAATTAGGTGCTTTCCACAGGACTTGGAAGGATTGTTCCAAATCTAATTTCAAGGAAGCATACAAACAGTGCCGCTACCAGTATGTAATCTTATTGCTATTATGTGTAGTTGCTTGAAATTTGATCCCTCCTCTTTGGACTAGTTATATATTGCCTGTGCTACTGTTTGTGCACTTAAACAAGTGCGTGTTAATCTTACTTTTATGATTTTCTTCTGGTGCTTCTGTTTGTCTTGGTGAGCTAATCTCGACAATATGTATGTCAAGTCTATAATTCAAGTTAATGCTATTCATCTACTGGATTTCACTTATTTGTATTCTGATCCAAGTTTATTCTACTATTTAAGTTGTTTATGAATTTATATTGTGTTTGTTGCAGTTCTCTATGCTTTCTTTGGCTTGCGGTTACTTTATATTGCTTGGAGGTCAGATTCAAAAGCTTCCCAGAAGAAAGAAATGGAGGAAGTATGTTCTTGCTCTTTACCATTAGATGTGTTTTTATATTTAAGAACTTAGTTGTGAGTATGATTTTGGCTGTAGTTGAGGCGTCCTAATTATTTGCTTGAATACACAGGATATCTTTTCTGTGCCATATCACTGTATAATTAGAATAAACTTACTTGCCAAACTTGCTTTTGTTGTTTCTTCTCTCTTGCTTGGGAACATGTCCTGTTTAGTCATAAGATGGTACCACTTTGAACATGTTACCCATCTGCTGTATTTTCCTTTTCTTCCCTTTTTGGAGTCAATCTGTAATGATAATTGACAAATCCTCCATATTATTGCCTCTGTAAATTCTCTTTGCTGTCAATATTGAAAGTTCTGCTGACTAACTGGCAAAATCTAAGGTTGAAGAGAAACTTGAAGCTGGACAAGGGAAGACGAAGGTCCGGCGATTCTTCTCTAGATTTTGTACGCCAATCTTTTTGGAGGTATGTCTTCTCAGTTAGTGCTTGATTGACCTTCATGTTTCATGAATGCTTGATTTCTTCAGTGCTTGTTTTATCTTTTAATATTCTGAGTAATCAGGTTACACATATTCTTGTATTCTAAGGAGAATTTTAGCTTGTCATTTATACTTCTTCCCTTTTTTACCTTGTTTAAATAGAATGAAGGACTAAATTTCTTTCGCTTCCTCTCTGGTTTTTGGATGCAGTCATTCATTTTGACCTTTTTAGCAGAATGGGGAGATCGTAGTCAGATAGCAACAATTGCTGTAAGATATTTTTTCTACTCTGAAGTGCTCGTCTGGGTTAAAAACATGATGAACCTGATGGCAAGATTGAATTGGACTCCTTTTTGTTCTCTTTCTACATTTAAAAATTGAGGAATATTCGGGCTTCATATTGGTGTCCTTTCTTCTTTGGCGTGTTGTTATAACATATAAATCTAAGTAGTCACATTGAGTTAAGAAGTTTTATATACCATTTTATTTGATCCTTCCTTTCTTGCTTAGAACCTCATCTTCTATGCAAATGAGCCACAATGCAAGAGTGTATCCAGTCTTTGGGATTGCTTTGAGCATATTTTTCATGCACGAGTTATACTTCACTCTATTTGAAACTGCGTTTGTGCATAATGTTTGGGACACAATGGTGCCTTTGTGAGTGCACCAATGTTATATGTGGTCAGATTGTTGAAGAGCTTTTAGTAATATCTCAGTTGCCATGGCAAAGACATCTTTCTCATTCTGAAGTGCTTTCATGATATGTCTCATTCTGAAGAGCTTTTAGTATGTCTTTCCGGCTGCTTTTCATGGTTCTTCCTGAAGACGAAATCTTTCTAATTCCGCAGCTAGCTACGCACAAAAATGCAGTGGGAGTCGCAGTTGGGGCTGCTCTGGGACACACTATATGCACATCGCTGGCAGTGGTAGGAGGAAGCATGCTTGCATCCAAGATCTCGCAGGGTACAGTTGCAACAATTGGTGGCTTGCTTTTCCTTGGATTTTCCTTGTCTTCATATTTCTATCCACCCTTGTAGCTACAAAAATTTGTAGATTAACCCAATTCTTTGGCAGTTATTGTTCAAGTATGATTTTGATATTCTAATTCATCATCTATCTTTACAACATTATATTCTTCAAGAGCATGCGTTTGTACACACGGCCGCATATGGAACTATGTTTAGTATGCTTTTCTCCCGCTATAGCCGCTAATTTTGGTGGTTGTATCAGAAATTGCTAACCGTTGTCATATATACCAAGGGTCGGATTACATGAGCTACCATTTGTAACGACCCAAGCTGACCACTTGTAACGACCCAGGCTGAATTATTGGCATGTTACTATGTTGAGTCTAATTAACTAGCTTATCGATATGGAAGTATGTTTAGTAGGCTTTTCTCCCGCAATAGTCGCTAATTTCGGTTGTTGTATCGGAAATTGTTAACCGTTGTCACATATACCAATAGTTGGATTACGTGAGTTACGACTTATAACGATCTAAGTTGAACTGTTGGCATGTCACTACGTTGAGTCTAATTAACTAGTTTAAAATATTTAATCTCGTGATTATAGTAATAATGAATTTAAGTCATTATAAACTAAACACAAATTGGACTAGTTATTGTGCCAAACAAAACAGACCACAATCTAGTACTTTAGGAAGCATGAAATTTGTTTAGAACAGACTATGAGTAGGTTCTATGCTGCCTGAAATTTAGAACTAATTATAAAATTACGATAAAATGATCCGGATAATTTACTACAGAGTATCTCCATCATAACCAAATACATAATGTTCCGATACTGAATATGACAAGTGTCGCGAATACAAAATTAAGCAAGTTTTGGAACTCTAGCGTTTTGTTAATCGAGAAACAGTAAAACATCTCTTAAGAAAGTTGTTTAGTGGCGTCATATTGCCTCGATATAAATTGAAAATAAAGAGAGTGATGATCTGTTTCATGAAAATGATACACACTTGAAGGTTATGCAAATAAACTTTTCGTTCATGGTTGTGAGTCATCTTCTGCTATTTCCGGAGAGTGATATGAGCCATCTTGTGTACCTAATCTGCTAGAGTGATCAAGGCACAACCACCAATTATTTGCCGTTGAGTGGCGTATGATGGTGTATTACTTCGGGCGGTCACTAGATAATAGAATTTGGCTTCCTGGAAAAGCCAAACAACTAACTTGAATCATCGTAGCAATCGTGGATGCATGATGTTGGTGTATGTATCGTTATTTGATCTAGATCCTCTCGTAATATTATCTTAATTGCTGTAACATTATGAGAGAATTCAGTGATCGCAAAGTGACAATTAATACAGTTACGGTGAAATTATTAAGACCAGTGAGCGTAAAAACTTGTATAGTCACTACACATCGTTTGTCGAAATCTGTTATTATGTTATCACATTACGAGAAAAATCTAAATCCTAAGTCAGATCAAGGTGGCTGTTTTGCATATCAATTAATGAATTAATTATCTATGATTCACACAGTAGTATGCAATCAGCTAATATATATATACAGTAGTGGAAGTCCTTCAGTATCAAGAAAATGACAATCTGGCCTCCACGTGTAGAGATCTGCATGACTATATATCTTAAGGTTGCTTTTGCTGTACTCGTTTTTGGTGGTGCTCTATAAACTTACATGCTAATCTATTAAGCATTTAACAAAGTAGATAAAGAAAGCAAAAAGCCATTATCAGAAAGTATACTACCATATCAATATGCTGATAATGTTAGGTGGCAAAAGATTACTTCTCTCGCTTCTTCTGCAAGAGAGGTAAGTGAAAAGAATGAGCCCACCAACAAGAGAGAGAGAGAGAGAGATGTAATGCATGGTGACCAAACTATGTTGAGTTTTTTTTTTTTTAATAAAAATAAAATGTTCAAAGAAATACTTGAGCTGATAAGCATTGTGATGGTGTTTAAGTCTGCTATAATACAAATAACAAGTGGATGTTGACTACTAAGACAATACTATCATTCTACCTTAATAGCAAAGCAAGAAGCACCTATACATTACATGATTTAAAAGCTCCACCACTGCATTTCATTTTCTCCAATCTGCCTCCTCCACCCCCTCTCCTCTCCTTTGTGTGTTTTTTACGTTCATCTGTGTGTGCGCGCGCGCATATGCGCATGTGATCGAGTGGCAAAGAAAAATGAGAGATCGAATGGAAAGATTCGTGCTTCTTCCCTTTACCATGGGTTGTGTTTCTGAATCCAGCATTGGGGTTGGCTCGCCAAATTTTAGCAGATCAAAGGACTCCTCTACTCCTACAAGTCTCTTGTCTATTCTTTCTCTCAAATCCATTTACAAACACAAATACACACACACACACACACAAAAAAGATGTAGCATAAGCAATAAGTTGTTTTTCTGTTTAATCTCTTCCTCTGGACGCTCATTTTGGTGTTCTTTTTCTTTGTTTAAGGGAACCCACAAGAAGAGGAGGAAGAAGAAGAAGACTGCGAAGAAGATCAGTATGAACAAAGCTTGTCTGGTGAAAACTTGAAGAGCCCACAAAGCCTCCTGGCCCTCCCAAGAGTTCACAGGCTGTTCAAGAATATCAAGAGCTTCTCTCATTTCTTTGGTAAGTTTCTGCACAACTTTAGCCCCTCAACTTATGATCCAGGAGCATCACATGCATATCCACACCATCTTGATTAATACTGGTGTTGTTTATTATTTGTATTAACACCCCTCTTATGTGCAAGGGTGTTTTGTTTAAAGCCTTGTCAGGACAGTTTATTTATTTTATTTTGTTTCGTTTAGAACCTTCTATGGACGATTTTAAATTTTACAATGAGTGGTAATGAGTTTTGAATTCGAGATATTTTTATACATGGTGTAGACTCTGATAACATGATATGTCACCACCTTATATAAAAATTTTAATTTATAAATAAAATATTAGTATATTTATTTATTTGTATCAACATATTGCTGCCAAGGTTCCAAACTTTTATTTCAAAAGTATTTAACTACCCCAGTCTCAGCTTGTTTCATGAGAGGAAATTGACAAGAATCAAATATAATCCCAACTGTAAAGCTAATAGAGGAAATATGTGGCTCTCGAAGGGAACGAGTGACTTTGTTAGATACATACACACACACACATATATATATATATATATAGAGGAAATATGTGGCTCTCCATGGGAACGAGTGACTTTGTTAGATACATACATAGACACACACACATATATATATATATATAGAGAGAGAGGAAATATATGGCTCTCGATGGGAACCAGTGACTTTGTTAGATACATACACACACATATATATATATATATATAACCGACCCCACTCGATACTGCAGTAACGATTAGACAAGAATCAAATTTAGTTCGGTTTGATTTTGTTTTAGTCCTGGCGTCAATTTTTGTAATAGATAGTCAGCTTTCAATTATTTAGGACTCGTTTGAATTGATTTTTTTTTAAAATATTTTTTTAATAGCTTTTGAAAAATAATTTTTTTTGAGAAACTAAAAATTCTGGCTTCTAAAAAAAACTGTATTTGAGAGTTTTAATTTTTTTGAAAGCCAAATCAAATAATTATTACAAATTTAATTTAACTTTTTTTAAAAAAAAATACTTTTTTTAAAAAAAAATACTTTTTTTTTTTTTAAAAAAGCAATCCAAACCCTTACTCCCCCTTCCCAAATCATGAAACGTATGGAAACCACAACAAACATTTGGAATCCGTACTTTTAATCTGCATCCTCAGAGTCTACCACTGGAAAGCACTTGCTCCTATTCCATAGCCTTTAAGAAAAGACCGACATAATATAGGATTAGCGAAGGTTGTAACCCTCGTTAAGTTTAAATTTATTTCAACCATTAACCGAAATACTACTGTACCTAGGATTCTTTACATCCAATTTCTTTTCAATAGTACATATTTTTGAGTATCTTAACATTTCCTAATCGCTACCCACAGTGATCAAGGACGACGAAATGGAGGAACCAGAAATGGAAATGGAAATTGGATTTCCAACTGATGTCAAGCATGTAACTCACATTGGAATAGATGGATCTGCAACTTCCATCCTCTCAAAGGGTTGGGATGACCAGAAAATCCCCGAATCGTTTAATCTTCCTTCTCTCCCTGGGATGCCACTGCAGCTTGACAGACCAGCAAAAGGTAATCATACGCTTGATGTCCATGGATGCATTTTGAAACGATCATAGACACAGATTCTGATCCCAGCAGCCGCTACCCCAATGGATCATATGCCGAATATATCGGTCTAATTTACCTGTATAAACCAGAAAAAATGGAAGTGTTCAGACATTGTTCTCTCATCTCTAATGTGATCAAAAGGCTGCAAAAAAGTATGATTTATATGCGTACTTGTAAACTTGAAGATGTATATTTGCCGATTTGTCATCTGTGTTTGTCGTACGCTTGCATTTGTTTATCAATTTATAAGAGAGTTCATAATTTGCTTATACAGACCAAAAAGGATCATTTGGTATTGAACTCTCCACATTGAAGAATTCTATGTTTGATGAATAGGATATCTATTAACATTCTTGAGATAACAATTCCACCCAAAAACATCTTTAAAAAAGAAAAGAAAAGAAAAGAAAAGAAAACTTGCCTAATCACCATTGGAAGATTTAACAGTACTGCAATAGTGACATAGATGGAAACTCAAATGCATGGATGGGATTAGGGATAGCTCAACCATCGAAATTATGTCCCTTGAGAGTATGGTTCTCGTATCAGATTTCAGAACGAGAAATTGGATTTTGAATACATAAATAAATATAACTAAACAGATTATTCTATTCAATAACAATAAGTAGTATTATTCAATTCTTAATAAAATAAGACTCGATTTAATTTGATTCGGTACAATCAACCAGAAGAAATAAACTTCCAAACATCACCAACAAAGCTAGAATCGGCTTCTCTATCACTAGGCTTGACATATTTCCTCCCCATCTCCATTGTATATTCGCTTAACCCCTTTTCTCCATTCCTTCTCCACAACGGCTCGCCGAAGCTTTTGTCCGCGAAGTACGCCTCCGCCACCGCCTTATCTCCGCCGTCCTCCGCCACAACTTCCACCGGCAGCCTCTCGTAGTGTCCTTTCGCAATGCCTTCCAGCTCGTCCAGTGGACCCAGGCCCCGACCCGTCACCTCGTAAAGCTCGCCCCTGACCCGTTGGCCCGAACCCGGGAGGTTGATGAGGAAGGGGATGCCGTTGGGGCCATTGACTAGTGCGAAGGGTTTGACCGTGGTGTAGTCTCCGAGGAAGATGGCGTCGCGCGTGTTGAGTACCCCTTCCATCAGCGCGTGGTTCGGGAAGCCGCGTTTCAGCGTGCCGTAAGTAAAGATGACGTGCTTAGCGTCGTCATCATTGGCCATGATGCAGCGTCGCTCTGCAATCCACACTGCTGCGCAATTTTTCAAGATGGGTGGTTTTAGATTTTTCCAAAGGGAAAGTTCAGAAAAAAATCAAAAATAGTTGTAAAAGTAGAGAGCACACGTGATGTCAATGTCAGCCCACGTGTGGGTGCTAAAATTGAGGGATCGAGATGGCACGTGAATCTCGCGCGGCTTCATTCGGATTTTTTTTTTCTAACAAAAAAAAATATTATGCAAAACTAACTCCGTTTATAAATCGATTTGAAAAATAACTCATTTTGAATCTAAAAATGCGCTGCACGCATTCTCAAAACGCGGAATGCACTCTGGGAGTGCAACCGCGCTCCAGGAATGCGGCTGCGTTCTTGAAGTGCGTTCCGCATTCCAGATACGCGTTTTCTAGATTCTCTGCAACCCTGCCAAATTTGATTTTGATTCTGATTTGATTTGATTGCAAGGACGACCAAATATTCTTAGCAGCGCATTTTGGGAGTGCGCTGATGAGAATCCCTGCCACAAATCACGCTTTAGTCACTTCAAGTCACGAGAAATTTCAGAAATCGCACTCCCAGAATGCGTTTTCTGCCTATATAAATCCCAACCCCTTCCTCCATCGGATTATTCAATCCTACCCCGTAAATTTCTACCATCACAATCACTTTCCATCAAATAAACATTCTGCCAAATTCATTCACTTTGTTAGTATAAGTTTCTACCAAAGCATGTAAAAAAATGAATTCAACTGAGATTACTGTTCTTTTATACCACGGCGGTCACACAATAATAACTGATTATGGTCTTGATTACAGAAGTCCAAATATACCAAGCAAAATCAAAATTCATCCCGATACAACTTACGATGAATTTGTTTCGTGTGTAATTAGAAAAATGGGGTTGCGTCCGAGCATCGATAGGGTTAGCTTATGTTATTGTGACCCTAGATGGGATGCTACATTGCAGCAGATTTATTATTGTCCAAGTGTAATAATTGATGATGAAGATGTGTGGGAGATGTATGGCACAGCTCGGTGTGAATAGAACGACTGTGTGGCGCACGTAATAGTAGACGTTCAGTCTGTTTAGCCTGACGACGTGTATGTGCCACAAATAATTCCCGACGTCCCGTACCAGTCTAACATGCAGGACCTAAATGCAGCACCATAGTATGAAAAAGATGAACATATCAATATCGCAACAACAGCGGCGGAGTTTGCCACTTTTTCCATTTGAAGTTGGAGGACCCTCTTATCACGGCGATGGCACGGAAGAGAGATGTGATGTCGCAGCAGATACTATTTTGTCGGAGGTAGATGAAGAAAACGAGGACGGTGAATTGAATGATCAAGAAGAAGATGCAATCTCAGAAGCAAGTTTGAACTACCAAATTGAGAATGAGGTAGAAGGACTGGATGTCGATGCAAAGGCGGAGGTAGATGAGGAGGAAGCCGTGGAGTTCCATACTGCTAGGACTGAATTCTACACGACAAATAGGTACGAGGTCAGCAAACGTCCAGTATGGGACCCGGACAAAATGGAACTGGACAAAGGAATGGTGTTTCTATCCAAAGTGGATGGGATAAGGGCTATTCAACAGAACGCGATAAGAATACGGAAGGAATATAGGGTCGTCAAGTCTAGTAAGACCCTGTGGAAGGTACGGTGTAGGGAAGCACACAATGGAAATGTAGCATGCCCATGGTATGTACGTGTCATAAGGAAAGCAACGCACAAACAGTGAGAGATTACGCAGTATGACGCAAGACATGTATGTATGGCTCAAATAATTGCGTCAGGGCACAGAAATTTGACGTTGGGATTGGTTGGATACTTGGTGAGGTATTTCATAGCTAAGACGGCTGATTACGAGGTCGGGCTTATCCAAGCTCACATGAAGGAGAAGCTTAACGGGAATGTCAGTTACGGAAAAACATGGAATGGCCGGAACAAAGCAATTGAACTAGTGTATGGCAATTGGGACACGTCGTATCAGATGCTACCACAGTTTCTTGGGGCTGTGATGGCCAAGAATCCAGGTAGTGTAGTGAGATATAGGTTTGCCGAAGGTTCAATGCAGGCTGAAAAAATTTTCAACATGGTTTATTGGGCGTTCAGTCCATGTATCGCAGCGTAGAGGCATTGTAAACCCGTGGTTTCGTTGGACGACACACACTTACGGGAAAAGTACAAGGGTTATCTCCTAGTTGCATTAGCCGCAGACGTGAACTACCAAGTTTTGCCGTTAGCATTTGCAGTTGTAGAAGCAGAGACAACTCGTACTTGGTCGTGGTTCTTACTCCAGTTGCGCGAGAACTTTTTCAATGAGATGCCCCAAGTGTGTATCATTTCAGATAGGCATACAGGCATCGTATCTACAATCGAACAGGTTAGACGTGACGGTCAACTTGAAATAAAACATCGCATTTGCTTGAGATATCTGAAAAACAATGTGATGAAAAGATGGCGGAATCAATTCATTAAAGACATGTGTTGGATAGCTGGCCGAGAATGCCAAGCATGCAAACATGTGCATGCAATGAACATGATCCTTGATGTGGACCCTAGTCAGAATGGAGTTGCAGACGAGTACACAACTTCCTATCCGATATTCTTGCCGATGCATGGGCCATGAGCGCTGATGGGGGATTCAGATGGGGTGTGATAACGACAAATAATGTTGAATGCTTCAACGGTGTCCTCGTTGGTGCAAGGGGGTTACCCATCACGGCCCTTGTTACCAATACTTTTATGAAGATAAAATGTTACTTTCATGATCGGTTGGTCTATGTGACGCAATTGGAAAGTGAAGGCCATCGGCTCCCTCCTAGTGTGAGGGAACTCTTTGAGAAGTGGAAGACCTTGTCACATCGCCATCACGTACTTAGTTTTAGACAAGATGGCAGATACCAAGTGGGTCAGTTGCCAGTTCGATGGAACGAGAATCCGCCAAACCAAGTTGTCAACTGGGAAGACCGTATGTATACTTGCGGAAAGTGGGTTGAATGTCACCTGCCATGCTCGCATGCACAAACTGTTGCTCAGTTTAGGGGGTTTGATGTGGAGAACATGATACCTCAACAGCTGACGGTGAAATCGTACAAAGATACATATTGGCGGACATTTGAGCCTCTCGGACACCAATTTTATTGGCCTCCAGCGCCTGCATAGACGTTGCATTCGAATCTAAGTCGCGTTCGGCAGAGAAGAGGACGAGCAGGCGGCCGGCGCATTCCAAACAAGATGGATCACTCGAACCGCCGTGGACGATGAAGGTGTACAGCATGTGGTCAACCGGGTCACACTGCTCCAATTTGCCCCAACAACCAAAATGCGTAATCCATTATGTTTAGCGGTTGCCACAAGTCCATATGTGATAATTTTATGTCTATTGGTTTTGACGTTGTAATGCTATTGTGCAATCGTTTTGTGCATATTTGTTGTGACTTTGTAATGTTATTGTGTAATTATCGTTGTCTGTGAACTTGTTGTGGCGTTGTGATACGGTCATGTTTAATGAACGTCGACATGTGTAAGAAAAAAAAGGCTAAAACAAATAAAAAAAACAAAATGAAATAATAATCAACAAAAAGATAATGTCTCACGAATACATATGAAACAAAAAGCACTCGAAAATGAATACATCATCCCGGCGTGTAATGATCAGGACCCTTCCCCCTATTAGTGCGGTCAGGTAAATGACGTCTAACAGGGGATGGGGCGTTGCGCTTCTGGGATGAACATGTCTGGCGGAGCGACAGCTCATGTGGTTGCTGCTGTGTGGGGGTGCCTGGGTCGTCTATGGCTCGGAGTGTGGCGGCTGGTCTTGATGTTCAACGCCATTGGACACCAACTGACGGTGAACGTAGTCATGGGATCCCATATATCTGCTCGGTGACCCCCCTGATGACTTACTCTATATCGCCTCGTCATCCTCCTCGTCATCATCCAGCTCCTCAACATAGGGTTGAAATGATCCACCAGCCTCGAACGTGCCCCGGTCACTAGAACCGCTGGAGAAGTCAGCAGGGAACAAACGCCACGCGGATCGCTACAATGGGAGCAGTGTGGGTGGTCGAGATGACTGTGATGACCCACCCCAATGGTTGTGCGTGCGCTGCACAGATGGAGAATGCTGCACATGATGCTGTCCGAATCGCTGCAACGGATGCACCGGAGGCGCATCGGGCAACTCCCACATGGTTCTCTGCTGTATGAGATGCTCGTGCTGCATGTGTCGGAGTGCACTCTCGCCATACAACTGCATGAGCTACAAGTGCCGCATGACATACTCCATGTGTGCACCGCCCCCAAGGTCCTCCTGGTAATACTGCAGCAAATTACGAGAATGATGAACGACATGCTGAACTATAACGGCCTGTAGTCAAACATAACTTACTGGGGTTAATATAAACTAATAGTCAACAACTTTCATTGAGTAACATAAACATTGGGAACAAAGGCAGCTCACCAGTGACGTCTCGTCATGTACGGATGCCACGTACCCATCTCGCCTATGACTGGTACCGGGATGACCGACTTGTAATATGGTCACCCGCCGGTACCACTGCATGTAAAACCCGAGTACCGCTGCAAGCGGCACATCCTCCGCCTGTCCATATAAAACGCGTTGGGCCCAATTTCCCCACATATTCACAGCCTCAGTCAGCGCAGCTCCCTCAACCTTCTCCTTGTCGTCCCTATGTTTCTCATGTGCAGGAGGATCAGTAGGGACAGCCAACCTAAGTTCGAACTGCTGTAGGACACGATCTGGGCGGTGCCATTCAACAGTATGCCCATATATCAGTGGTATCCGGGCACGCCAGACGTCACTGTCGGCAACACAATAAGATGGGAGGGTGGCCAGTATCGTCCTAAACGGTTGCCATATGAACTGTAACCAAAACAAGCACCGAATAGTTAATTACGTGCTTAAGTGCACATGTAAAGTATTTTTAATAAGGCAGCTTAAGTGTACTATACATCGTCAGGATGGAGATGGTCTATGACATCCCGACATTCTACCTGACCTGACTTCCCGGATGTATCAGTCATTTCTTTCTTGACGTAAAACTATGTACCTCGTGGAACGCCAAGCAGCAGAAACTCCGGCTCCAGCTGCTGTTGCTGACGTTGAAGCCGCTCTCGTGTCGGATGCCGAAGCTGAGGCCAAAAAGCCATGAATCTATCCCATGCAAAAAACTGCAGGCATTGAACATATGTTATGTTATAATAACGCTTGTAATAATAAAGTTAACATTCGTAGAATATAAACATAACTATTACATAAGGCAAACCAATACTTGGACTAGTGTTACGGCTCCACATACACCCTTACACTGGAGAAAGGAGGCGCGGTCAAGCTGCTGGTACAAATACGATAGTACAACCGCGGCCCAGTTGTACTGCCGGATGCACTCAAAGTCGTCCAGTAATAACAACTAGGCCAAATTACCGTCATTCGTGCTCGTGAAAAGGTGATAGAAGATGACGAGAAATATCCACAGCAGTGCTCGCTGCCGCGCCTGGTATTGAGTGGGCTCATCCGAAGTGCCCTGCATAACAAACTTGTTCCGCATCTGGACGAAATTCACCGAGTTCCCCACAATGTCGATATGACCGGTATCGTCGTCCGCCACCGTATCCACATCGATACCCATCAACTCCTGCATCCTGACAACCCTGTCCTCCCTCAAGCATAGGACCGTATCAATCACCGGGACAGGAGTACCGGTCACGGGAAAACCCCAATACACAGCCACATCCTGCAGGGTGATGGTAGCCTCGCCTACGGGTAAATGAAACGTGTGAGTCTCCGGTCGCCATCTCTCTATCATGGCAGTAATAAGTCCGCGGTTAAGTTGATGATATTGGGATTTATAACACTTGTAGAATCCGGTCTCCGCCAATTGCTGCTGTACTAACGGGTGCTCTGGCGCATTAAACAACGATCTATTCGACCTGTAGCACCTAAACATATCCAGATGGTGCGGATCCTATATATATTGGATCTGGTGATCCATATAGTAGCATAGTAAAGTCGCATCTACCGGTGCAGGATAAGCTTCCATAATGACTCCTAAAATAAAAAATAATAACAACGATTAACTAAATATTACTACTTCACTATATACATTAACTCTCTAATTTTATCAAATAATAATAATAAAAACACTAATATTATTAATAATAGTATCAATGATTGTATTAATAATAATAATAATAATAATAATAACACAAAGATAACATGTTTAATCATCCATCATCGTCATCATCATCATAATAATAAAATAAATACATGGATAAATATATCAACAATAGTATTAATAAAATTACTAATAATAATATCTAACATATTACATTAATCATCCATCATCGTCATCATTATCACAATGATAATAATACCAATAACAGTAATAATTACATTAATAATTACATCTAACATATAACATGACTGTCATAAAAATAATAATATTGTAAATAATAATGATAATCTTAATGATAACATTTATTACTAATAATATTCATATAGTAATAATAAGATTAATAATAATGATCATACTAATAATATTACTAATAATACTAATTACAACAATATTAATTCTATTTCTAATAATCATACTATATTTTTAAGCAACAATTAACATTTCAATATAAATTAAACAAAAAAACTAAAATTCTAATATACAAATCTAACAACAATTAAAATTCAAATTAACACAAACTAAATTTAATTATCAAAACAAAAATTACACGATCTAGAAATATATTTCATAACTTAAAACGTTAAATACAATGGCAAAAAATAATATAAAAATAAAATAACTTACAAAATCAAGGCAATATCCTCACTAAAACGCTGAAAAACTAAAACTTTAGTGTGGGGGGTTGAGAGAAAATAAGAGAAAATCGCAAGTGGGGTGGGGAAGAATGGGAAAAAATTAATCAGGCAACGAATATATGGAACGGGGCCGTGTTCCAGGAATGCGGAAGCGGCGCATTCTGGGAACGCGGCCGCATTCCCGAAATGCGTCCCATGCATTTCCAGATTCAAAACGGGTTATTTTTCAAATCGATTTATAAACAGAGTTAGTTTTGCATAATGTTTTTTTTTTTGTTAAAAAAATAAAATTCCGCTTCATACTAGTTTTAAGGGTTCGTTTAGATTGGCTTTTTTCAAAAGTATTTTTTTAACAACTTTTGAAAAATAACTTTTTTAAGAAGCTGAAAATTCTGACTTCTAAAAAAAACTGTATTTCAGCTTTTTTGAAAGTTAAATCAAATAGTTATTACAAATTTAATGTAACTTTTTTTAGAAAAAAATACTTTTTCCTTAAAAACCAATCCAAACAAGCCCTTAAGCTTTCAAACGAAGAGTCCTGAGTTATTTTGGTTTGTCTCGTCTTAAAATTTTAAGTGTTTTTATTTTGGGACGTAACCGTTGTATTTTTGGAGGCTATTCGTTATTAATTGTGACCATTAATGCGGGACAAATAATTCTCGAGGACAATGATGTCATTCTATCCAAGTTCCATAAGGTGTTATTTGGAAGTATTTAATCTTAATTTCAGTTTTCAATTATAAGTTTTACAAACTTGGTGCTCCTGTTTTTCAAAAGTTTTTCCATAATGCCTGCGCCATAAATTTGCATGTGGAGGCTTTTCATTTGTTACAATCATTTGGGGCCTCTTAAGATTGGCTTTAAAAAGCTATTTTGATCATGCAAAATTCCTTATTCTCATGCAATGATTTAGGGCCCGCTAATGATTTCTATTTCTATTTTTTTTTTAAATATTGACACCATGCAAAATTTTTATTTTCAGCCAATGATGTTGAAGATAGTCGTGCTTAATTACTAGTCTAAAGATCTGTTTGGTTTACCTGTGTGATTTCAGCTGTTGAGCTTTTAGCAGTAGAGCTTTGGGTAGAAGTGTTGTTGAATAAAAGTAATTAATTGTTTGATCCGGTATTTTAGAAGTTATGCTTTCAGTTGTTTTGAGGGTAATATTGGACTTTAAAAAATATAAAATATTTGAGAAAAAAATGAAGAAAAATAATTTTTGACATGGCATAAAAATAGCTTTTCAAAAGTCTTTTCTGAAAAGTTCCAATTTGGAGTTTTTGGTTTTTTAGCTTTAGCTTTTATTTAAAAGTTCTTTTAAAAATGGGCCAAAAAGGTCAATTTTAGCTTTTAAACTCATAATAATACTTAGTTTAGCAAGTTTGATTAAAAGAAGAATCTATACTATATAATAAAGAAGAGTATACTCTACAATAGGATTGTCAAATGTCGCATTAATATCAACTTTATTATTCTTTTGCTACATGTCATGTTTTCTGCATTTTTTTAAAAGGCTAAATATTTTTTTTTGAAAAAGTAAAAGATAAATTTATGCTTAATAAATGATGGAAATGTATCAACCTGTATCATTCATGGTTTTTTTTCCTAAAATTATTAGATTTTACAAAAAAATATAAGTTGTATCCAACCTAAAAAATTTAATATGAAAAAGTATATCTATATTTTATCTCTTACATTAATTGTCAAATTCGACCATTAACAATTATAAAAATATTCATTTCATCCGTGTATCATGCGAGTACCATCAATATTATATAAATATCGAAATAATTATAAAAAAATATTTTCTAATTTTAAAATCATTACATAATTCTTAATTTATATTACATTATATAGATATCCGATGCACGGGTGGACGCGTTAGTTGTATAGTATTACACACTTAATTATGTAAATGCAAAATTACTTTTTATTAGAAAATTTAAATGCAATTATTCTAATCGGAGCATTAGCCTTGTATGGAACATTAATGATCCACAACATTATTCTACTCGAGCGTCCATGGTGAATCATGTATGGCCATGGTGCACTGCGTGTCCTTCTTCGCTCACTTCCTTCACCATCTTCTTACTTAAAGAAGGCAGAAAACAAGGTATAAAACACAAAATAGAAAAAACAGCCTATCATTCAATAAAAAGAAAACGAGACTGACTTTGGAATTTTTACTTTATATTTGATATATCTTATTTTTATATTAAATTAATATTTAATTTTGATCCCTCAATGAAAAATATTTTTTACGTCTACTGGTTGTATTATTCATTAATTTTGTGTTTATTTTATTTCAATCGTCATTCTAATCAAAATTACTAATATGTATTATGTTACACTAAATTATATCTAATCGTAATGCTAATCTAATGGCGTATCTACCTATTTCTTTTGGATAAATATATAGCTTATGCATGTATATTAAATGTTCTTAATATTATGTTCTTCTGCCATTACGAATAGGAGAAAGGATTCAAGCAAAGATGTGTCCCTATCTGCAGAAACAATTTTGATGCATAACTTTACACTCTATTACTATACAATCTTTCCACGCATTGTATGGAGGTTACAACTAGTACTCTTTAATAGGTGACGGCATTTTGACATGGCTTTATATATGCCTTTTGCAAACATGTTTTTTTAATGAAATGTTTTACTTGTCGATTAATCTAAAAAGATTAACAGGTTTGGTGTTCTATGTATGACCGGTAATTACTTGTGTCTTTCATAACTTCAAATAAAGTTGTGAGATAAAATGATCGATAACATATAAAAAACGAGATTTTTGAACAAATTCCTACTTTGAGTTGTTTGAACTCCATAGTCGACAAAAAAGAAAGAAAAGAAAAAAACTCCATAGTCGCAGGACTGGATATAATTTGAAAACTTAGCACCACAAGTCATTTGTTAATTCTACCCAAAATCTTTGGCACCCAAGTTTTGAAAAGGTTCTAACGTCTAAACTTCTAGAGAGCAGCCAAAATTAGAGACAAAGAACTAAATATTTTTAAATTCCATTTTACAATATTGATACCATGATATTACGTTAAGCATTACTGTTATCATTATTGTTTATGAAAAATTCTTTGAACTTTACTTAGATAAATATGAAATAAAGTAAATTGAGGCCAACAAACGAGTCTCACACGAGTGCATAAACAAATCAATTATAGACGAAATCAATACGGTCGTGGCTCACAGAATTAGAATATTCTCAAAGTTAGAGACATTCACCAGAAGTATTACATCATTCATAGACCATGGTCCATAGAATAATGACCCACATTTACATCATTTTCTCGATTACGCCCCTATACTTCTTTAGCTTTTTCAAAATTTCAAATGTTCTATTGCCACAAGTACCATACATATTCAATTCTGTGGATTAAAAGGAAACAAAATAAAATTGCGTGTATTTGACTAGATTCTCATTAACCGAATAGCATTCAAACAAATAATAATAATAATAAAGAGTCGGTCAAATAAAGTCTTCCATGTGTGTCGTAACTTATGACCATTCAATACCACCATTGTGTCCTAACTCGTGACCAAACTAAAGCGCCTCTTTTTGCCGCGGTGCCAATGGTTTTCCTTTTGCGTCCACTTCTGCCAAGATTCCGTATAATTAGCGTATCACTCGTGCAATGCATTAGATAAATAAATATTTTTAATTTCTGTTTTTATTATTAAGTAAGTATAAAATATAAATTATTTTGTAATTTAATTTTTTTAACTAGTTTCTGACATTCATCATGTTATTTTATAAGATATTTGTAATAATTAAATAGAATATTTGAACATAAAAATAAAAAATAAAAAACAAAGGATAAAATTGAAGGCTAGTTCTTCATTTATTGAAGATTAACTCATTTTCCGAGAAAATAACTCATAAAAAAATATAAACTCTATAACATAAAAAAATATAAACTCTAGTTTATATAATAGTACATAGATATAGATACAAATGTTAAACAATAATTATCCACATTTGTTTAGAATTAAGAATACTAAAAGAAAAGTAGATAACAGGATATTAGTTAACTATGTAGTTTAATAAATTATTTTAATTCGAATAGAAAAGCCTAGACGAAACTTAAAAGAATAAATTTAAAAAATAAATAACACGAGTTTTACTAAAACGACCTGTTTAGAATGATTTATATAAAAAAGTTCCTTTTTTTTGGAAGTTTCATAATGTTGTCAATGCATTTTTATGAAGTTGTATAATTTTTTGGAAAAAAAAAATACTAGTTTTGAGAAACTAAGGTGTTTAGTTTATGAAAAAGCTCAATTTAAGTTTTTATAAAAGAGTTCGAATTATTTTCAAAAACCAATTCAAACATCCATTTAGAATAAAGTGCTTTTTTTATGATTTTTTTTAGTAAAAAATTTCAAATATCCCTCAATAATAATACATAAATAATGGCATAAACAACTTTGGTTCAATTACTAACCTATCACTATATTAAGCCTAATTAATTAACCCAAAATATTTAAATATGTGATGATGGTGATAATAAACTCAAGCCGTTATAAAGTGTATACAAATTTCATAAAGAATTAATGTGGGAGGATATTACACAAACCATTTATAAACTTGAAAATTATTTGAATTTTGAACCCAAACAAATAGAATAGCTACACGTATAAATTTGCATGTGAAAAATCTTTGGTACTTCGAATTTGACCAGCTAATGGTTCATCTAATGTTAAACCACTTGTCTTCTAAAACTCCTTCATAATATCTCCCAACTAAAAATAAGGTAACGTATGTTGTGTTATGTTTTGAGAAGTAAAGAAAGTGATAGAAGATTTTGACAATATAAAAGAGTTCGACGTATTTTAGACAAATCACGAAAATCCAATTTATTTTTCCAAAACAATCGTAGAAAAGTTTTCAAAAGCACGATAGGTAAGTGCAGAGACGATTCGAATGGGGTCCAAACAGCCCAAGGCTTTATTCACTTTTGCATAAATATAAATACCAACGTACGAGAAGAATCCTAACGAACAAGAAGTTGGTTTGTTTTAGTTTTCCCTCTGACATTACAATTCTAAAACTAAATACTCCCTTTTTTCCAACAAACATATATATATATATAGAAATAAATTTTTTCTCCTTTTCTATATTGATGACCGCTTCTTCTTCTTCTTCTCTTTCTTCTTGAAAAAAAATGGCGAGGCTTTTGCTTTTGTTTTTCTTGTGAGAATTTGAAGAGAGGAGAAAAGAGAAAAAGAGAAAAAGGAAACGGGAAAACAGATGGGTGTGATATTGGAAGAGGAAGAAGATGAAGTAACAATAGGAGGAGGAGAAAGATCACTGACAAACGACGCCGTTTTGGTGCCGCCCGGAAACTTCTCGATTGTGGAAGATGACAGCATTTATCGATCTGGGTTCCCTCAGCCTATCAATTTCCCTTTTCTTCAGACGCTTAATCTCAAATCCATTATGTTAGTTTCTATACCTCTTTTTCTTTTTTCTTTTTCTCTTTTTTCTTTTTGCGAATTTTGTTATTCAAGAAACTTATTCTTTGTTTGTGTTTTTCTTTTCCTTGCAGATATTTGTGTCCTGAGCCATACCCAGAAGAGACTTATGAGTTTCTTCGAGCTAATAACATCAAGCTTTTCCAATTTGGAATTGATGGCACCAAGGTATTCTTTTTTTCTTTTTTCCTTTTTTTTTTTTAATTAGCAAGATGATAGTTCTGCACAAACAAGAAGTCATTGGAGTGGCGTTGAACATGTTTCTTATCTTTGTTTTTTCTTGTAAATTTCCTAACTTGGGTCAATTTTTTTGTTGTTTGTATGATGTATGCAAAAGGGAATGAAGCAATTGTAATGGTGTTAAAAGTGTATTTTTTTTTCCCTATCTTCTTTTGTCTTCTTTTAATTTTGAAATTCCTAATCTGGCTGAATTTGTATGTGTGTTTGTTGGTGTGTTAATGGAGGTAGTAATAGCCAAAAAGTATTGTCACTAGCAATATCAAGTTTGCTTAAATATTTTTCTCCCGTACACAACAGTTATTGGTGTGCATAAAAGTGGATATGTTAGTGATTCTCTTGGTTATTTAAATCATATTGTGTTTGTGAGAGCCCTTTGTATGTGGACAATTATGCTCCAAATCTGTCCCTTTTCATTGTGGACAGTGTCAACTAGGCAGCAGTTGAGGTTGCTGGTATTTAATCCCTTTCTTATAATTTTTTCTCGTTCACAACTATATTTCTCTATGTTTCAAGTTAAATTTTTTGTCTCCTGTATATAGTTTGGAAAAGCATTTCAAAACAAATTTATACAGCTTAAGTAAGTTGTAGAAACTGACATCGAAATGGATAAATACATCTCTTTTGAAACAAATAGAGGGTAAATTCAATGGTTAAAAATTTAATCCTACTCCTTTACATTTCTCTTTGTGTACTGAATGTGCTATTATTCTTTTCTGACTGGAAAAACAGAATTAGCATTTCATTGGGTTTTTCGTGTTCTATAGAGGTGTATATTTATTAACCAATAGTAGTCTCACTCATGATTCTATTTTTAGAGGCAAATATTTATTAATCAATAACAGTCTCACTGATGATTCTATTTTTGGGGCCATGATACTTTCTGGTTTAGTGTTGCATATTATAGTAATCTATAGCTGGATTTTAGCTTTGTTGTCAGCTTATTTATGGCTCATCAATATTATTTCTTTTAACCAGGAACCCTCGACTATTCCAAGGAGCAGCATCACAGAAGCTTTGAAAGTCTTAATTGGTACTGATTCTTGAGCAGCTGACGTTACTTTTTTTCTGGCTATAATTGTTGCTGGCATCTTTTACTTTCTTTCTGTTGTTATTTCTCTGACCACCTTTTATTTCCTTGTTCCCAGATGTGCGAAATCATCCAGTTTTGATCCATTGCAAACGTGGGAAGGTACGTTTGACAATCTTTTTAACTTGATTACCATGTATATTTAATTTTACCTTTGGTTCTATCTATGTGGTACTTTAACCTACCTGGTAATTAGTAATAAATGTTCAATTGTCTTTTAACTTGATTACCATGTATCTGTAATTTTACCTTTGGTTCTATCCATGTAATACTTTAACCTACCTGGTAATTAGTAAATATCTTCTTTTGTCAAAATTCATGCAACTGTTTCTGGTGGAGTAATTAACTTTAGGGACTGCATTTCCTCAACCTCATGTTGCCCGAAGTATATGAGCTGTCAAAAAATTGCTTAGATGCTAATATGCAGACTATGAGCTGTTAAATGCAGCTGGTTCAATGTTCCAAAATGACTTATGCCTTCTCATGACCGGCTGTTAGCAGTCGGTGCCTCGGAGTATTCTCTCTATTGCCTACATCCTCGATAACCTTAACTATGATTCTGGAAATCTAATACCCCCTTGTTAATTATGATCCTGCAGCAAGGCTCTAACTTCTCGTTATGTCTCTGCCACAGCATCGAACAGGTTGTCTTGTCGGTTGCCTGAGGAAACTACAGAACTGGTGTTTGTCTTCAGTGATAGAAGAGTACAAGTGTTTTGCTGGCACAAAATGGAGGCCAACTGACGTTAGCTTTCTGGAGGCATACGATGTCACATACCTAAGGCTTTGTCTTCAGAGCATCATCTACAAGTACCATGGGTACAGTTCAAGGAAGAGGCGCTTACTCTGCAGAGATGAGTGCGTACAGAAGCCCCGGGTGACTTCTGTTTAGAGCTGATTTTCATCCTTGCCTTAATGGTTTCGTCTAGCCTCATCCGCAAATTGCTGGAGAGCTCCCATTAACTAGTTGGTTTGGATTTTATGTTGGTGATGCAAATCATTTATGCATTTTTTCATCTGGATTCTGTTTACCCAAAACCAATGATTTGATTTATCATATGGCTATGCGATGAGAGAAAACGCCGTGAGTTTTTGGTCGGAGGTTTCTCTCATGTCGTATGTTGAAAGACTTACCTGAATCTCTTTCTCTCTCGCCTGACACTTAAAACTACTTATTTTGTAAGTTCGCCAAACTAACCTTTTCAGCAATTGATACGGAACTGAAATAGAAAATAAAGGGAAATTTCTTACAAATGGTCGTTAATAATCGGCCATTTGTTTTATACTGACATTAGATATTAAAATGTATCCCAAGTGTCGGGGTTCACACGTTTTTCTTTTTCGTGGATCCGCACAGTGTTTAATGGTCGTTCGGAAAGGAAAAATGGCCAAGCCTGAGACATGTCGACTGCCATTGGTAGGGAACCAATTAATTCAGAGTCGATCTTTATCGAACTTTTGGATCATACAGCTCAAAAACCAAAAACACACTGGATAGCTGGAGGAAGAAAAACTGGTTTAATACTTTGCTCCATCTGGAAAAAGCTGAGCCTCCATCAATCAAATAGGCCAACCTACTCATCAAAGGCCTTAACCTTGACGAGAACAAGACAATTATTGTCCATAATGTTTGTCCCTTTGTTTGGCTTAGATATCCTTTGGGAACAATAAAATTGGGAGGATAATAGTTAATCTCACTCATGTTAGATTTCAATTTACTGTATCGGTAGCTAACTGAGTAGCTATTGATTAGTAAAACGGTTTCTATGGACCTCCCACTTTGAAGGATTTATTTAATGAATACTCTTCAAATATTTATACTTGATTGGGAGGCTGCCATGCATTCTAAGTGTAAAGCACGCTAGGCATATGGTAGGTGTACTGTGTGTTCTAAACGTGAAGCGCGCCAGAGGTGTAGTAAATCCCACCCAAACGTATGGTAAAGCCCACCCAAACAGAAATGAGGTGACGAAAGATGTTCCGGATATATGTTTCTGGCCTCCAAAGCCACCCTTGCTACATATAACTTGGGGATGTTTGAGGAGAAAAGCACCATCATTACAAGTAGTAAGACTGCTCTATTTTAGGAGGGAAAAAAAAAAGGGCAATGTGACAACAGTGACGGTCCTTTGGTAAGTTTAGCAAGCTGGTATCCTATAAACTAAACAGTTATTTAGACCAACTTTAATTTGATATGAGGATATGAGGGTGGTAAAAGCAACGACTATCATGCCACCAATCTTCCTCACGAGCTATAAAGAACATTGTCCGTGCAATTGCAAAAGCAAACATTAACCGCTCCATCTCCTTCCCAAGTTCACCTCCATAATTTGACTAATTTGAGCGACAAAGTCCACTTCAAAGACAAAGTCCAACTGTATTCTTCTCTTTTTGCAAGGCACACGATCAAAACAATTATGGTGAAGTTTGGGGCTTTATCACGCGATCAAAACAATTATAGTGAAGTTTGGGGCTTTATCAATACGCTCTAATGAACTGCCTTTCTTTGACAAAAGAAAGAAAAAACTCAACTCTGTTAAGGGATTCATTAAATGACTCATAATTCTTAAAGTACTAAGCTAAAAATAAAATTATTGTGTTAGAAAAAACAAAAGAGAAAAAAAAAAAAAAAACCAAACCAAAATCATCCTCCAATCATTAGGACACTAAACACTTCTATTCTCCTCCTATCTCTCATTTATATACATATATATATATATATCCTGTACTAAGACAGCTCTATATATGTATATATAGATATAGATTTGATATACGTATGCCCCTAGGGCTCTCTTAAGTTTCTGTTGGCCGAAACAACTTCACAGCGGAGCACACAGCACACAACTGCTATTCTTGTCCGATCATGACCGGAAAAGCGAAGCCGAAGAAGCACACAACGAAGGAAATAGCGGCGAAGGTAGACGCCGCCACCACCAACAGGGGCGGAGGCAAGGCGGGGCTGGCTGACCGTTCCGGTCTGGAAAAGGGCGGCCACGCCAAGCTGGAGTGCCCGCACTGCAAGATCACAGCTCCCGACGTCAAGTCGATGCAGATCCACCACGATGCTCGGCACCCCAAGATACCCTTTGATGAGACTAAGCTCAACAATCTCCATGCCGGACTTGTCGCCGAACCCTCCAAGCCCAAGCCTGGTGTGCGTGGTAGCTTCAAGAAGTGAACTTTAATTGTTAAAATTGTTGTTGCTATTAGTTCTATGATGATGGGAAAAGAGGATTGTGATGCCATTGTTGTTATGTTTGCTATTATTAACGTAATCAATAATCATGGACCCTTTTCCATATGGCTGTTATCGTCATTGTTCTTGCCTCTTTATTTGGTAAGGTAATTACAATCGGGGTGCTTCATTATACAGTGTGTGTTAGAGTCTTGTGTAATAACTCATCAATTGTTTTTGATTAGTGTACTTGAGGCCCTGGTTAGTTATTTCTATAAGCCTGCGACAATAGCCGAGCCAAGGCGCAGCTGCTTCTCAGTGTGGGACGTGACATATGTTGCTTTTGGTATAAGCTTATTATAAGATGCTTATCTCATTTGATCTTTATATAAACATAAGCATCTTGTAATAAGTTTATTCCGAACCACAACAATGGCGTATCAGAGCTTCTGCCAGAAGTGTCTCTATCTCTGGTGTGATAAGAATGTTGTGAATTTGAGTGGGCGGGGCTGTAACACCCAATTATCACAAGCTAGACAAGCTTAAAATAAGTGGTCATTTCATAGTTAGGCATCAGGGCATAGTGTAATAACTCAGAAAATTGCTCTTAGCTTGTATACTTGAGGCCCGAGATAGTTAGGCTATGACACTGGGCGTACTTTCTTTATGTTGCTCATGGATGACGATGTGTATAGAGTTGTGGGTGATATGTCGGGACTATTATGCAGCTTTTTATGAAGATTAATATGTTAATTGCTATGTGGTGATCAGCTGTACCTAACCAGCTCAACTTCCTATAACTAATTCAGTTATTGAGCTGTACCAAAACCTGGGATCCTGGCCTTTATAGTGTGCCTTGTCAAATGTTATCATATTTGCATATTACTGCATCTGTTTGATCCATCTGTGTTGTTTCTGGTGTAAGGTATAATTTTGTTCTTGTCATGGATAGTGGTATGTTACTCTTGCTGCCGTGCGAGACCATATCTGAATCAGTGGATTATTTCAGAACAAGGGTTAATATTGTCCTGTTCTGCTGGTATTAAACTAATAATGGAAGAATTCTGTTTGTAGGAACAAAGAGAAGCAATACACAATGGAGGGTTGATGCCATTTTTCTATAGCAAATGTTTCCATACTTATTCATCATTAGAAGGCTGTTTTGGCAATAATTTGACTTTATTCTGTATGTCTTTCTTTATAGAAATTTTCAAATCTATGAGGCTTCTTTTCTTTGGGTATTGCTTGTCTTTGATTTACTTTTTCACCATCCTCTTCCCCTGGGAGATGCTTTATTTGGTCTGTTGCTTCTCGTTTTTTTTCCTTAGTACTGCATCGTACCTCCTAAATATTTCAAGTGACGCAGTCTGCTTCGTGGTTTGGTGCATTATCTTTATTAACTTGGCTTACTCATAAAGCCAATCAGAATTGATGATTGCAGAGAAGTCATGGTATGACTGAAGTTGTGGTAGTGGGAAAATCACCATGTTTATAAACTTTATGTCTAGGGGGCTTCAGTGCTTGTTTGTGGACTTTGTACCTATTCTTTCTTACGGCAATGTGGCAAGTGCTTGTCAACCTGGCAGATATTTCCATCATGATGCACCAATTTAAGCAAGATGTTTTATGTGTTAGCATATAAGGTATATGGGAATGAATAAACTACATGATTGGGGTGAGAATGACAAGTTCCTGTCAGATACTTTGGTATCAGTTTTCTTTCTTTGTTAATGACTAATGCTGATTCTTTATATTTGCTATGATAAATGCTGTATGGTGTGCTAGTGGTGATGTGGTTACTAACTTACTAACTAATGTATGCTAATGTAGAAGTAGAAGGGCTCTGTACATGGCACTCTCTTAGACTGTATATCCCTTTATACATGCTAGAAAGTAGCTTTTTTGATATGGTTCAGTAAATAAGAATCCCAGTAATATAGTCAAGGTCCTGAAGATTGTAATTGCACCAGAGTAGTATGTACTTTCGAAGTAAACAAATTATTATAACATCTAATAGACTTTGATATGTACAAATAGTACGGTTTTATAAACATGGCAACTGTTCTTACCCTGGATTTTGTGTCAATTGGCAGTATATTGAGAAAGGGGCATTATAATTGTGAATGATGCTGTTGTGAAGAAATACTAGGTGTTTAATCATCTTGCTGGTAGGCATATATGAATAATATGATTTAGCTTTGCTCTTTGGAGGTACACTAGAGAGACGTTGTTATGCCAACAACATTGAAATGGTAACTCTTGTCTCTTAGTTACTTGCAAAATGGAAATTTTGTAGGTATTGATACATGACTAATGGTTCCGGAACAACTTTTAACATAACACTATTGACACTGATTGTTCAACTTATAGTGAAGAAGGTTCAAAAGAACCCAAGGTGGTTGAAAGAAAACTTATCCCTAGTTGCAGGTGATGTTATTTTGAGCTCATCAGATGATGGGTGAAGTTTATAATTTGCTTGAATCATGTGGTTTAGTTGGTACATTAAACTACAAATCCAGTTGGTACCAATATTGACATGGAATTATAGTGCTCAAACTATTTTTTTTGGATTGCTAAGAATAGCATGTTTTAGGAGTTAAATGATGGTTTGATTTGTAAAACCAATGAGGTACAGACATGTAAGAATTGAGATTGGCATGTCTAACTTGGTCTTGTTATTAACTACTATGCTTACAGAAATTGTTCTGCAAATTGAAGTTTCAGTTTCATTATGTTGATAATTCTGGTTAAGTATCAACAGATGACCACTTCATTTACATCACCCCTGTTATTGACTCAAAACTTCAAACATGGTTTTATAATCGTTAATACAATTATGATGAAATGAGGTGGTCAATTCACAATGTTATTATGGGTGTTCAAACTGTCCATCATGTAAAACTGCATACTTCTTATTTGTTTTCATTCTTCACTTCTTTTACTTGGTCTTGGTTTGATCTTAGCTTTATCTTTGACAGGTAAAATGATAAAAAGGGATGAAACACTAAAAGCTATTATGAAATGTTAACTTTTAATGTTTGAGAAAAGCTAGTTGAAATGTAGAGTTATTTAATAAAACATTTTTTTACTATAACAAAAAAAGAACAATTCGAACAAATATTATTTAGTCAAAATACTAAAAATTACTTGAAAATATATTTCTTGGTGTTGCTGAATAGGACCATGATCATGACAAAAAAAATGTCATTTTACTAACTAACATTAGGTTTCTTCACGTAATAGATTATACCTTGGGCGTTGTCGGCGACAAATATGGAAGACCAACTAAATTAAATGTATGCTATATATATGTGAAATTAGTTAAGCCACCTGTAACACGTACTGTATGATAACTCTTCTTTTTCCTTTTTTTGCTTTTTCCTCTTGTGTAAACAAAATAATATTTATCCACTAAACAATCGATAACATTTTCCTCTGTTATCTCCGAATATGTTTGATTAACGCTGTTTGCATATGTGTAATCGCACTTCAATAATTTCTTTCGCGTTTGACAGTTTCATCCATGGAGATGCTTGTCAACGAAGAACTCTGACCGTTTCGTTTGATGATGCATTTTTTGGCTTATAACTCGCACGATTAAAATGAGTATTTTACATAGATTTTTATAGTTCAAGGTAAGATAAATATAAATATATTTTATAAAATTTTATTTCTGATAAGGTTTTTATAGTAATTATACTTTTTTAATGAGAGATTCGCATAGGATCTCTAAATTAGAAAATTAAAATAAAAAGGGGTCTCATTTCGATTTAAAAATAATTTTAGAGGATATAAGAGATGGATTTAAAATTTTTTTTTTTGGGGAAAAAATTGTTACAAAAAGATACATGTCCCATTGATAGAAAAGATATGTAAGTTAGCTCATATTAATTTTACAAAAGGTTAATTTATAACGACTTAATACTCTACTACTATCACTAGAAATTCAGATATTTCTGAATTAATTGATCTTGACGAGTTAGCAGTCGAATCCAATTTATTACGCTGTTAGTTCGATAAGAGATTGTCAACTGGCGTGCCATGTTTGTTGCCAATAAGTTGTAGAAAAAGATTGTCCACTTATTAACTTGGTGAAGCAAAATGATGTGCAGTCAATTTTGATACACAAGACCTGCTATACGGTAGGCCAAATGCGACTGGAAAGTCATGGCAGTCCAAGATGACACACTTATTGAATTTTAACTTCTTCAAATCTTTGGGAAAGAAGAGCCTGTTTGACTAAGCTTCTTGGGGCTTATAAGTTACAAATAGTAAAAAACATGTGAAGAGATGCTTTTTCTCTAGGTGCTAGTAAGTAGTAAAATAAGCCGACCAAACAAGCTCGAAGACAAGATGTATAACACGCCTTTCTTTCTTTCTTTCTTTCTTTTTTTTTTTTTTTGAAAAAAAAAGAATTCATGTGGCACGAGAGGTAATTACTTGTTGGGAAGAGAAATTGAACAACAATGTATACTTTTCCTACTTTAATATTAACGATTGGATTAAGACTGTATCCATCGAAATTGATTATATTAATTCAAGTGTGCATAAAAAACTTATTCAAAAAAGTTCTTCAAACAATTGTTGACTATACTTCTCTTTTTCCAAAATAATATTATAAAACCTCTAACCAATTTGCTGCAATTCTTTAACTTGGCTAGATAATTTGTCTATTCCTTGTCAAATAAAAAAAAGAAAAGAGAAAAGACAAAAGGGACAGGCAAGAAGTTTAGATCCTAAATCACAACTTGGAGCAATAACAAAAGCTATTAAGCTAGAGTAGTTGATGTACTAGTATTAATAAGTAGCCACCCAAAATTTACTCTTTTATTCCAAACACCCAAATGAGTTAGCATTACAGTCCTAAAGAGTTAGTAAAACAGTAAAATAGTAATGTTATGATTAATATACGCCAAAGTTTGAATTTATACTTTTCATTGATTACATATTGTCCAATCTTAACATGTTTTGAAATGTATTATGATACTATAAATTTTATAATTTTAAGATAAATTTAATACAAATTTACCTTGAGGATTTACTCGTCAACGCATTAGGCAAAATAGTTAGTCCTATGAATTACAATAGACTTCGATTATGTACTTGCAGTGACCTTTATTTTCTCTTTCTCAATGCAGAAAAATAACAAAACAGAATATTATACTACCAAAAAGACAACATTTCTGAGATCCTAATATTATTTTAAGGAAATGCAATTTAATATTGTTTTAAGGAAATGCAATTTCTCTAGCTAGTTTGCAACCACTTGGTTTGCCCTCATTGTTGTCACTCTAGCCTCGACTGAAGATTTTCGATTGGATTGCATTTAATATATATAATATAATATAACATACAAAGGGTTCATCTTATTTGGATCATTTAATTAGTTTTTAAGTAAATATATAATTATGTGAATTCAAAGTTTGAAACTTCAATTCAAATTAGTCATCTTTAAAATAAAACTCTTAATAATCCCTCAATGAATTAACTAACAAGCAATTTAAATTGGTTGCACAAGAAACACGAGAGCGAATTTTACTATTTCTCTTATATTAGGCTCGTCACTAACACTATGTTTGGATATGGAGGGGGAAGTTTAATAAAGAAAAGGAAAGAAAAGTATTAAAAAAGAGAGGAGAAGAAATGATTAATTTTTGGATTGAAAAATTTTTACAAAGGAAAAGATAATAAAAGATTGTGGATTTTTTTTGTTTGGATTGAGAAGGAAATGATTAAAATTTATGTTAAAATAGATTTTTATGCCCTTATATAATTTTATGTTTAAACATGAGAAGAATGATAAAAAAATCATTGCAAGAATTTTTTTTTCCTTTCTTTCCCTTTCCTCCCAAATTGAAAGAGTTCATTTTAATGGATTTAGAGGATAAGTTATATCCCTCTATATCTCTCTTCCTCTACATCCCTCCACTCCAGATATAGAAAATGATTTAAGAATTCCTCCAAATTCTTTCCCTTCCTCCCATTCCCCCTACCCAAACAACGGGTAACAGAATATTGACCCACAAACATGCGAGAGTGAGGTGATGTATTCTCTTTCGTGTAAATTCGATGAAGAATTAATCGAGAAAACTAAATTTACCAAGCAACTTTTTTATATTAAAATTACTTTGAGAATTCAAATGGAAGAGTACTAATGATTCTTTTTTTTTTTTTACTAATTACTATTGAAAAACTTCCTCGATACTCCTTAAAAGAAGAAAATTAACACAGTAGTTAAAGGATCATGGCTCCAAATTTACAAGATTATTGCCTCGCCCTTAAGCTTTTCGTACATGATTGATTTTTGGTCCGAGAAAGATTTATTAACTCTATTTATCTTGTTCAAAAAATTTACATGTGAATAGACAAAAAAAATTTAACACTCTCGCAGCCTAAATTTATCAATTGGATATGGAGTTATCATGGTTGCAGGACAACTCCAAAACTTTTTGAATCCGAGAAGGGTCACTGCTTAATTGATCTTGCCCTCCATTGGAACCAGAAAAAAGAAAAAAAGAAAAAGGAAAACTAAAAATTCATTGAATAAAGAGTAAATCTTGGCTAATATGACCAAAATTAGGTGTCAAAATTCATTTAATATGATGAATGATACTCCTACCCGAAAGCCGACCTACCACCAAACCGTCACTATTAAACATTACTTAACAATTTTATTAAAAAAAAAAAAAATGTGATTTGACGAGGATGTGGACATTTATAGCATGGAATCATGTGGGGGAGTATATATATACATATATATATATATAATATATGTATGTATGTATATAAAAAAAGCTATATGGATGGCGGTAGCGTAGTGGCATGCGCAGCCAAAAGCTAGGAATCAACAAATGCTGGCTATCTGAAAGTCCAAGGTTGAGTGTGATTAGTAGGTTTGATTTGACTATTTGACTTTGGCCTTTCCAGATGTTGTTGTCTTCCTCCTCCAACAACTCCTTAAGAATAGCCAACAGCTTCCCCGCTTCCACCTGCACCATTACTCCTCCTCCTCTTCCTGTCTCTGCTGCTTCTTCTTCTTTTGTTTTTCCTTTTCCAACAAGAAAATTTGCTTCTTGTTACACTCGCAGCAGCCCACGCTTGTTTTCATCATCCTTCACCACCACCACCAAAGCTATGGCTGCTGCTGCTGCTGTTGTTGATGCTGGCATGGATGCTGTCCAACGCCGTCTCATGTTTGACGACGAGTTAGTGATCTCACCACCCCACTTTCTCATGTTCATTGATTCTATCTTGTTTGTAGTTCATCTTTCGGTTCGGGTAAATTACACCAATGATTGCTGATCTTTGTCACTCGCAACAATCGTATTCTTTTTCTTTTGCTCATGACAAGTTGATTATTTCAATTGAAAAATACGTTAAAACTCACACGAGGGCACATCAATTAGGTGTTGGTTCTTTTTCATCAATTACGTATTGGTTTGGTTCCTTTTTTAAGGCTAAAATCATGCCCCTCGCCTGAGATTTAACGTGATTTTGTGCGAGAAGTAGAGTTTAGACTAATGACAACCAATGGGTGAAATTTACCTATACTTTTTTCTTTTAGATCATATTTCATGTGAGCAAGCCTTGCACACAAATTAGTCATTTGGCTGATGCGAGCTTATTGATGCTGTTCCATGCAGATGTATATTGGTGGATGAGAACGATCGTGTGGTTGGTCATGATACCAAATACAATTGTAAGTTGATATTTTTTGTTTTTGCTTTGTTTTCTTTTGGGTCTATAGAAGTCAGCTTTCCTTTTGGGCTTATAACTTTTCTTCTTTTTTATGAAAATACAAACGAATAGATTCTGCTGTTCTATACGACGTTTCAGTCTGAGGATTGTCTTTTAGGTCTACGCAAGTACCGTGTCCGTAACTTCCTGCACCAGATTTTCTCAATAATTCAGCTGGGTTATACTCATTGTTTTGTCTAAACAACTCTGTTCAATTTTAGATTTGTATATTTTACCTCCGTCTATGAAGCAAGAACACCTGTAAGCTGTAACCTCACTTCATTACAACAGAGGAACACAGTGAGCCATTTTCTTGCAAATAGTTGGTGATCATTAAGTTATTAGTATCATCAAAGTTTATCGAGCAATTTCGATGAAACATAGAAATCTCTTATGTGAAGCAATCAATCCCATGATTATTTTCCTCAATTTAGGAGTGCATACTCCTGAATGCAGATTATGTCATTTGTTTCTAGACATTTGACACTGGTATTTTGTGATATGCAGGTCACTTGATGGAAAAAATTGAAGCTGAAAATCTGCTGCATAGGGCTTTCAGTGTGTTTTTGTTTAACTCAAAATATGAGTTACTTCTTCAGGTACATGTTGGAAATGACATTTTTCGATTCCAGAACTCCCTCTTCGTTTAAGACTATAGAGGAATGAATGTTACATACATATTATGTATATGTTTGTCTAATATGGATCTTAAACAATTTGAAACAGAAAAATTTCTTAGTACAAGGAATATGTTGCTAGTACCAAAGATATTCAATTTTTACCAGAATGATGTTGCTATTAGCTGAAGAAAATCAATTCTTGATCTTGCTTTCTTGAGAAAATTTCTTATTTTGGGGGCGAAGGGACTTTAGGCGAAACGATACCAGCACACGAGGAAACATGAACGATTCATAACATTCGTGATCTCCTTCCGATTTTTATTCACTTTGATGTTCTCCTGGCTACCTGATGGCTTAATGATACAGTGATCACAATGCACATATGTGCTTATGTTCTGCTTCACACAAATAAGCACTTTCAGCATGCCGATGCTCAAGTACTATGCAATTAAATGGAGGGTTGCTGCATGATTGTTTCATATGTTGTAATTAACTTGTTGATAACTTGCTTGTATTCAAATATTTGCAGCAACGATCTGCGACAAAAGTGACCTTCCCTCTGGTGTGGACAAACACCTGTTGCAGCCATCCACTTTATCGTGAATCAGAGCTTATTGAGGAGAATGCTCTCGGTATAAATTTCTCTCTTGCACTTAATTAAGCAATATCTAAGTCAAGTTTCTGTCATTAATCGGCTTATTCTTTTCACTTTTCAAGGTGTGAGGAATGCAGCACAGAGAAAGCTGTTGGATGAGCTAGGCATTCCTGCTGAAGATGTTCCGGTTGACCAATTCGTTCCATTGGGTCGCATGCTATACCAAGCGCCATCCGATGGCAAGTGGGGTGAGCATGAACGTAAGTCTTCCTAACCTTTAGTCGTTATGCATCTGTATGAACATATAGCCATAGCAGTAATGCTGAATCCTTAGCTGCTATTATCTGCAGTTGATTATCTTCTATTCATTGTACGGGATGTCAATGCGCATCCGAACCCGGATGAAGTGGCCGATATCAAATACGTGAACCAGGAGGAGTTAAAAGAGCTTTTGAGGAAAGCGGATGCAGGCGAGGACGGCTTGAAGCTCTCCCCCTGGTTCAGGCTGGTCGTGGAGAATTTCTTGTTCAAGTGGTGGGATCATGTCAAGAAAGGGACTCTCCAAGAAGCTGTAGACATGAAAACCATTCATAAGTTGATTAAGTAAGCATTCAGCTTTTCAGATTTGGTTGAAGCATAACAATCTTCACTCCTCTTGAATGCCAATAAGTTTCAGCATGTGACGCCATATAGAGAAAGCTATTGCCATCTTCTCAACATTGTCTTCTTTCCTGATAGATTTTGGGTATAATTTAGCCTTCCTGGAAGTATGTAAAATAGATATGGTTGTGTGAGAAGAAGCTGATAAACAAGCTTCTTGTCGTGTACTCTTCAATAACACCAATAACTTCTCATAATTTTGATAATACATTTGCTTTTATCTTGTAGCCGTGATGGTATAGATTGAGAATTTTCCTTGGCTTCCTTTACGTCTCGCCTTGTTTCACATGAATAAATCATAACTTTCAGAATAGATTTTAGATGGCTCTAATTAACACTAATTAGCTATAAGATAGTGTTTAAGTGACTGATTAATAAAATGGCTCAGGAACTATTTTGATCCATTGGAAAACCAGGAGCAATCCTACACATTACAAGAATGCTCTTCCTGGTTCAGAACATTGAGGTTCAATAGACCGTGAAGGATCTTCTTATAATATTATAAGTTTATGACTATAATTCAATAATTGTGAATTATTCCTGTTATTAAGGATAATTGTATTAATAATTTATAATTGTTGAATAATTGAATGAGGTAACCATATGCAAGGGGCCAAACTTCTGCTTTTTGGTCAACAAACAAATTTCATTGACAAAAGAGTAATATATCACTAAATTAGTCATTTTTGATTTGACATAACAACATGACATTGGCAAATAAAAACCCAATTAGATGAGCAACAACAAAATAGGTATTCAACCACCATCAACCATACATGTCCTTGGTTCAACTAAGAAAGAAGGTCCACACAACATCGTTATGAAAGATAATGCGTATGTCTAAAAATCTCTAGGAAAACCAAAAAAATGGCCATTTACAAAGAAACACCAATAAGGTAAATTAAGGGTTTACCAACCCAATCAAAGAGAGTTCAGGAAATTAATGGCTCAAATCGAACTTCAAAACAATTGTCAAGAATCGGGAATAGGACAAATTTGTAAACCCAATTTTGTTCACTTTGCATGCTTATGTTCAAATGGAATCCAACTCATTGCTTGCCTACCTAAATTTCAGGGTAGTTAAATTTTGAGCACTACAAAATACACAAGGATGTCCCCTAGCAAAGAAAGCCATTGGATTGCACTCATTGACAAGAACCCCTTTTACGTCTTACAAACTTCCACAAATAGCACTTACCAAAAAGAAAAGAAAAAAAAAATCCTCAAATTTTGACCCCAAAAAGAATTCCTAAAATAAAAAAGATACAAACTACAAGTTCTCTTTCTCCAAGTGGGCCACCTAATGTCCACCGCCACCGAAAAGCACACTAACAAAGCGTGTAAGCTTCCTTCCATTATAGTATTTTATTATTATTATTATTATTATTATTATTATTATTTTTATTATAATGTCATTGTTATTAATATAAATCATCATATTATTAATTTCCTTCAAGAAAATGCCACGAACCAAATGTATTATCAAAACTTAAAATATAACTTAACAACTTAAGCGATAAATATAGCGTGCATATAATTTCTTTGTTAAATAATTAAAAATATTACTACATATATCATTGAAATTTATATCATTAGTTTTATATTTTTTTATTAAATAGTTTCATGTAAATGTAGTTATATGTCACTGAGCTGATTGTGTCTTTTTCACGTGCAATGAAAAGACAGAACAGTTCAGTAATTATTGATAATAAATTAATAATTAATATCTCCTTAACTTTTTTCTTTCCTCAATTTATTTTTAATTTTTCATCAACGCTTTTACAAGGAATACTATAAATAAATTCGCTGAGCTCACAAACGCGAAAACAAAAAGTGCTCATTTTCTCTATTGTACTTCTTCTTGATCACTCATCTCTGTGTCTGATACAACCACCCGCAAAACGCACAGAGTCAGTCTCACGCGAACTTTCCCTTCTTCTTTGATCCCTCTCTGTCTTGGTTTATGAGGTAGGAAAATTTTTTTTTTCCGTTTTGTTAATCTTTAGATCTCTTTATTTGTGTGTATAATTTTGCCTTTTTATATTAACAAGATTTATTATTATTTTTTCTTGCTTATTCAACCTCAATCAGATCCTCAGTTTTGCTTCTTTTTTTTGTGATTAAATAATTTAATTTCTTGGTACTTGTTAAAATAATACACTTGAGGCCGGAAAGATTTGATTTTTGTTAACAAACTTTTCCGTTTTCTTGCTTAATTTAATAATTGTTTTTTTTATTTGCTTAAATATAATGGAGATCTATATAGAGTTGATTAATAATTGTTTATCTTGTTATTTCTTGCAGCTCGAAGGAGAGACCCACTTTAGGGTAAGTTTCCTTTCTTTTTTTCTCTTTCCTTTTTCTTTCTTTCTTTTTTTGGGATCAAAGTAACTATCTTTGCCCCTCTCATTCGGCAATCTTATCTTAACATTTCATTCAATTATATAATATATTTTCATGAGTGGTGCGTTGATTTACATCTCTATTGTGTTGCTTTATATTTTTTTAGTTGTTCTTTTTAAAAGGGAATTTTGGTGGAGCTGTTGTCTATCTAAAATTGACGTCTGTAGAATGAAGCTAAGAAGGAAGCCGATTAATCGTTTTTGGGGAGTTAAATATTTTTTCTGGGTTGACTGATGTTTGGGGTTTCTTCAATGTCTTTATGGCATTTGGACTCGAATTCATTGAAGTTCAGTGTATATTATCTCATGGCATGATGGGCTTGTTTGGATTGGCTCTTTTTCATAGAAAAGCACCTTTTTCCCCCCCCCTGAAAAGGACATATCTTTCTTGTAATAAGTATTCAGCTTGGATTTCAAAAAAAGCTAGAACTCTGAAAAAAGCTCAATTTCAGCTTTTCTAGAAGCCAGTTATTAGCTTATCAAAAAAAGGCACTTTTTCTAAAGTTTTAGAAAAATGCCCGCCAATATAAAAATGAGCCCATCGTTAGGATGATAATTTGACACTAACCGTGGGTCATGCGTTTAGCATTTCTTTGTTTTCTTAGTTTTGCAGTTGTTGTAGGTCATCGTTTTCCATGGAATGATTGCGATGGTTATTTGGATGCAACTGTGAGACGTGTTCAGTGATTAAGATACATTTCTTGTTTTTTGTAGCTAAGTTGTACGTCATGGTTCTCCTTTGTAAATGTTGCTACATATATTTTTTCGTTATTATCGAGACAAGATAGGATCTCTACGAATTTACCTTTTGAGTCATAAGACTGTTCCTTGATCTTATATTGCTCATGAAGTGGTCAGTTTGGTTCTCAGTTAGTAGATAGTTCTGTATTTTGCCGTGCAGTGTTTATTTAACTTGTACTTCTTATATATTATATCTTTTGTGGGGAGATCTCACCATGGTCAATTTTAACTACGCTTTGTTATTTCTATTTGATCTTTGTTATATCTTTTCATTGGAGATTTTACCATGGTCAATTTTAACTAGGCTTTGTGGTTTCTCCCTGATCTGTTACTTCCTTCTGCTGATTTTCCTCATTGCGTGTGCAGTGGTACGCGGATTAAGACCCGCAAACGGAATATTGCTGCTCCTCTGGACCCTGCAGCATTTGCGGATGCAGTGGTCCAGGTTTATCTGGATAATGCTGGTGATCTGGTACTTTACCCTATCCAGAACCCAATATTTTCACTTTTTTTCCGTCCTGCCTTCTTTTCTCAACTTGAATTTGGATGTGTGCAGGAACTTGTTGCTAAAAACATCGAGTCCTCGGAGCTGAACTTCTCCAGATACGGTGATACCTTTTTTGAGGCAAGTGTCATGAATCTCTCTGTCCCTCACAACGCTCTCTCTCTGTCTGCTCTCTTATACTCTTCCTCACCCCCCTCCCCCCACCTCCCGGGTGTTGCGGTGCCTATCTAAATATTGTTCTCTTGACATCTAATTAGAATATAATTTGTCTTTTTCATCTCCATCTATGACTTTGGATGGTATTGGTTACGTGGTCGAATTTATGTATCAGGAGTCACAAATTTTCTGAACAAGAAAGGGTTCTTGAAATTGTTGGGTATCATACATGGCTCTTCGGAGAAGGAACTTTAAAATTATTTCGAAGTGCTTGTATTATTATTTTTTTTTTTGAGAACTAATTTTGCCTCTTTCCTTTTCTTAAACTGGGTAATAAGTATGTGTTAAACTGATTTAATCTACAACATCTGGTTACTATATTGTGCTTACCATTTGATTTGGAGAAGATGCAATTTTGGCTCCTTGAGTTTGGAGGAAAGGTTCCTAGAGAATGTGAAGCATGTAGCCCACTCGACATGCATGTTTTTCTGGTTTAAATTTGTGGAATTACAAAAACACTGTAGTACTTTTTCCTGAACAAGAGTTTGTGCAACTTCTATGTTGCTATTAGGTATTTGCTGATGACACCATAATGTCTACAATCTTTCTGGTTTAACAGTGCTAATTGTTTCCTGTGGCACTATCTAATTGGCTTTATATCTACAGGTTGTCTTCACTGGAGGGCGTACACAACCTGGCACAATAAAACCAGATGAGGGGGAGCGCCACCCTTACTCCATAATTGAGTGTGAACCTAAACGCGAAGTCATTTTGCCATCTGTAATCTACATACAGAAGATACTGCGGCGAAAGCCATTCCTGATTAAGAGTCTTGAAAATGTTATGCGAAGATTACTGCAGTCACTGGAGCTCTTTGAGGAAAATGAAAGGAAGAAGCTTGCTATCTTCACAGCTCTTGCATTTTCCCAGAAATTGTCTGGTCTCCCTCCAGAGACTGTTTTCCAGCCACTGCTCAAAGATAACCTTGTTGCCAAAGGGCTAGTTCTGACATTTATCACAGATTTCTTCAAGGAATATCTGATTGATAATAGTCTTGATGATTTGATTGGAATTCTGAAGCGGGGCAAAATGGAGGATAATCTTCTGGAGTTCTTCCCTGCTGCAAAGCGGACACCTGAAGCTTTCTCTGAGCATTTCACGTGAGTGTTCTCTATTCCATAGATGGCAGAAAATCTTTTGTAAAATTAACATTATCTGGATCTTATATATGTGAAAATATTGAAGACGTTGGAGTCTTCTATAAGTGATCTTTTCTAAACAGCCTGCATCTGTTTTACCTGTTGGTCACAATTATAGTTGGAGTACTTTTGGATATCCTATCATCTATTGGTAACAATTTTTGTTTTAACTATAAGAAAATATCATTAGTTATCATCGTTATACCAGCTTAAACTAAATGTGCAATTGTCATTACTGGGTCCTAATGGGCATGTCATCTTTATAACCATTTTACTTTGTGTGTGATATAAACTTTTTGAGTTTGTTCCAGTTATTGGTAGAAACAGTTAATGTTTTATTATCATAACTGGGAAATAACTAGTAGGTTCACTTGTTTGGACTAACTTCTGGCAGCTGATTGTCAGAAGATGCCAGTTTAATTGCTCAATGTTCACGTTTTACCCAGTAAGTGGAGAGAAAGAGAACATCAACACCCAGTCAATCTTTCTGGAACTCAAACAATTTTTGCACCTGTGATTTTGAGTCCCACTGCCTTATAAAGTGTCAATCTGATGAATTCAGGTTTAGAACAAATAAATGCACACTTAGTTGCGTATTCTAACTTTCAACAATGTTGGGAGGATGTTTTTTGGTGGTGTGGTTTTAGAAGTCTATTGAGTGGAAAAATGAAAGCCTGGGTGGATTTTTATTATTTGGTAGGCAATGAGAAATTTGTGATACATGTCCATCAGTAGTGACTTTACATTTTTCACAGTTTACCTTGATGAAGGGTTTTAAGAACTGCATAACTTAGAAATGTTGCAGGAGTAGGTCAAAATTGTTTGAAGCTTGTTAATTCTCAGTTTTATACTGTTGTTAACTTCTTAGCTTGAAGTGAGTTATTGAATATGTATCTTAAATGGCAGTTCACCTGATTGTCACTGAGTAGTTCGTACTAAGCCTTTAAACATTTGTGATTTTCCATACTTTTTATGAGTTCCGTTATGTGGAATGATGAACTCACTGTAATCTGATCCTGATATGGTGTGTACGAGTTTACTGATTACTGGAGTTTTAGTTCTGTGAGATTTATCTCTTAGCTAAAGCTTTTCTGTCTTGTATTCTATAGCAAAGCAGAGCTTCTGGTGTTGGTTGAATACAATGAGAAGAAGATTTTTGAGGTAAAGCTGAAGGAAATGAAATCTGCATTAACAAACCAGATAGCTGAAGAAGCTGACATATCTGAAGTTATAGAAACCGTCAATCAGCATGTTAAAGATGCTAAATTCCCAGATATTGAGGTTGTTAGGATCTTGTGGGATGTGTTGATGGAGTCTGTTCAGTGGTCCGGGAAGAACCAACAGCAGAATGCTAATGCAGCTCTTCGGCAGGTATGATACCCTAATTTGCAAGTCTTGGCCTTTGCTGTAGAAAAACCTATCAGTAGACCTTTGATGCCTCTGAGATTACTTACATTCCAAATCTTAAATTTTTTATTATCAAAATTCTATATTTTCCTTTGGTTCATTAAAGGATTTTACGTTATAATATAATATGAGTCTTCCAGCCTAGGGAGAGGAAATGGAGTGCCTTGGAGTTGAACATTGTTGCAGGTTAAGATAAGCAATGACATACAAACCATTATCTTTTAAGAAATTCTGGAAAAGCATGAAATTGAGTTTTAATCAGTTATGCCGAGCGTAGTGTATTTCAGCTTTTTAGCTGGTTACTTCGAGTTAAATTGCAAATCTCTTTCTCTTGGATTGATGAGGTTTGCTAGCTCTAGTTGCTTTTATTTTTCTTGGTTCTGGTTGGAGGAAACAAAACTTGGTTATCGTTGAGTGGATTAAGTTGCTCTCTCTGTGTATGAGATAGCGCAAAATGTGCTGTCATGGATTTGGTGATCTGGTCGCCAGTGTCTTTTTTCAACTCTTAACGTGGTTAACATAGTGATTCTTACTTTTTTGATTGGTTTTAACATCAGGTGAAGACTTGGGCAAAGTTACTGAATACTTTCTGCACTACTGGGAAGCTCGAGCTGGAACTTATATACAAAGTTCAAGTCCAATGTTATGAAGATACTAAACTGATGAAATTGTTTCCTGAAATCATAAGGTCTCTTTATGAGCAGGATGTCCTTGCAGAAGACACCATTCTTCACTGGTTCAGGAAAGGGTCAAATCCAAAGGGCAGGTATGTAATCGAACATTCTTCTGGCATGAGGATTATATAATTTCCTTCCACATCAGTTTAGTCGTGGCTCACTTGGATTGACTTTTCCTGAAAGCGTTTTTTTTCCCTAGTATATTCCTTTCGTATCGAGGGTTGCTACCTATGACGCTTTCTAAGTTTTGCAGGCAAACATTCGTGAAGGCACTGGAGCCCTTTGTGAAGTGGCTGGAGGAAGCAGAAGAGGAGGACTAAATCTTCTTTCACCATCCCAGTCGCCATAATCGTATCCATCACTGTCTGCATTTACTGATCATATCAGTATTTGCTAAGAAAATAACAAAATATCCATATGCTTTGTAACCTTTTGTCTTGATATTGATGTTACCCCTAAAAACATTGAATATGCTTTTCCGTTTGAATAAACGTGGCCTGTGTTGTATTTTCTGTCTCGCTCTCTTTGTTTCTTCTTCTATCTTTCTTCCCAATTCTTTGCCCTGAGGCGTTATGCCCAGTCTTTATATTGGATCCGCATTTGCTTTATATTGTCTGAGGATGTCACGCGTTCAAGTGTTTCAATCGTGTTCTAATCCTAAAAGAAGTTGCGTATAATAGGCTTCAAAGTGGATCTGACGTTAAAATTGAGCAGCATGTCACACCCCGGTGTGCTCCGCCATTGTTAATAAAATCTACGAGAAGCATGCCTGAAAGGTCCAAGAGAAACAGGATATGAAACAATTGTAATCCGATTGAACAGCAAAAATCATGCTAGTTTGAATAAAAACGAAATTCAGCAAAATGGCAAGTTGACTAACTTCGATTTATATATACACACGCGCGCGCATTAGCAATATACTCTAAAAACAGCCGTCGACCACACACGCTACACGCACTATTACTATTTCATTACACCTAAAAATGGCGTCGGCATTTGGATGCTTCGCGCCTCCTACCATCTTCAAACCCACCGCTTCACTCTCCAACAACCACGCCACCTTGAAGGCCTCCTCGTCGTCGTTAAAGTGGTCGTCGTCGTCTCACGCGCTCGACGCTGCGTACGTCAAACGCGCGGCTGAGCTGGCCGATAAGTCCGCCGGGTTCACCGCTCCGCACCCCAACTTCGGCTGCTTGATCACCGCGCCCGACGGCCGAGGAAATGGAGCTCAAGTTGTCGGAGAAGGGTATTTGTATGCGGAGGGGACTAAGCCGGCGGAGCTCCAGGCCGTGGAGGCTGCAGGCGAGCTCTGCAGAGGCGCCACCGCTTATCTCAATATGGAGCCTGGCGATTTCCACTGTGATCGTACTGCCGTATCTGCTCTCATTAAGGTATATAAATACACCTACATTTTATATATACATACATATGCATATAATTTCGGTTTCTTTTTTGGTTTTTCGATGCTAATTAATATCTTTTTTGTATTCGGTGCCAAAAATGAAACTTTTGCAAGAAAAATATTAATGCTCTGATTGTTATAGTCATTTTTTAATTTAAGATATTTATTCTATTGAAATTATTTTAATTTAAGATACTTATCCTATTGAAATGAAATAAAATTAAAAATCTTATTATGCATCTTATGAAAATTCAAAACAAAATTAGGCTTTTTATCTCATAAGAAATAAGCAATGTGTTTTGCCTTATTTTTTACGATTATAGAATATATAGTGTATGTGATAAAAAATCTTAAATCTTATAAGATTTCTCTAAATTTCAATAGGATAAGCATATTAAAATAAGATGATTCCAAACACACTATAAGTTTTAAAGTCCCATTTCTCTGTAAAATTTGCTGTGCAGAAGCTTGCTTTTTTGAGTATAAATTTAAGGTGACTGAAGCATATTTCTTAGGCAGGAATTGGTAGAGTTGTTATTGGGATTAGGCATCCTCTTCGACATCTTCGGGGCAATGCTATTCGCGTACTGAGAAGTGAAGGGCTGCAGGTTGACGTATTTGGAGAGGATCTACAGAGTAAAACTATAGAGGTAAAAGAATGTGAGTTGTTCTTATTGTCTGAAAATCCTTTCTGATTTTCTATTTTTTTCCCTTACTGCAATTTTATCACTGCACTAGTGGCGTCTGCTGCTGGCCTTTGGCTTTATTCTAACCATTGCCTTATTTTTTTCGTTGAGATTCTCTACACATTGCTACCATGACTAACAGAAGTTAGATATCTTTAGAATTCTATGGTCTGACTTAAATGACAATACCATTGCTTAAATTGAAAAGCATAGATGTTTCTATAGTATTGCAAGTTCCACGAGCTGTCATTTTCTCTAGCACAATTGCTGTCTCTGCTTTGAATACGAGATTTAGATAAACAAATGTGCTTTTCACTATTCATTGGGTTTTGACCTTGGCATGAGCATTTTACAAACATACTGATGCTTCCAACCAGTATGATGTGACACAGACCTTGAGGAGGACTTTGTACAGTTCCAGGATGAGCTTCTTGGTTAATGGGAATCAAGGATGCCCCTAAATATTCACCCCATTCCTCGCTTTTCATATGGTCACTACTGTTGGTATAAATGGTGCCATTTGGATTATTTTAGTCAATAGTAAATAAGCAAGTAATTTGGCCTTTTCATGTCTGACCTAAGTATTTGGTAGTTTCTGATGTTTTCTTGTAATTGTTGATGAAAGATTGTTTTCTATTTTATAACTTTTGCATAAAAATAGTAATTTGCCTCCCGCACATCTTTGAATATGTCCACGTTTCAAGCTTGTTCAAGTGTTTCAGCCCCCACCCCTATTTAGACAAAATGATACCTCGCTTTTAGACTACTTATTTATCATTTTGTCTATGATGTTCTCATTATGATATTCTGGGCTGTTAATTTTTTTAGGAAGCCCGGAAATCCTGCCTTCTTGTCAATGCTCCTTTGCTCTGTAGAGCTGCTTTCCGCGTTCCGTTCTCTGTCCTCAAGTACGCAATGACTCTAGACGGTGAGCACAACATTGATTGTGTTTTCTGTTGGTTGCAATACTATTTAGCAAGGATTGATTTGGCAGCTATTCTAATTTTTACCTTTCACCGTTTTTATACATATTGGAGCTTCCCGATAATCTTATTTTTGCTTGACCAGGGAAAATTGCCGCAACTAGCGGACATGCATCATGGATAAGCAGCAAAATGTCTAGAAGTCGAGTTTTTGAATTGCGTGGTAGAAGTGATGCTGTCATTGTAGGCGGGAACACTGTACGCAGAGATAGTATGAATCCTTCTCACTCATCACTTGTCAACTATTGACAGATGTTTAAATATTCTAATTTGGTATTTATGGCATTTAGATCCCCGTTTAACGGCAAGACATGGAGGTGGCCACATGGCTCGTCGAATTGTAATGTCCGCATCCCTTGATCTTCCTGAGGTAGCACACATTTGGGATGTTGGTGAGGTACCCACTATTGTTGCAACGCAAAGAGGTGCAAGAAAGAGTTTCCAGAAATTTCTTGCTTCTAAAGGTGTTGAGGTGGTGGAGTTTGACATCTTAAATCCTAGAGACATCATGGAATACTTGTATGATCGAGGATATCTTTCAGTCCTGTGGGAATGTGGAGGGACCCTTGCTGCTTCTGCCATTTCATCTGGTGTCATACACAAGGTATTTTCTTCTGTTAGTAATACTCTAGTTGTTTGGTAGAATAGGTGACATTACAGCTAAATTACACATGATTAGGAAAGACATACTTCTGGATTTTCTTACTGCAATCCAGTTATATATGAACTCAATTCCATATGCCTTCTTTCTACTCTTTTAGCAACTTCTCTTTTTATCATGGTCCTGTTTGAGGAGTTAACCTTTTTTCTGCTTATACATTAGCACTAAGACCAAGTAACATGTTTCTGGCACATGCTTATGTATGCCTGGTCCATAATTTCTACTGGTGGTTTTCAGCCACCAGATGGTACATGCATGTTTTCCTGAGTGCAAAAGCCACTTGTTTGAAGACTATGCTTGTTGGTTGGTTAGGTATAAATTGCAATCGTGAATGATCCTCCTTAATGTTTGTCTGCTGGGGACTTGGGGTCACTCTTGATTGTTCTCTCTTTACCTCATTGACTATATTTGTTGATCTTGGAATTCATTTCACTTGCATATTGCTAAACCGAATGCATTTGTAGATAATTTGTCTCCTTTGTCAATGATTCACATCATTTAAATGGCAATGCAGGTACATGCATTTGTTGCCCCTAAAATCATTGGGGGAAAGAGTGCGCCATCACCTGTTGGTGAACTTGGGATGGTTGAGATGACACAAGCTTTGCAGTTAATTGATGTTAGCTATGAACAGGTTAGTCTAATTTATTTTCTCAATGTATTTATCGATGTATGATCATACATTTCATTTTGTCAGTAATCTTAGTTCTATATGTGTGGGACATTATAGGCCTTGAATATTCTAATTTTGCCTCTTCTGTTACTCGTCAAGTCTTTATCCTCTTCAGAAAGAATATCACAACAGACAGAATGTTCTGAAAAATTTTGATGTTTTTGTGTGGCATTCCTGGCCATGAGTGGGTGGGAGAATGTATCATATTTCATATTTCTTACTTGTGGCGTTCTTTTTTGTTGGAACAAATGTCTCCATGAACTTCTAAAACACCTGATGCTTTTGAGTTGTCTGAAAATTCAGAAACAATCTTTATGATACTTCTAATTGTCGAAAAGGGTCTTTTATGCATAACTACGTTAATGGTAATATTAATGACTTGATTACATGACAATAACTCGGCAATTGCACTGCCACTAGTAACTTGACGTGTTTGTGAAGGAATGTCCTTGACTAGCAATCTAGATGTTGGAGCCATCTTTTTCTTTGATAACATTTTGGAAATGGTTCCATTTTGATATGTTTATTCATATTTGATTTGTTGATGGCACATTTTTCATCTTTAAGGGTTTTGTTATTCCCTTTTTGTTGTGATTAGTTGCTTTTGGGTTCTTAATCCAAACTTCATATGTACATTTATGAATTAGGTCCAATCTGAGAAGTTATAATGCCTCAGAAGAGCTGCTAGGTTGACTTGTGAAAAGATGCTCTTGTTGCTTGGGTTTTTATTGTTTTTTCTATTTATCACATGCTTCTAACTAATTATGTGTAAACTGCATGAATTGCAGATTGGACCTGACATGCTTATAAGTGGCTTTATTCAGCCAGTCCCTGACATGGCGCCTGTCATTCCATCAATTGAAGAAACTTCCGCAATTGACCAGTCTATTTCTCCTTACGAGTCCAGTATAATTTTCTTCTATAAAACATGGGATCCTTATGGTGCTTTTTCAAATTTCTCTCCCCATCCGATTACAATGCCTGATGAGAGTGGAGCTTACTTTAATTGGCCTAGTGTAGAGCACTATTACCAGGTCTAGTTATTCGCATAAACTTTTATTTTCTTGCTGCATAACTGCATCTTTCAGAGAAATGTTCTTCACAGTGTTCCCTTGATTTGCAGGCACACAAATTTGTCGGGGTAGATGATCCTGTAGCTAGAAGCTGTTTGGAAGAGATAAAATGTGCAAAAAGTCCTGAGGAAGCTGCAAGATTGGGCAGGATAATGCAGAGGAAGCACCCTGATCTGGTAGGATTTTCGGAGACTACTTTATTTAAATGTATTTATCTGTTTAAATAACAATGACCGCTGGATTCAAATTCAGGGTTTGCATAAGCAAGTTTTCTTGTCTATGTTTACATCACACTGATATTGCAACTTGACCAGATCATGACTTTCCTCTACCCGATTGTTCTCAAAGTTTCCACAGCAATATAGCTTGCTGGTTGAACCATTTCTTAGTCCAATTGCAAATGTGCTTTTCGTCCCTTCAATTGTCTGATTGAGTTGACATCTCGTTGATGCAGTGTACCCTCATATTCAATGACACAATATTTCTTTACTTTTTCTCTTTTATGCCCATAGTTGTTGCTGATAGAGTTTACTGGTACTGGGGTTAACGCATTAAAGAGAGGACATGGAGACAAATTTGATATCAATAGAATAAGTTGTTAATGATAATCTCTTGAGGAAAAAAAAATTGAAACTAAATAATAATCTCACAAAGGGAAGAACCCATTCATAAACTAAACTGTGTATAACTGTGGTATGCTCTGCCATGGAACTAAATGCTCTGCCATGGAACTAAGGTTAGCATTGATGAGTGGAACACTTTACACTTTTAGGGTCAAAATTTTATTTCCTTCTTTGAGATATTTCCCTTTGTTTACTCCTTGTAGACAATAATTGTTGATTTTTGTTGTCATCTCTGTGGCCCTTTTGACTGGTGGGACATCTCACTATTCATAGTGATTAGAACAGAAAAATATTAAAACATAAATTTAACACTCATACTGTAAGAATATTTTTAATTTCTATTCCAAAGAGCAGGTCCAGAATATTTTGCCCTGCAGACACATGTACAAAGAAGTATAATTTAGTTTTGGTTAATGGTACAAGGGGAAGATTCTGACATTTTGTATATTCTCATAAGCTTGTTAGAACTAGGCTTGTACTAGCATTTGCATTATGAATTTCCTCAAATTTCTCTTACTGCAACGGGGGGCCTGCATTTGGAAACTAATGCTTTTCTTACCACCGGCAGTTGATGCTCTTTTAGCCTTTTTTTGTTTCTCCTACAGTGCTTTTGTTTTTCTGATTGATTTTAGTAGGGTTAGCTGCTCCTATAGTTAATGATTCACTATTTTCAGGAGCAGCTCTGCATCAAGATTAGACAACTTTTTGTGCATCAGTAATGCATTGATTCACCTGTATCTGGTAATTGAGGGGAAGAAATAATCTCACTGGCATTTTGTGACTCGGCTGAGATTGGGATAAATGTCTTTAATCGTCATGTCAAGGCTAATGTTTAGAATATCAACTCTCAAGCACCTTAGCTCGTATAGGTGATTTATCACCAAGCAGGCGAAAATAGTTGCTCCTTATACTACGTATCATCTGAAACCGTCTCTTTACTTATATAAAGTTTGCAACAGTGCAATCAAGTTCTACAATTAGTGTCTTCAAAAAAGTTGGAATATAATTTCTGTGATTGTCATGCAGGTAAGATCTGATTGGGAAGACGTTAAACTCGACATTATGTATACGGCTTTGAAGTGCAAGTTCTCTACATACCCTCATTTAAATTCTATGCTGCTCTCAACTGCGGGTTCTGTTCTTGTGGAAGCTTCACCGCACGACTACTTCCGCGGTGGTGGTCGGGATGGTGAGGGCCTGAATTACCTCGGACGACTGCTGATGAAGCTGAGGTCTGAGTTTCTGGGTGAAATCCCAACCTCAAGTGATAGCTCTGTAACATATCAAGATGGAGAAAAATGAACTTAGAAAATTATGGCATTATATGCCAACCCTTTCTGGGACCACGTAGTTGTCTCGTCGTATGATGTATTTTAGTGGAGTGAAAGGCAGGTCGAGTACGAAAGTCTTGCTATGTGCAATGTTAGAGTAGGGGTCGACCTCTTTGGTGATAATGTATTTTAGCACTAGAATAAAATCGTAACTCCAGGAGTTCTTTAATATATGACATCCATTCGTTTATTCATTCAAAGAAACTTCCGGAAATTTTTAGCGTTTGATTAGTTTGAAGCATGAATTTGAGTGAGCTTTTTATAATCTATTATTGATGCAACCTCGAATTTTATTACTTGAGTTAATAATTAAAATTGATTAAGGTTTAGAATTTGTTATTTGTTATTTTTTTATTAAGTCTTAGTTATATTAGGGTCAGTTTATTACTTATTTTGATATAAAAAAGATTGGTAGAACTAAATTTTATTTAATTTTTTATTTCTAAAATAATACTCACACACACACACATATATATATGGGCAAAAGTTTTTATTATTAGAGAACTTTTTTTAAAGTTATTTATTAATACTTCAATTCTTTAGGTTTAATATTTATGGGATTTTTTTTGATAAATTTCAGCCTTAAAATTAATATACTTTTCTCGTGATAGATGAAGACCAGCCAACTTTGGTTGATCTGGAGTAATTTGCATTAAATAATTAGAGGACTAAATAAATACTCGTGAATGTTCCAGACGCAAGACCTATGACGTGATTGTTGGCAGCTTTTGGATTAGACGTCCATGGGATCAGAATTTTAATCTTCTTGTACTGATACTAATGTCTGTATTTTTTGTATTTATATTGATACTTGTATAAAATATTCTCTTGTTGCTGATAATAAATTAAAAAAAAAAGAATCTAAGACCCCAAAAAAAACACACACACACACAGATGATCCATGCCATAATGGACTGACGTGGTTGTGATAATCTTACGAGGGAACAAGAAAACCTGTCATCACATGTAAGAATCTTTGAGTTTGATTTCTAAAACCTTATTAGATTTTCTCTCTTTCTTTTTCTTCTTCAGGTTAATGACTAGTCTTGGGTTGTCTTTGCAACTTCTTGCAGCTTAAGTTTTCTTCTTTTTTTTTTTTTTTGTCGGAAAGTTTTCTTCTTTTTTGGAATGAAACAAAGATATCAAGGACAAATTGTGAAGCATGGCCAGCTGTAACTCTTCATTTATTATCCCACATTAAATAATTAGAATTAATATAAGTTTGTGTTATAATTTAACAATTGTTTTTTTTTTTTTTTGAATTTGACGTCTAAAATATTTAAAATTTCAAATTTATAACATTGGTTTTCCTTTTCCGATCCAAAGTTCTGGACTAAGGACGTGACCAAAGAAATCATTTTTCACAAGATATTTTATTTCATGCCAATACAACGGTCATAGTTGTTACACATTCTACATAGCCTGTAGAAGATGTTGATCACTTTCCCGTATTCTTCGTATATTAATTATGGTAGAGCCTCAGTCTATTCTCATTGACATTACTAAACTCAATAAACCAACAAATAGGTTGAGAGTCTGGTGACATGCATTGAGGTGACACGCAAGCCGTCCAATTGCCTTATGTTCGTCCCCTCACAACTTGATTTTTTTTTTTTTTCAGAAAAGAAAGTAATTGACATAAAATTTTAACCACCTAATTTTAAAACAGATATAAAAAAATCTAATTTTGAAAAAGATTTCATAAATTCTGAAAAAAAAAAAAGAAAAGAAAAAGATTACATAAACAAAAAGAATTGTTTCCAACAAAAAGCCAAATGTTTTTTATACTAATAATCGACATTTGACAAGTGTGTCAAAAGAATACTCACCATTATGTACTCATTTGAATTGACTTTTAGAATAAATGTTTTTTCAATAACTTTGGAATAATATTTTTTTGAGAAACTTAATCTTTGACTTTTTGGAAAAAAATTTTAAAATTTTAACATTTTGAAAATTAATCCAAATAGCGCATACATCTAGCCATTACAAAGCAATAATTGGATCAAGTACCAGGAATGACTATTATTTGGATATAACCAAATAACCGATCGACTTTGGTTTTATAAGATCTTAATTTTGACGTCCAAAAGAAAATATTAAATTTTGGTTATTCATTGCAATTATAGATAATTTTTGAAAACTTAATTGCCATTTTGACATGTAAATTTTTCTATTCGATTGATTGCTTTTATAAATTTGGAAATTAGACTCACTTAGTTATGTTCATGAATTAGAAATTGGGTGCGATGATGCAATCAAATTAACCAAATAATCTATGATTTTTTTGTTTTTAAAAATTTGTTTCTCTTTAGAAAAAGAAGGAAAAAAAAAAAAAAAAAAGAAGCAAACATATAAATCTAATTTTTTTTTCCTGTCAGAAACATAAATACTCTAACCGGTCTTCTTTTTCGATCTCAACTCTCTCTCTCTCACTCTCTTACTTACCCCCCCCCCCCCCGGGTGGAGTCCGTTGCTTTGCTCTCTCCTCTCTCTTTCAATCTTTGAAAGTTTCCTTCTTTCTGGAATTTCATGATCGTATCCTTTTCTTTTTTCTCCAGCTTTTCGACCAATCTGTTTCGCACAACATTTTGCTATGCACTGCACTTCAATTCTTCTTTTATGACAAAATTCTCCTATTATTCTTGCGAAATTTCAGTCTTGGGTCTTCTGTGTATGATCTTTTCCGGGTTTGATCCAATTAAAAAGGGTCTACGTTAACTTCGCGATCTTTCAATTAATTGCTATTTATTTCTGTTCATTTTGGCAGAAATTATAATCGGGTATTTGGAGCTTTTGAGTAACTCTTTTCTCCGATTCAATTTTTTGAATATTGGGTTTGGTTGAAATTGGTGTTAGGAGAGGAAAGGTGGGGGAAAGAGATCAGAGAAAGGGATAAAGATTGGATTTTTCTCATTAAAAATATTGAAAAAAGTGCATTGATTCCACCATTAGATCTTCACTTTAAGCTCTATACCTTTATTGGATTATTGTACATGTAATGCAGTTGTTTAACATACATATGTATGTATATTGAATAGGCAGAATAAAAGGTAGTCCCATTGTTATCGTTGTATTGGCTCAATCCCATTAGCATTTCTGGTGTTAAAGTGTTGGTACCTTTTAAGATTGTCAATTATTGGGGAATTGGATTCGAGTTCTCTTTTTGTAGTATAAAGTGGACTATGCTTGTTAAAGGTTGAAACTTTGTGGATTTAAGTGGAGATTGAAGGGTGTGGAGTTGAAAGATTCTAAGGGGGTTTCCTTTAGCGGTTGTGACGGATACCTTGATAGAAAATAGGGGTGGTGATTGTGTGGTTGCTCTGGAGTGCATACTCAATATAATCAGGGCCCTGAGGATGGGGTCCTGCTTATCCTCAGAGAGCAGGAGTCCTCTCCCCGGTACGCCCACCTCTCCTATAGAGGTTTTGAGGAAGAAGAGCTCAAAGAAGAGACTAAGTGCCGGGTCTCGGAACTCTTCATTTGACTATAGAAAGGAAGACCAGCTGCATAGGATTCCGGGGCGTATGTTTCTGAATGGATCAAGTGTGGTGGCTTCAATGTTTACCCAGCAAGGGAAGAAAGGCACCAATCAAGATGCAATGATTGTTTGGGAGGTTGTCCTTTTCTTCCTTTGCTTGATGTTACTATTATTTCCATAAATTGGATGACAATTAGTTTTGCTTATGTTTTCAACAGTTTTTATAGTTTTGGTTTGTTTTTGGTGATTGTTTATTTGGTATACGCTCTTGTGATGGGGTCCTATGTTACTAAATGCGTGTTTTTGTTTTTATATAGAATAATAATAGCATGTACTCACTTTGGATTGCTTGTATTAGCCTAGTTATCTGATCTCTATTTCTGCATAGTTTGGAAATCGCCCATGTCTGTGCTTCTCATCAAGTTGCATCCTACTGGAGAATAGTTTGCTTGTTTTTTTCTTTTTTCTTTGTGTTGATTGGGAGGAAAATTGTCTTTTTCACAATCAACTTATAATTGATTAGACAAATATTTTTTAGCTTCACCAACCCATGCTTTGATGTGGCAGATTCCAATTTCTTAGTCCATGTACAATTAGTTTCTCTGACTAGAGGGTTGTGTTTGAGCAAGACAATCAGCAGAATATTATCATATTCATGGGTTGATACACACTCCTCTTTCTTCTTTATTCTTTTCCTTTCGATGTTTAGGGTTTTCCTTTATACATGGAGAAACTTTTGCTTGTCTGATGCATTTCATCTGAATTGTCTCTGCATTGTCTTGGCATATTATTTTCTAGTACTGGCCATTCCTTTTCCAGTTGAACTCCAATTAACATATTCATTAAGGTAAACATAATTGATTAGGTGTCTCACCATATGATAGTCTGATCAGATCTTTAATGAGATAGACATTTCATTTTGAATGTTCTTTTAAGTATTTGTCCATTGCAATTGTTGATTTTATCAGCAGTGTTCAAGAGAGAACATTATTTCAGTTAATTGTCATGTGTCTTTAAAGCGTCCACTCTCTTCAGGAAGAATGGATGCATGATTACCTTAACTGCTTCGTGCTATATGTAAATTTAATATGTTAATTCTCTCTTCTTATGGCCTTAATTGTTATGTGGTAATTCTTCTGGAAGAGACTGCTTTCTACTAACTCCTTTTATGGGGTTGTTTCTGCAGAATTTTTGTTCAAGAACAGACACAATCTTTTGTGGTGTTTTTGATGGCCATGGTCCATATGGTCATATGGTTGCGAAGAGAGTGAGAGATTCTCTTCCCTTGAGATTAAATGCGCATTGGGAAGTTAATATACAAAGTAACAATGTTCTCAGAGAGAACAATCTCAATTCAATGTGTAGCATGAACTCTGAAACTACCTCCCTTGTATGTGCTGACGAGGAGTCGAAGGTTTCCATTGATGTTGAAGAAACAAAAAAGCAGCCAGAATTCTTTCAGACGTTGAAGGATTCATTTTTGAAGGCTTTTAAGGTCATGGACAGGGAGCTTAAATTGCACACAAGCATTGATTGCTTCTGCAGTGGAACAACAGCAGTAACTTTGGTGAAACAGGTATCCTGTTATGAGTTTCAGAATGTTGATGTTTCCAAATATGCTTATATTTTCTTCTGAATGATGGATGAGTTATTCTTTCATTCCAGGGTCAGGATCTTGTGATTGGAAATGTGGGGGACTCTAGGGCTGTATTGGGTACGAGAAATGAAGATGATTCTCTGACTGCTGTGCAGTTGACTGTGGATCTCAAACCAAATCTTCCAGGTTCCCTCTCCCCTCTCCTTGTCTCTCTTTTCCTCTATGTGATTTTCTGTAAGTCTATGGTTGCTTGTTATATTCTGTTTGCGAGATTATTTCCTTATTTAGTATTAAGCAATATTTGACCGAGTCCAAGTTATGGTTGCTTATGTATTCCAAACATTCAAGTAATTATTGTTCAAGACTCGGAGGACCTTCAAGCCGCTTCACACACTAGGCTCAGGTCATCATGAAGTTCTCAAGCGAATGCTTTCTATTTGATCATAGCCTGCTTATATCTATATCTCTGCATGTTTTACATATCTGTTAGATGGGAAGGCTTATGAGTGAATTAGCGAGTCATCTGTACATTTTTTGTTGTGTTCATAGGCACTCGCACATTTGATGTATGCTTGGATGCTTGTGTATGATTTGCCTATGTGCATTTTAAGTCTGTGGGGGAGGAGAAGAATGTCATATGGTTGTTAATGAATATCCTGGATATTTGGCATGTGTTTGAGCAATTTCTCAATCCATGCCATATAAATATGGGTTTTATGGATTCCTTTTAAATTACTTATTGACCCTTATTTCTTGCTTTCTCTGTTGTTCTGTCTCTTTGCGGGTGGTGGTGGAGATTTTGTTGTCATTGAAGGTTAAGGAATGCATCAAGTTCGACAGTATCAAAAGTATATCATGTAGTAAAGTGGCAACTCCAGGAGAGGGTGGGTTGCAACTGGTATAAACCATTAAGTGAGAGATAACTTCTGATTTTAGCTTCAGTAACTCCTTTTCTAGAACTGGATTATTTCATCTGAGTAGAATTTATGCTCATGTCAAGTATATAGCAAATACTCTCAGTTTGTGGGCAGCATTTGGTAATAAGACAAAATGGAGCAACATTTTTTTTTGTGGGTAGCATTTAGTAATAAGACAAAATGGAACAACATTTTTCTTGTGCATGTATGTATGTGTATGTGTATTCGTGAGCGTGGGTATTCTGACTTCTCCTTCAACCATGTAGCGGAAGCGGAGAGGATTCGCAAATGTAAGGGACGGGTCTTTGCCCTTAAAGATGAACCTGAGGTAGCTAGAGTTTGGTTACCCAACTATGACTCTCCTGGCCTAGCGATGGCCCGTGCTTTTGGAGATTTCTGCCTCAAAAGTTTTGGTCTTATCTCCGTACCGGATATCTCATATAGGCGTCTTACGGAGAAGGATGAATTTATAGTCTTGGCAACTGATGGGGTATGCAGCCTTGTTCTGAATGTTTGACATTATTTGTTTTTCAAATGGTTTTAACATTCTCTAAAATGGTCACAGATATGGGATGTTCTCTCAAATGAGGAAGTGGTAGAGATTGTTGCTTCAGCCCAACTGCGTTCATCTGCAGCTCGAGCACTTGTTGAGTCTGCTGTTCAGGCGTGGAGGTCTAGATATCCAACTTCTAAGGTTGATGACTGTGCGGTGGTTTGCCTCTTCCTTGATTCAAACCCAAACAACTTGTCAACTGCTTCCACTACAAAATTGGAGGAGAAGACTTCAGTGGAGAAGGAAGTGAGCAATGAGGAGGATCCTCAATCTTCTCCAGCTGTGTTGTGTCCCTCTGGCAGAGTCCAAAGTGGCGAAGAAGGTTCTGTAGAGTGGACCAATGTGGGAGGTTTGGAGGAAGCATCAGAGTATGAAGAATTGAACATCAAGGTGGGAAAAGAGTGGTCAGCCCTTGAAGGAGTCTCTCGCATAGACACTTTGTTGACCTTACCAAGGTTTTCTCCAGACACACAGGAAAAAGTTGGCAGCGAAGCCAAGAAGCATAGATGATAAGGGGCCAAAGGTTTAGGCTGAAGTGGTTAGTTCATGTTATTCTTTTTCTCAGTTACTCTAAATCTCTCTCTATCTGTCGATGCTTTACCTTTCCGATAGAAAGATGAGGTGTAAGAATAGGTATATATTTTTATTCTGGACCGGGGAGATGGACCCAGCTGTATTAGTGTCTGGGAATCATCCTTTTCTCTCTCGTGTGGGTTAGGATTGGAAATTTGTAAAAATATCCAACTCTCCGTGTTTTCTTTTTTAATTAATTTCTCGTTCATTACAGCATGTGTGGTGTTTATCACTTACCAGTGATCTTTTTAGTTCAACTTTCAGGTTCCGAGATTCTGTGGTTAGGATTGGTATTTCAGAAAGATCCAACTCGTGTTGCCTATTTTCGTTATGTTACTTGTGTTTTTTATCGGTGATATGTTGATCATAATGTGTGGCGATGCAGCATTCTTTAGCTGTGCTTGCGGTTCTAAGATTCGCTCTGCTGGTGTTTTGTATCTTTGTGATTTTCATGATGTTAACAGATTCACAACAGGCTAGATAGTCAGGGTACTGCTGTGAGTGCTAAATTCTCAAATGGGAAAAGAGACAGGGACAGGCCTTGAGTGAACGGCCTGAGATAAAGAGACCAAACAATGATCTGTCATGGTCTGGAATCTTAGTTTGTCATTCATGTGAACCAGATATTTTGATCCCCAAGTCTTTAGTTAGCGGTACATGTGAACCATATATTTATGATCACCAAATTTTCTTCTATATTTTTGTGTAGTAAGACTTCATCATGGCCTTTTATGTTGTACAGATTTTCGGAATTAATGAATCACGTGCTTACTTAACAGCTAAGAGAGACGGAGAGAGAAAAATTATTGTGTTTATGTTGTACCATGGTTCAATGTACATAGTTCTTTTCGAGACACTTCATAAGAAATTATGGTTCATTTTTAAGATGCCTTAGTGGTGAAATGGTAAACACGCGAAGCAACGGATCAACCTAAAGCGTGTCTTGGTTCTTTGTATCTTCTCCATGTTTGTTTCATCTTCCTTTGTTTTTATGAGTAGCAGATACTAATGATTTGTGGGCCAGAGAACTTACAGTATGACCCCTTAATAATGTTTGCCCTTTTTCCTGGTAATTTTCCTACTCCCTAGAAGTGGTCAACACAATGGGAGCAAATTGAAGTATTGGGAACTGGCAATTTGAACATTTTTAATCCAACAGAGTGATAACAGAGGTCTCAAGTACGAGATACCGGGAAGTTGAAAGGGATTCATGAATTATCAAAAATCATTTCATAGTAAAATACATGGACAATTTACTATCATTGAATCAAGTCCGTGTTCCTCGCACAACAAAGAAGTTTCGTCTAGAAATAAACAAAAGAAGAAAAAGAAGAGCAATTTGCCCTCTAGATTTCCATCCGTCTGTTGTCTGGGGCTTCGGACCACTGAGAAGAACAAATTGTCAACTCAAGACCAGGTTTCTGGGTTCTTTTGGAGCTCAAGCACCCACAATTTCAGTGCAAGTGCATGAGAAAAGATTCTCTTATGTCAAAGAATCTGTAGTAATGTAACAGTTGAATCAAAGTCATTTTTCCAAATCACATAACAAAAACGCCAAAGGACTGCATCAACTTTTTTCAATTTCTTTTAAAGATTTTATGGCACAACAGAAAGAATGTCTGTTCCTGTTTCCTGTGAATTGCTCAATCTATCAAATACCAAAGCATGGAAATTGACAAGAATGTAAAAATCTTTCCAGTAAACAGACGGCACGCAGAGGAAATATCATGGGCGCCCACGGAATACGCACGTCCTGAACCTTCATCCCTCACTTTGATGCTCGATGAACCTGAATTTGAAGAACAAAGAAAATCGGTGAGTTCCCAAATTTCATTTTTACTTCAATTAACAAAATAACTAACATTTGCTTCATATTCAGCATGGACGTTCCAACAGTTGGGTCTTTAGATATAAAATTCATCCTAGAGAACTACATTAAATGTCTCAGACTCCAAGTTTACAATTTCAGTCGAAGGAAACCATCCAAATCATGCTTTACTGTGTCCAAAGATATTGTCTGACTTCTAGTTTCAAGAATCCCCATATTAGTGACACCAAGTTTTTGTTATCTCATATTAAAGGCAAGAAATGATTAATATAATCAGGTATAGCTCTACTATTCAAGTAGTGGTTCTTTCTTTATTCTTCCTACTGAGATCATTTGGTAACTTAAAAAAATAAAACATATAGAGGCAAGATTATTAATTTGGATACAAATACAAAGGACAATATGGAACAGTTTTCCATGTCTTCTTGGTAGAAGGTGGAACAATTAGTACTGAAGATGATTTCTTTTGCTTTGACAGTGTTAAATGATGCCACTAGTCAATCTAGCAATTTTTGATATTCTTGGGGAAGATGAGACTAGCAATTCAAGGAAAGGCAACTTATTTACAACTTTGAGGAATCTAAGTCAGCTTGTATAACTTGTTCTGGTCATAGGAAGCCTGGACAAACTTTATTCTAGGTTGACAGGCTAAGAGACTACTAACTGTTGTGTAGCATAGATCTCTTGAATGGTGGATCGAAAATCTTTTTCCTCACTTTTCTGGGGAAGAAAATAGATTATTTGGATGGCAACAGAAATTAGAAATGGAAAGAAGGCTTAAAAGTATATTTTGAAAATTTATGATATATCTTAAATGATTGTCAATGTATGCAAAAGCCAGCCCCTACTAACTTACTGTAAGACATATCACACCAATCATGATGATGCAGATCAAGATCTGGTTATTATTGAAAATAGTGTTGTTTCTAACAGAAGCTGGCAGAATTCAAGCATTCTGCCATTTAAAAAAGCTTCGAGAAAGAGAGACAAGACAAGGAATGGTGTATTTTACTCACAGTTATATTCAGTCCATCCAATAGTCTGGTTTTCTAGATCATACACTATAAGCTTGTCTGACAATACAATATCTGCATTTAGAAAACGAAAAAGATCAGCAACATTTACATGCATTTATGTAGTTGATCAATCAAGACCAATGGAAGCCTTTAAAACTAGGTTATTTCAGTACCAGTAACATTGACTACGAAAAGAACTATATAATAGTGGCTTCAGTTCAACAAATGAATGAATTATCACTGCAAGGCTCCTAAAGAAGCATCACAAAGAAACAAAAGTAATTGTCATATAGTTAACCATAAAATTTGCCTGATGCTTTTCCTTGTAAGGCTCATATAACTGAAGATGTACTGCTACCGTAGAATGCAAATTATTTCTTGCTTCCCCCATGTAGTGAAAAAAGAAAAAATACACACACAAAGTATACACATACAAAAAGAAGAAGGCAGTGATGGCACAATCCCCTTGCTATAGTTTTGCTCAGACGCACAGAATATATATATAGAGAGACACACATACGTACATATATAAACATTCTGACTACAAAGGCTACTGGAATTTCTCTAGCTTCTTAATCAATCAATGCTGTTGATGCATTATTGCTTACACACACAAACATATACATATGATGTTGAATATAAGAGAACAGTCAGATCAACACCATAGAATAATGAAATCTCCGTGGTGAAAGGATTTGATGCTGAATCTACCAAATAATTGTAGAGAAAGAGAATTGAAGCTTCAAATTGGTAAGCGATGGTGGGGAAAGACTGTAATTGTTGTATACAACAACTTTGTTGTATTGCAGAAGACAAGATTGAATGATTTCAACTCTTACTATAGTAGTGGCCAATTAAAAGTTGTGAAGAAAAAGGATAAGAGGTACAAACAAAAAATATGAGTTGTGAACAATTACAACTTGTGAACAAACAGTATAAGAATTATGAACAGTTAAAACTTGTAAACAAACACTATATGAGTTGTGAACAATTAAAACATGTGAACAGATAGTGTAAGTGTTATGAAAAATGTTTGTTCGCAATCCACATCTGTTTGTCCACAGTAACTACACTGTATGTTCACAATTTTTGTGTCTCGTGCACCAGGGGGAACACATTAGTGGAGGGGGAGCATGGTAGTGAGGGTGCACGGTATAATGTCCCACCATGAAGTATCTAAAGAAAGGTGTCATCATCCATTTCCCCTCTCACTGAATTGGAACTAGAAATTATTAAAAATGACAAAGGGACAGCTCATCACACCAAGCAAATATGATATTGTCATTATATCTATTCTCATATCCTGCTACAACATAGACAGACAACCTTCCACAAGTTTGAGCTCACTTAAAGTCAATAATTAGGAGCGCACTTTTTGCCATAAGATAGTAGCAAAACTTAAGTAAATCCCTCACATATCACATGATTTAATCACTCAAAACATACATTTTGTCCAGAGACGCTCACAAGTATAAAACCGTACTTAAAACTTGAGAAATATAAAACTTGACACATACCTCCTAACAAAGTAACTTGCCTGCCGTCCCTCGTCTGCATTGCTTTATTTTGCCAGCCGATACACCACTCATCATCCTGCCACATTAAAGTCGATAATGCTGAAGTTATCAAACCAAGATGATAACTACATTTTATAGAAAACAAAGAGAAATTTATACTATCTGTGAGTGAAATCCGAACAAGTTCTAGCAGATGGGTATACATATGGGTAGTGAACTAGGACCAGTGTTGGGGTCCAAGGTGAAATCTCTATATATCTCTGCAGTAGGCATAGCCACTTCACATTTTAAGAGGTGTGCTGCAAAATCATGGTCAAAATACCTATGAAAGAAAAAATCATGCTAACTCAAGCAAGAGCAACGGCCCCTATGCCCTTAGATTAGTCTGCCTTTGACCACATTATCCCTTTTAGGACAAGGAAAGTGGAATTCACCACTTACAGGTCCAAAATGACTACATGATTACTGGGTACCATGTGAGATCATACAAAAACAATTCCCCTATGAACTTCAATGGGATTGTTAAGGTAAATTGATTTCTTTCCAATGAGGGACCTTAAAGTAACTACTACAGTAAATTAAAAAAAGAAAAAAAAGTACGCCCATAATACAAGTCCTATCAGACAGCAACTTCTTCCAATTTCTCTGCATCTCTAGACTGAACTTGTTTCAGGATATTTGGAGACTCTTATTCCTTGGAAATTAATGATAAGGATGCAGTTAGAAGCATCTAGAATATTCTTTGTAACTAATCCATATGCAGTGGGTTAGAGACTGATGACAGCTAAGGCAGTTAGTGGTAGTTAGGAGAAGCACAGCTACTGCCTATAAATACCTGTATCTATGTACATAAATCATTGAGAAATAAATGAGCCACTTAATATTTTCTCTCAATTACTTTCTTCAATTAATGAAAGAAGAAACTCTTTGTCAAGCATCTTAGAAAAAGCCATAAATTTCAGATCACAATATGAGAATTTGTCCCGCAATCTCCAATAAATTCGGCTATGTATATCACTGAACATGAAATCACAACCTCAATATTTGAACACTGTTAAATGCAAAATATGAACTGCTCTCAGAAACTAAGGCTTAAATAGCAAAGGAAAACAATTACAAACTGCAACGAAAATAACCTAGAAAGTTTATCATAGCAGCATCATCAAAACTCTGAGATACAAAACATTTTGTTAATACAATAAACAAAAACACCAGTATCTTTTCTACAAGCTTAAGCTTTTAGATGAGGTGGTAACTTCAATACATTCAGAGCAACCAAACAGCAGCTAAAACCTCAGAAAAGAAGAAATTACAGATTTTCAAAAGAGCAGAAACCTGGATTACTTACACGAACTTGGAAGAGATAGTCATGTGGATAAGCATTCAAAGTGGCTGAATCCTCAAAATTAAATTTTACAACTGGAAATTGATCATCAACCCTGCACAAGAATAAAAAATTACGAAGTTTGATCAAGAATATTAGTGACCCAACAAAATTTAATACCTCCACACAAATATAATGATAAGGATAGAATAGAAAATCTAGAACATTCTCTCTTGTCACAGAATTAGTTGTTAGTTATAGGCCAAGACAGTTGGCAGTTATAATTGACAGCTGTAACTAAGACTCATGCTAGTGGTCTATGAATAGCTAGCTTCATGTACCAGATCATTAAGTCATCAATGATAATTTCAATTTCTCTCTCTAAATCTTCTTATATAACTTTTTGAATGCGAAGTCCATCACAGACTGATAACTTGCTTCCAAAAGAAATTCAAATCCCTACTGCTTCTCCTCTTAAGAGCTACACTGGAACTACTTACTTATTTCTAGATATAGCTTACATAAACTAGAACAGAAAGAAAGGAATGAGTTAAAGAAGCATCAGACACTGTGATCAAAATGAGAGTTACAAGAAAGAGAAACACGTCACATGCATTCCAACTTCTACAAAATTTCATTTTAGTCATTTTTACCTTGGGAATCCTATGACAGTGCTCTGAAATAATTTCCAGACAAAGTAAGACATGAGGTTGCAGCCTATATAGGCCTAAGGTTGTTGTCCCATGTGGTGTAGATGGTATACCACAGAGAAAAATGCCAATCTATAATTGAGAATGATGCAGAAAGTTTAGTACCACTAAGAAAACAGAACTTTTATTAATCAGAAGCTTTCTGTCACGAGAATTTTGTAATATGTGCACATACACAACAAAAGCAACAACGAAGATAATAAGCATGATGAGAGATCTTACTTTCCACTATAATAGAAGCATTTGAACTGCTCCTCAACCGTATGAGTTTTCAGTCCAGGGGCTGCTCCCATCACCTAAAGAAATATATAGAATGTCACATATGTAAGAAGAACAGAGGGAACCATTATAAACCTGATTACTTAGATAAACTTTCAATTTAATAAAAAAGTGAGATAAACTTTCAAGTTAATAAAAAAGTGAGAGATTTTGGGCACCTTTGCCATAAGTGAGTCATAGACATCATTTGGAAGATAAGCCAAGGTTGTGCCACTGTCAATTATTGTCCCGCTCCCTGATCCAGTGTCAAATATATCAGAGGGCACGTCTAGAGCAGCACCATCCACCTCAATTGACTTCAATATAACATTATAATGTGGCCTAATATGGTAATAAAACTACTATTAACACCAAAAATCAAGTCCAGATCGAAGAAGGAAAAGCAAACGCTTCATGAAGATAACAATAAACTTCTATTCCAAGCAATCCAGGAGAAAACCAACAAAGTGCAGATGAGACAAAATATTTAATAAAAATAATACAACATCTGCATATATTCTATCTTCTATAGTGCTCACAATTCTCAGATCAGTATAAGTAATCACCACAAGATTGAACCTTTTTATGCTCTTTAGTGACACTCACTACATTTTGCAATTACTACTTTTCTGCTATCTAAATTTTCCTTTAAAAGAAAAAAGTATAAGGTTCAAGTCAAAGTCAAATTACATGTGACAGGGAACTAAATGTTAAAAGCGTCAAATGATCAGCTTGACCATAATCTTCAGAAGATAGAGGTAAGTTATAAGCTAGGCCACAAGACATAAAGAATTTGTGATGTAGATCATATTAAAGAAAACTAAGTATCTATTCAGAAGAAACAATGTTCACGGTCCAGTAATTTATCTCCATAAATAGACGTTGACAACATAGATTAGTTGTAGGATCTACTTTAGGTTATCCTCAGCTCTGCTGAGATCTCTATATTAAAGGCTTTTTATTATTTTGAAGCAATAAGAGTAGGTAGTTCAGCATAATTCAATTCAAAGCAGGCAATACACTGGAGGAGGAGAACCATCTTTGCTATAGTTGGAAGGTTTCTGATCTTATAGAGTTTGGTGGAACAGTCAAAAACTGGTTTAAGATGATTAAGACAAGGATGATTTGTTTTTAAAAGTGTCAGAGGCCAAGAACTTTTACTAGCTAGTGTAAAGAGTCTGTCTCCAGGCAATTTCTTCCCAGCGGAGGTAGAGCAAGGTGACTTAGACATGATCTAGTTGTGGGGGTGTGCAGCCGTACGAGGAGAGAAGATTTGTCTCATTGCTTGTAAATTCCACCAGTGAAACCTCTTCTTCAAATGTTTCCAAAAATCTCCTTGAGAAGCACAACGTGACATTGTAGATCTCTGCAAGATTATTTGTACAGATATACAGGAATGAAGACAAAAGAACAAGATTTTGGTCCCCCATGTTCTCCTTTATACCATGCAAACAAGAAGTTTGAGTAACTATGCAATTAAAAAGATGCACAAATTATAGCCGTAACAAAGACAAACTACATTACAGTAACTGAGAACCAAATCCGAGATCAGAATGACAATGCAAAATAAGAACAAGAATACTTACTGGTTGGGAACCATTGGTGTTTTTTTCACTTTTGGCTCCACTACTTCTCCCATTGCAAATATACCACCTCCTTCCTCACTATCCAAGCAATGTGAAAATATTTTTCTCACCTTGCCAGCAGCAGCAAGCTGGGAAATAATAGATGAATTTGCTTGTCCAAAACCCACAATCCCATCAACTGCCTCAGTAGATGAACCCAGCTCTCCAGATTGTTTAGATGAGCACCTATCTTGGATCATAAACATGTAAACGACAGATGCCAAAGTAAAGCTTGGGCCTAAAGGATAATGATGCAACCATCAATCCTTCAGAAAGAGTCAGAAGGATGCCAGATAAATATTAGTCCGTGATCTAAATTCAAGAATCCTAAAATTTCTCTTCGCAGACACTGAGCTTCCGTAATTTAATTATCCCATTGTTTAGCGTGAGCCCTCCAGATACAAGTTCAACAATTATATAGGATGGTTCATTCTTCAATTTAGAACTTGACTTAGATTTGCATATGCAGCTGTACTTTCTCTCCATGGTAAGTTGTATGTGCTCAAGCTTTCCCCCTTGAAAAGCTTGATACAAGAATAAGAGGTTTATAGAGGAAAAAAGGACAATCAAAGAGTTTGCCTCAAATATCTGCAGTTGCCATAATGGGCGTATAAACTTCACCCAAATAGGTAGGTCATATTTACATGCATTCTTTTGGTAATTTGTATGTTTTTTATCATTTACATCAAACTTCTCCTAGCTTGCCTGTTGGCATATAATCTGCCCTAGGCCCCTAACAATCATTTAAAAGATTGGCGGAATCCCTATTATAAGCCTATGTGTTTAATACTATTCTTGACAACATAAGGGTGATTCAATTTCTGATGTTCACAGCTATAAGCCCCTGAGAGGCATGAAATCCTTTTAAGATGGGAATGCCATCCATACTTGGAAAGCATTATAGCACAAGAAATTCGGACTTGAAGTAAAACTCACCCGAATGCTATACTCCCATTCATGGATGTGAGTTGAAGATTTCCAGAGACTTGATCAAATTTAAAGTTATCTTGGACAAAGTATCCTGCTGTTTGGCTCCCATCTCCATATGTGACAGAAAATTCACAAAGCATCCCAACTTTGCAATCAGAATAAGGACCATTGAAAATACTTGAGCAAAAGTCTTGATCACAAGTAACTGCTTTTCCACTGGAGGAGGCCTTCAAGTCGTACCATGTCAGGTCTATCTGTTTATTAAACAGAAGAAAATGACTAAATTCAATGACAGATTACCAGAAATATAACAGGAATTTATAGAATAGTAGAACTGGAAGTGCTAGGTCTTTATTTTGGTAGAGGAATACATCAAATGGATGCATGAATTAGAAGAAGTAACATACACCAAGGCTGCTTTTCTTAGGACACTTGTCACAACCTGCACAATTCACCCATAAAATGTCACTTCCTGTATCGACCTGAACGTAGTAGTCCTGCGGAGGAGTCCCAATCGAAAGCCTAGTATAGTAAAGCCTGTCCAAATAGTTATGTAAACAGCATCAATGTCCAGATTTGGCATTGCACATTTACAATGTATAACCTGTGTTATGATAAGATGACAAGAATATGATTTCAAGGCAAGATTGGTGCTCATATTTGTTAAGACAAGACAAGCAAAAGGAGTACGATGTTGTAATACAGATCCGCTGCAACACTGGTGACTATAAAAGGGCGAGTCAAAATTGTCTATTTATATAAGTAAATCATTTTCATGCAATCCCCCGAACACTACCCCCTCCTCCTTTTGACAGAGCTAGCAACTTTATTAACAATTCAGATTTTTTTCATAAAACTCAAAGCAAATATTTAGTGGGAGATAACGAGTAAAAGTTTAAATTTGATTCGATTTAGTCGCATTTGCAAAAGCCTTCACTAGACACCAGTATTATACAAGTCCAAATAGTATGATAATAACCAGAAATTAAAATCATAAGTTCAAGAAACAGGAAACAGGACACTACTATTAACTATTCAAATATAAGTGAATTCTAGTATTTGTCATTCCCTCCAGAAAGGAAACAGGAAATGACGAGCAAATAATTAAACTCATTAACTCTATGCATATCCTTAAAGGCATAAAATTTTAGACCTCGTTCTATTCTTCACTTTCTCATCTCTTTAGAATCTTAAGGCCAAAAAATAAAGAAAAGTAATACAAAATGTATTTATTACCTCAAACTTCTTAATTATACTAAATTTACTAATCATAAATAATATTTAACAGAAAAGAGCAAAACATATTAACCAAAAAAAAAATTACAAATACACATTAATTCGGATCTAAAGAATTAAGTTGACCCTTCGTATAAACAAACATTACCAAATCATCTGCATTAATGAAAATTTAAAAACACGCACATATATATCATAATTCAATTATTAGAAAGCAATAAATTTTGCACAATTTAAGTCTTAAACAGATAGTAGAGAAAAATACTAACGCGGTATCCGTGGGCAAGCCATTGCCGCCGAGCTCGAAATCGATGGCGGCGAGGATTCTTCGGTGACGGCGGGCATCATGGTGCTTGATGGCAGCCAAAGCCGCCCCAACGCCACCACCATCACTACGCCGACCAAACTTGTGTTGCACCTTAAAAACCACATTGGCCTCGCCGGGAACCACCAATTCAACCACCGCCACCGCCGCTATCAACCCCAGCACCACCAACCGACCTATTAACAGATCCATCATTCTCCCCCTCCCTCTTCTCTTCTCTTTGTCTCTCTATATCTCTATGTGATGCACCCAAAAGAAAGAAAACGTTTGCGTACACGTATTGTGTGTGTAAATATGAATAAAAGAATCTTTTTTTTTTTCTCCTGCTCTGTAATTATCAAGATTTGATTTGTTTTGCTGTGTGTTTTGGGTTTGTGAATAAATAAGAATTAAAAGAATGAAATAGAGACGTGGGGGGGGGGTGGGGTTGGGGGGGGTTGAGATGGAGGCAAAGTCCAACGTGAAGAGGTCGAAAAAAGAAAAAATATGAGAGAGAGAGAGAGAGAGAAATCCAACGGCAAATTGACGAGAAGTTAGTTTAAATATAGTAAACTGTTGCAGTTTCCGACTTTGTTGATGGGGGGGTGTAATGTCTGAAAACGAGTACGTATGTTGAGTTTCCATAGGCTTTCTACTTAACCGCGTATTTTCCTGCTTCACGTCAACCTGATCTAGTATTATAAAATTCATAATATAACATCACGTCTCAATACATACATTCGTATTAATAAAGAAAACGGAGACACATTGTCCTCGAGTGATTCAAAAGTCTTGCAATAATCAATTTTTTTAATCCATTCATAATCCTTATCAATATTAGTCACGCGCTGTTTACACATCGTACTATGTTATTTTATCGTGGAGTTTGAAGAAGTTGAGGATGAAAACAAGTATGCATATCCAAGAAGGCATGCTATAAAGGAAGAATTGGAATCTACAAGGCATCATCACTTTTTCCCTCGTGTTCTCTCTAACCTTTGTTAACCTCTAAATCTAATGATTTTTGCATGCGAGGATTTTGGGTTTGCTTTTGCAGTCATGTACCTCACGTTTTGTCTGCTTGTTTACATAATTATTACAGCATACTCGGTTCTGAGCTCGTGTTGGACAATTGCAAAGTGTGTGATAGGCCAGATCTGAAAATAACACCCCAACTTCTAATTTTTATCTGCTTTGACATTTTTTGTTGTTGGCAAGCAAGATATATCCTCAATTTTCACGAATCCTAACTTGTTCGTACGTACCGGCCCAAACAATCAAATCTATTACAATATTTATTTGGAGTTGAGCACTAAGTTTGCTGAGAGGTTTTGCCTAAAGTTTTTAATGAACTTTAAATGATGTCGAAAGCAACGCTTGCCTACGAGTGGCCACCAACATTAGACAAATCTTACTATCCTAATAAATAAAATATAATATCAGAATTAATATTAATCTTCTCACTTCAAAGTTAGTAGGTAATCCTGCAAACAATCAAATAATCTTTTTACATCCTTTTTCGATGGGAGTTGACCTTCTCACTTCAGAGTTATTAGGCCGGTGGCGTTGGTCAATCCCGTATCATTAGGGGTGGCCTTAATTGTTCTGTGATTAGCATTAGGCCACCCTTTAATATAAATAAATTCACCTCTCAAACCTCTATGTTGGTATTTTATGGTCAAACCGTTGAATCTAGATTGCAAGGACGCGAATGATGTTGCAATGCAAAGCAAGCCTAGAATATTTGACTAAATAAGATTGAATGAAAATCCAACTCTAGCATATAAATTTAAGCCTAGAATTTATTGATATCATGTCAAATGACTCAGAAGTTGACATTGTGATTTTAGAATATACCATATATCAATGTGATAAATTTGTATTTTTTAATTGTATTAAGAAAATACTAAAATTTCATTTCATGGGGTTAACTTCTTTTCTTCCCTTTCCTAACTAAGGTGATGTGATGTCCACAGATGTGCGTGAGTGGCACACTGCAGAGAGACCAACGTGGAAATCCAAAGAATGCGTAATATTTGAAAAAAAAAAATGAAATGAAACAAAATTAAAAAATGGCCAGGCCTGCTAGGCAGGTAGGCCTGGTTATTAGTTGGCATTTGAAGAAAGGTCAAGATTGCCATTAATTAGTTTTCCCAGCCAAAAAAGGAAAAAAAAAAAAAAGAAGAAGACCAGAAGAGCAAAGAAAAGAAAAGAAAGTTCCATTAATTGACACTTTAATTTGTAATAATAGTTTGAATCTTCCCCACCAACTTATTAGAGTTTGTATATTGTCAGTGTGCATGAAGTGCTACTTCAATTAAAGTAGGCATATAAGGTATGCACATCAAAAATAAAATACTCAAAATGTGCCATTTTTTAAATACTTCTTCTTTCATATTAATAATAAACTAGTAACAATGTACATTAGTATATCACAATGCATATCTTGGAGACCAATCGACTGTTAAAAAGCAATACCTAATTATACCTAACAAGCCCATCTGATCATAGTATTGTTCTTCCATTTTAAAGTAAGAAAAAAAAAAAAAAAAGCGAACTTTGTCAGGAAATATAAAATATTCTTGTTTATGTCCTAATCCAAAAGTGACAAATCCATTGGATTTAGGGCATGTTTGGATTGGTTTGACATTTTTTTTTTTGTGAAAAAATTATATTACTTTTATAATAACTATTTAATTTAGTTTTTAAAAAAAATTGAAACTCTGAAAAAAAACTCGAATACAACCTTTTTTTGGAAGTTAAAATTTTCAACTCATCAAGAAAAGTTATTTTTTAAAAATTGTTAAAAAACACTTATTCAAGCGAGCCCTTATTTGGTTGAAACGATTATATAAAATCGAGTAAAATATTGCAATATATTAATGAATACACAAATAATACGGTAGAAGTATGCTTTATTAATTTTTATAATCTGTAATGTCCGACATTGATAGAACAAAGTGAATTAACCATTTTCACAAGAGTGACATTCTAGGCTCGGAAGCAGTTACAGATTGGCATTCTGATGGCAAATAAGTGAAATAATTGAAAATGGTAAATAAGCAACACACTTATGATGTGTTTGTTATATGCTTATCCGAAATTTTAAATTTGAAAGGTATATAATTTCATATATTTCTAAGATTTAAGAATTTCAACTTGTATATAACAAACACAACATTTTTTAAAGTAGATATACACTTGAATAAAAAATTATCCTATTATATAAGAAAATAAACAAACAAAGAACGAGGAATGCCATTCTAGGAGTAACATATACCCACTTGTACCAAACACATACTGAGGTAATCTAAGTTTATGACAGATAAACAAATACGCAATACGTGCACCATCCATACACCAATCACACCAAGCTTCTAGTGAATAGAAATGTCATTTCAAGAGGGATATGATATGATATGTTGTTACATTATGAGCATTGAGATGCCTAAACAAGAGAATTAAGGGAAAAAAATGTTTATGACATCTAAATCATTATAAACATGTAATATAAGGAAGGAGAAAAGGACATTAATTAACTGGATCTAACACTCTCGATAGCAGCTACAAGATCGTCGAATTTGGCTCCGGTTACCTCCTTAACAATTTTGTTGTTCTTGAGAATCTTGAATGTAGGAACCACCTTTATACCTAGCTCCTTTGCCAATGGCTGCAAACACATTAAAAAAAAAATTGTATTTTATCACATGCGATAAACTATCACCTTAGTCTACGCGAAACGCTCGCAGACACACAGAGAGAAGAAGAAGAGATACCTTGTTGTCTTGGTTGCAATCCAGCTTCAGAAAGACAACATCGAGATACTTCTCAGACAATTGTTGATATTTGGGGGCAATCACCTTACAAGGACCGCACCTGCAAGAGAGCAAGTGATCAGGAGAACAAACTTAAGAAAAGAAAAGCACAAGCTCTCATGATACCATTGATTGAAATGAAGTACCAGTTAAACTGAATACAACAAGATCAACAGAAATAATTCGACCGTGGTAATGCAGCGAATGTTAATCAGGTCCGATATGTCCAGAGACTACTTCAAAAATAGCAGCATTCAACAATTGCAGCATCTTAACCTTCAACAAGTGCAAATCTCAGACTTCAATTAAGTATACATCTGTGCTTTTTACATGCTGCAGTTAACTCCTTGTCCTTAGTTGAAATGAGGCTCTATGCAGTGAATATATACATATGCATGTCTACAACTCAGTAAAACTGCAAATTGTAAAGGCAGAATAATTCTTATGTTAATGATTACGGGTGTTTTTCATTTCTGTTTATATATCTTCCCTATGAGGCACTACATTTGCTATATATTATTAAAAGTTCCATTCTTTTGGTTGAAGTGAGAGCTAGGCAATACGTGGTGTATTTATTTTTTGTATTACAATGCCCCTCACGTGGAGCATGGACAAATACTTTTAAATAGGTAGGCGGTGAGTTTTACGCTTGAGACTGGTTGGTTTCTTAATTCTAATACCACGATAGAATTACCACCTCATCAAAAAATTTATACTTGTAGAGAATATATTAATATATTTGTTTATTGTATTTAACACCGAGCCAAAAAAAAAATCAACTCTCAATGAAATAAAGAGTGGCCTAGTGCATGAAACTCATCAAACTCATCCTCAACGGAGTCTTGGGAAGGATTAGACCCACTTTGGGATTTCGTATGCCGGGGTTGTACCTTTTAAGGTTGGTGTTTGCTTTTTTTTTATTTTATTTGGTGGGTCGAAATGGTGCTTATTGGCTTTTCATGTAATGAAACAGATAACAAATACTAAAATGGTATACGGATAAATTCTTCACATATGGATTATTAAATGTAACCTGTCTTGATCCAAAGCATAACTTTAATTTCTTCACAGAATGTCAGAATAGCAAAACGAGAATAAAGTGAATTAAATATATTAAACATATAACAGAAAATTACCGAAAAAAAAGAAAGAAAAAAAATCTCATAACAGGAATGCCAAAAATAATTGGCTTTATATAACGAGTGGGGTCCATAGACCAAGTCTACGCATAATCTTATCCCCTACCGCAACTCCCACGTTGGGAAAAGTGAGATTCAAACATTCAATCTCACGTATTATCCTGTAGAAAAACATATTTTCACCCAGCCAATAATATTTACGTTAACTAAAATAGTTGGGAATAATGATATAGTTACCACTGAGTGTACATATCGAGGACGACAGTCTTCTCTCCCGCAGCTTCAACAATCGGCCAAAAGGTATCTTTATCAACCTCGGTGACCTGACCCACCACCGGCCCCGCCGTGGAAGCGGTGGCAGCATTAGAATCCGAGCTTGAGTTAACCCTTAAGCTCAGCCCTCTTCCGCCCTTACTCAGCTTGACAAAATCACCAGGCGCCGCAACTCGGACCACAGACGGCTGCTTGGTGGAAGACCACGATGCGTATGTTTGCAGCAAAACTGATCCATTAATTGTTGCATTTCTTGGAGATGTACTCTTGTAAACTTGCACTTGCAAAGCCATTGGTAAAAGTAGTGTTGAGCTTTTCGAGTATTTTCAGGCCTCTGTGAGTAGTGAGTGTGTGTTTGTGTATGTGGATGGTGAAGAAGAATCAGAATGATGAGGGGGAAGAAGAATATCCGAGTTAAAAGAGAAATGGTGGGGCGGAGAAAAATGGCTCGTGTAATTTTTGTAAGATGGAAAGACTTCATTGGCCTTAGGATTTTTAGTGGTGGTCATGCATGTGAGATTGGTGTCTTTTCGTAATTTGCCCGAATTTTTGTGGCTACAATATATCAGCTATAAATATTGCTTATATGAGGGCCGTATATCACGTCTTGTTCTTTTATTAAACATTGTGATTATTCTATGCGTGAATATTATATATTACTGTTCACGTGTTATTATTTACATACAATAAATATTTGTTCATTATCCCGTAATTATTTGTTCGCTAATTATTTATTAACTATCTCACGACTATTTGTTTACTGACTTTTATATACACATCAAATATTTGTTTTTTGCCATACAAGTATTTGTTCACGCCATATGTATGCAAACACCTTATGCACTTTAATGGCGGATTGATTTTGTAGTGTCCAAACATCGTGCGGAGGTATGGTTAGAACTGCAACGAAGAGAAAAAGGGGTTGATAGTTGTGCGCGTGGCGAGATGACGTTGAAGTCTTCGCTGAGGAAGACGACGAGCTTTAATGATAAAATTAACACTTAGGAGGTTTTTTTGATATGGTGTACATTATTACGATCAGCAAAGAAAAGTGAATTTTATGGTAATTTTTATTTGGTTGACATGATCAGTGGTGTCACCAGTAAAGCAAAGAAAAAAAAAATAAAAGAGAAGTGAGGAGAGAAGAACAAAGGGAGAGAACGAGACAGAAAATAATATTTAATAAAGTGATATTTTGTGAGAGATTATTGTATAATTTTACATAGCTGAGAAAAGTAGAGAGCCCGCTGTGAAATAATAGGCGATAGTCGTGTGTGTGTGTGTGTCTATGTTTTTGAGGGGGCCGAGGAGGGGGCGCTCAGAAAAGGATAGTCTTTAAGGCTCCACTTGTTTGCAGCAAAATAACTTGGGGAAAATATATATTTTTTAAAATAAAACATCTTTTGGTTTTTGTTTCTTATTCCAGAAAATATTTTTTGATGTTTGATAGTTACGTTTAAAAAATATTTTCAGCCAAAAAAATTTTTGTAAAGGATATGCATTTTGTTATAAAAAAATTTATTATTTAAATTAAAATATAAAATTAAAAATTAAGAAAATATAAGTACTGTTTGAAATAGAGAGTTGATGTCCAGAAAATATTTTCTTATTTTTGTATGTCATAAAATATTTTCTTCTATTTTGAACTAGAGCTTTCTTTGACTAGAAAATATTTTCTTATTAATTTATTTTTTTGTGTTTCCAAATATTAAAAAACCTGAAAAATATTTTTCCGCACACAAATGGAGCCTTAGATAGATCAACTTGTGGAGGTTGAAACATTGAGGAGAGTTCTTTTGAGTAGTTGGGCTTGTACAACCATTTTGGTCACCTATGGTTATTTTTGTGTTATCAATGAATCCTGTGTTCATCTAATAAAAGAGAAAAAAGCGAACTTCAAGCCATAAGTAGCTTGACTATTGACTAACCTTTTCATCGTGAATATTTTAACTCTTGGTTGACTTGAATGTGTGTTGATTATGCAGGGTTGTTTTGCAGGTAGAGTTGTTATATCATGTAATTTATAATTTTAAAGTGAATTTAATATGATTTTAATAAAGATAATTTTTTCCTAATTAGAAAAAAAAGACTATTTGGTATGAAAAAATTGTAGAAAATTCATGAGATAAACTCTAATATTTTCTTGGGGTGAAAGACTCCGTTAATTGATATCAATTATTTAAATTGTATTTTTTTTGTAATTTTTTATCATCAACATGACTTGCTTGTAGTCCTCACATTTATATGAGCTGTCAGACCAATTATTTGCTTGTGACGATCATAGCTATCTATTTATTGTTTTAACTTTTTGATATTATTTACAATTTCATAATTTTTTTTTTAATTTTTTATGGAGAGATGATTAGATCACATCTTCTAAATGGGTGATTTAGCATAGTTCTTTCTTCACTGGAAAGCCAGGAAGCATTGCTATTACATTAAATCTATTTTAAAACAAATAGTATTACTGGCTTGTGTTGGTATATTAGATGATTTCTAGTTTTAAAATAGATTTAATGTGATTTTGCTTGTGTTTCATACAACCGGAAAAAATATTAGTTATACTATTTGTTTTTTTGTATCTAGTTATAATATTAGGAACAAGTCTACTATTGTTTTTCAAAAATATATCCACATCCATCACGGAAAATATGTTACTGGTATAGATATTACATATATTCAAATAACGAAGAATGGCCCCCAGGGGCATAGGTGAGTTGGTAAGTGGCCTTGTGATTAGGGTGGAGACACCCTGACAACGCGGGATCGAGTTCGTGTGGCGGCAGTACTCCGCTGAAATATTGCGGGGACTGTTGCTGGATTTCCACGCCCGTTGGTCCTCTCCCTGGTCGGGCTGCCACTCACGCACATCCCTCGATTTACCTCCCGCTTGGTTAAGGGGCCTCTGGCCAGGTGGGAAAGGGGTTCTCCTTTGGTTAACCCTTTTAAAAAGAAATAACGAAGAATGACCCAACCTGTACCCTACCGAGTGGGCTAAATACTCAAGGTACATTGATTCCATTAATTTGAAATTCACAGTAAAATATACATTATTCTTACGTAATTTATTTAATTAGTTAATTACTTCTTATATTTTAAAACTTATTTAGTTACATATCTCCTACCTTAGCGTTTTCTATTCAAATTAATTTTTTGAGCGTAGTACCATATAATTCACAAAGATATCGTTGCTTCCGGCTACTGGTGTTCAAATAACAACTAGAAAAAGTAGAGGCAATTGTGCCACATTTTGAAAATATAGGGGATAATTTGTTGAGTCTTAAAAATGAAAGTATCAACTGGATAAATAAATCATTAGGGTGTAATTAACTAATTAAACAAATCACAAAAAGATAACGTGCCACTTATTAAAAAACAAAAAAAATAATATGATAAGTTCAAAAATATATAAAATAATCAACTAATTTAACAAATTTAATAAAATATTATATTTTATTTTACCAAAAAAGGAAAAAAGAGCACGATCCAATGTGGATCTTATGAATGGTTGGAGTACTGCATAACCAAAACTAGAACCCAGTTTGATGAGTTGCGTAGGAAACTCCATCAAGGCACACGTGGCACATCAACTCATCCACTCCCCGAAAACACAGACCCTCCTGGGTCCCACTTGCTGACTTGTCCAGATCAGCCTCTTTCAACCCCAAAACGACACCGTTCATGGCTGAGTAGCTGTTTCCTGTTTAGCTATTATCTTCGCACTCAGCACGCACGCACGCACGCACGCACCCTCTTTGGTATCATCGACGCTGCTCACAGGGCAAATTGCGCTCGACGGCAAAAAGAGATGGCGACGACGTCGTTTGGAGGAACGGCAGCAGCCTCAGCTACTTCCGTCACCAAAAAAGCCCCCAAATCCTCCACTTATTTACCACTCTGCCCTCCCCATAAGCTCTCCTTTCGCCTCTCTCACAAGCCCAAGCTTCGCTTTCTCTCCAAGGTCCGTACATTTCTTCCCTCTTGTGAAAAGCATAGTGTTATCTTTGTAATTTCGTAATTAGAACCATTTTAGTATAATGCATCTTAACAGATCTCTCTTTTTAACTCTCCGTTTTTTGTTTTTTGTTTTTAATTTTCTTAATGTATTGCATATCTGTGTAATTAGAATGCTCTCTGACCCAAAATTCTCTTCTTTTAATTACTAAATTATATTTTTAGAAAAATTAATTTGAGAATTATAACGGAATTTAGTGTTAGTTTTCTAAGTATGGTGTGGCTTTAAGATGGAGTATTATTTGGATTTATGTGCTATTTTTGTTGGTGGGTGGTGTTTGAATCTGAGCTTGCATGGGAACTTTTTATGGAGACTAATGTATGTAGCACTCACTATAAACCTGTGATCATATAAGGGTAGGGGATTATAATTTGATAATAAAAATTGGAACTTTAATACTAAAAGAAGTTTGGATTAGTCTGTTAGAACATTACATTGTAAAGTTTCTTTCTTTTTCTTCCTTAAAGATGATTGTTAAATTCGGGTATTTAATTTCTTAGAAATGTTGATCTTATCGGCCTGCAGAACAAGCAAAACGTCATTGTGAAACAGGATTCACATGCATTTACTATGAAAAGAACCGTGGCATAAGTAGTTATTAAATGTGAGATTGAGTTTCTTAGTTTCAAGATGTAGAATCTATGTTGAATCATGGTTTTAGCGGGCTATTACTTTCACCCAATAGTTTCTGTGTTTTGTTAAAAGAACAATCACTGTGAAAAAATTTACTAGTGTGAGCTTTCCGGACATGAGGAAAGTCTTTTACTGTCTTAGATTATGGATATATTGAGGTAAAATGGCCCGAGGACTTATAAATACAGATATTTCTAGCCAATACTTGCTAGTGGCTAGAAACTTAAACTTTTTATTTGGGTGCTGCTGAAATATTTCTACATTTTCTTTCTTGTTATTCTTTTTCGTTTCTCTTTCAAAATTGAAAGTAACCATTATATTTTCAATACCGATCCTTCAATCTGATGATTTATGTAAATTATCAGTAGTGTCTATAATGGGAGATAGCAGATGAATGGAAGTGTATAGCAGATGAATGGCAGTGTCTCGATATCTAAACCTTTGTTGTTGCTTCAGTTGTTCTCCATTTTGATACTCAAACCATTCATCAAGTGGCTTCGAATAATTTGTCTCATCGGAGTTGCCAGCCTCTAAAGTGGCCCCTTTGCCGTGTCTTTTCCTTTCCAGAAAGTGCACATGGAGCTAGTATATAGTTGTGTTTTAAATGGATTCCTTCTGCAGGGTTTGCAGTCCAGTTGGAAGCATTCTGTTGTGGTGAGAGCACAGCTGAATGAGGTAAGGTTCTCCAAATATTTTTCATCAAAGGAAAGCTTCTCAAGTTATAGTTCCTTCATGGAAATGGATTTAGAGCCATTTGCTCTCTTCTAGGTTTCTGTTGACGGATCCTCGAAGTCGGCAGCTAGTTCTTCAGTAAAGTCTGAAGTACCAACACCAGGCACGGAGGAAGGGAAGCAATCAGCTGAGCCTTCACCTGCACCTTTGGCTTCAGAAGAGTCAATTTCTGAGTTTATTACTCAAGTTGCAAGTCTCGTCAAGTATGCTGACAAGTCTTTTCAGTTATCTTCTATCACTTAGCTTATCTTTTTATTTCATAAATAAATGTGATTGGCTCTCTACCATCTTTTGCAGATTAGTTGACTCTAGGGATATTGTCGAGCTGGAGTTGAAACAACTGGATTGTGAACTCTTAATTCGCAAGAAGGAAGCATTGCCTCCCCCACCATCTCCTCCTCCTGTTATGATAACACAGCCACACCCCATGCAATCTGTGGCACCAGCACCCCCTGCTCCTGCAACTCCTCCAGCCCCTGCACCAGCCCCACCAGCGTTGCCAGCAGCAGCTCCACCAGCTTCAGCTGCTCCAAAGTCACCTAAATCATCTCTTCCACCACTTAAGTGCCCCATGGCTGGGACATTCTACAGAAGTCCAGCTCCTGGTGAACCACCATTCGTGAAGGTAATGCTTTTTTCTTTTCTGATCAAATTGACGTAATGCATAATAATTGAAGTGGCACATAGGTACATGGTATAGCTCTCTTTCCACTGTCTCTCTCTCACATGTGGATCATAAGTGGGCTCTTCATACAGGTTGGAGACAAAGTACAGAAGGGACAAGTTCTTTGCATAATTGAGGCCATGAAATTGATGAATGACATAGAGGTAAGAAAATGCATACCTCATCTATCAGAAAATGCTTTCAGATTGTTGCTTCTATTGTAATCTTGAAACACCGGCATTATTAGAGGTTCATGTTTAAGTGGTCAATATCTCCAACTACTTGGCGATGGAATAAAGTCGGTGGTAATATTTTTTCGTCAAAGAAATAAATCTAGTTTTAAAGTCACAGCCCCATGACGGCAACTTGCAGTGGCGGGTAAAGTATGTTGATGAGGTAGAGAACATTTATTATTCAGATAATAACTTCTATTGCTGAAGAGGTCTCATCATTGAGAAGAACATGTTAGCATTTCACTAAGTATTATTATTAGTGTAGAGCTCCATCCTGTGATCTTTCTAGACTTTGTAGAAACATTTATGTCTGATTCTCACTTGGGTGCTTAGTTGTTCTTGTTCTTTTTTAATTTCATCTAGGCTAAGGTATCAGGATGAATTCCTTTATTTATCATACGTATGATGGTAGTTGACCAATGATTTGGTCTGCATCATACAAGTGCAGGCAGAAAGACTATTGTGGGGCCTGTAGTCTGAGTTTCATTTTTCTTTTCTAATTTTTAATTTTTGTTTTATTTTGTTTATTATCTTTAATCTTATTAATAAGAATAGTGATAAGGTTTAGAGAGATTCTATTTCGGTTTTTCTTTTCATGTTGAACACTTCTCTTGTTTCCATGACGGATATAAGCTTATAAGAGGAACATCCCTGTGGTTGGTGACATAAGCTTATAAAAGGAACATCCCTGTGGTTGGTAAAGAATACAGGTGGCTACAGGTCCTATTGTTGATGTGGAACGAGTCCATGCTTAGATAGGATAGAAATTAGTTTATCATATCTTTTCTACTTCTGTTTGTTAAACAAAGAGGATTATTGAGATGGTGGTGTTAGGATCAATTCTTTATAAATGCTTTGAGGATTGATTAAGGATCCCATAACCTAACAAGCAGAAATGGTTTGAATCTTGGTACTTTGAGAAAGCAATAGAGAGTTTAATTTGTCTCGTGAATAAATACAAGAAGGTCTAGCCAGATCCTGCGCCTCCTGGCCACTCTCTTTCTCTGTCACTTTGTGTCTATCTATTTCCACTTTCAAGACAGGAATAGGGGTTAAACCCTCTGGTGTCTGCTGTGCCTGCTCTAATTTATCATTTATGTCTCAAAATTCATCTGATATATCTGCATACTCTTTTAGCACCCTAACTCGAATCTGTGAATAATATGGTTTTAGTATCCAAATTTGAATCTGTGAATAATGTGCTATCTTATTAATGGTTTCCTATTAGAAAAACAACAGAAAAGAGCAAAATAGACGTGATAATGCTCTCTCTCTCTCTCTCTCCCCCCAGGCTGATCAATCGGGAACTCTAGTTGAGATCCTCGTAGAAGATGGCAAACCTGTCAGTGTTGACATGGTAAGTTTCTCTTGACCGACTGATCTGTGAATAAATGACATTAAAAGTGTTTTCTATCCCCTTGCTTTCTTCTATAATATACTGACTTCACTATTGAACCATGAACAGCCTCTATTTGTGATTGAACCATAGAGACAGGCCAAGGAGGGTTGAGCAAGTAGGAGGCAAATTAGCATTGTGCTTGTCTAGTCTTGTTGTGAGATGCGGCATTGTTTTAGTTGCAATTTAGTATGTTTTCCCTGGAATGAGATTGTAGTTAGAGCTGCAAATTTGTGAGCTTCTTCTTATACATTATTTTTGTTTTCTTATTTACAGTTTTGCCCAAATTATCTGTTATGACTTCCTGTTACCGAAGCCTATCTAATAATTTAATTGTTGATATTTACATATGGTGCAAGTTCTTATCATTAGTATGCTACAATGGGGATTTAGAGAGTGGGGTATAAAATTAAACCAAATTAAATTATATCTTATCTCACTAAGCGAGTTGAGCGCTGACTGTCTCCTAGGTGCAAAATAGAACATAATAATAACGGGTTTAAAAATGCCAATTGTCTGACCTTGTTCCTTTTATTCCGTTGTGATAAATTTTGATCTTTGATGCTCTGTTTTTTATAGTTTTATTTTAAGATACTTATTCTATTGAAATGGAGAGAAATCTTATAAGATTTAAAACATGATCCTTTGAAAATTTTAAAACAAATTATATTTTTTTATCTTGTAAGAAATAAATAATTCATCCTATCTTATTTTTTACAACAATAAAATGAATGATGCACATAATAAGATATCTTCAAATTTTAATAAGATAAGTATCTTAAAATAACATCATTCTAAACACACTGTGAGTCTCTTGGCTCTTATAAAGTAAAACTTGGGCCTTTTGGTAATTATATTTTACGTTAGTTTTTGAACGGAAATGACTATTTATCTTTTGTGCCATGATTGCTTGAGTAACTCTAGTTTTTTGGAAGAGTAACATTAGATTTTGAACGAAAATGATTAAGTTTTCTACGAAAATAATTAAGAAGATTATTAATTGTGTTTAACATTTAATAGTTTAGGAACTAAAAAGGCGCCGGACACATATACCGAGGCTCAATGAACAACCTAAAATCCATTTCTTGTAGAGAGAGAGGTTAAAGGTAAAAAAGTATTACACAGGCAGAAAAAATGTTAACATCAAAAGAAATCCACATTACAAAAAAAAAAAGGGGTAAAAGGGTAAATAGTGGATGGTTTGGAGAAGAGTGATGATGATCAATAGATCACAATTGCCTACCAGCAGCCTCAGCAACAAAAGGCAAGTAAGGAGTTTTACCAAGCACACTACAAACCAGCCCATAAACAAAGCAAGCCACTACAAAAACAAATATAGCATTATGGGCCCAAATAGTAAGCTTAAGCCCGAGCCCAGACCGGCCCGGAGATATTATCCTCTGCACCAACATGGGCAGGACCAGCAAGACATCGAGCACCAGAGCCTGGAGAGCGTTGAACCGGACGTAGCGGCTGAGGGTCTCGTTGCGGACGACGCCCAAGTAGAGAGCGAAGAAGGTCACGAACGAAGCGTACGGCAGCGAACGGTACAGGGAGAGGAGAGGGAGAAGCGGCTGGAAAGGGAGGGCTAAAACTGGGAATTGAGTGAAGAGGAAGCGCCCGTATTGGAGTCCGTTGAAGAATGGCAGGAAGTACGATGCGGCGGAGATGAGGCGGTCCGTCGCGGGGGTTGGTGGGGAGTAAGAGGATCTTATCGCTTTTTTGTGGAGGGGGGTGGTGGTGGAGGGTGATGGTGGTCGGGTTGAGATTTGTTGGGCCCGGTGGTGGTAAGGGAGGAAATGGGGTTTGAGAGCGTGGAGGAGGAAGGTGGGCTTGTGGTGGTGTTGGGGCGGCAGAGAGAGGCGGAGGAGAGGCGTCGATGCCATTTTTGGTTTGTGTGGTTTTGGGTTGGTGAAGATGTATGATTTATTAGTTGGTTTGGGCGGGTGGGTTTGTAAGTTTGGGTCGGCATTTAAGTTTGGCCCAACTGCAGCAGCTTGGGCCATGGTTCCCAATTATCCTTTTTTTTATAATTATATATTTATTATTTTATGATTATACTTACAATTTCTCATTTGGCTCAAGTTTTATTTTATTTTATTTTCTACTTTTTATTAAACCTCACGCCTTATCTAGCCCCCACCCTCCCGACATTTGACATTTCACTTCTTGAGAAGTGATCTCAATTAATTTTCTTTTTTAAATGAAAAAAAAACTTAATTACCAGAACTCAACTATCAATTACGAAGAAGCTCCGAAAGAAAAAATCAATCCCACAATCCGACCACCAACTAAGAGCACTCAATTCAAAAGTAAGTAATTGAGGTTGAACCTTATTTTTGAATTGCATCTGGCCTCAACTCTTACTCTTTGAACCCCATGTTTATTTATTTTTCTAAACATGTTGCAAGCAATGCGATGGATTAATTCTCTAATGCTCATTATGATACAAGCTCACGTGTGCAAGTTGATGGGAGGGACTATTCTAATGACTTTCATAAAACATTAAAAACTACTTATACGACTATCAAATGTTGAAGAATAAATTGGAAATTTAGACTAGTGCTAAAATTTATCCTTGTACAAAAATGTAAGGAAAAAATCTTAGAAGTCCATAGGAAATCTCGATTACTAACAAGAAGTGTACTGCTGCAAGAACACAAGTTGGCCACAAAGGACAGGGAAACAAAACAACATTGCAGACAAACAACTGGAGATAGCCAAGTGAAGAAAAGATAAAAGAAAAACACGCATCCTTCCTACAAAGGAGACAAAAAACAGCAACATTTCTGGCAAGCAGCTAAATGACTTAAAAGTTTATGTACGGGGATTTCATGAAAACCTATCTGAATTGTTGTACCATACAGGTAGTCAAAAAGATTAATAGAGAGTTGCAATTGACCTGTGTAACTTATTGCCTCATTTGATCCAAAATGTGGAAGCCTCTTATGCAGAAACTGGTTTCTTTTTTTCCTATTGCCAAGCGACAATACTAAGAATCCACAATGCAGTCACACACTAAAGCATCAGTTCTAGAATTCCCTGGCTTTTCTCCTCAGCTCATTTAGCTCTTTCTCAATCTCAGAGTCTTGAAATGGAAATGCCGAGCTGCTGCTGGTGACGGGGGTTCTTCCAGCTGGGAGTTCGCCTTTCTGGTTAGTAAATGAATCAATATCATCAATGGCATAATACAGCAATCTGTAAGATATTATGACAAGAAACTACACCTTCCCCCACCAAAGAGGAATCCAACAGGAGACAATGATCAAAACCATACTCAGAAGGATTCAGGGATCAGAATATATAATCCACTCTACTAGCCACCAGCGACCAGAATATACATTCTGATATCACTCGCTGTAAGACAATCAAATAAAAATCAAGCCCATTGTCCATTTTCTTTCTCTAACATGCCTTCCATTTTCCTTTAGTTACTCTTTAACTTCCATGTGGTTGTGCTTCAAGGTAGCAACTCATATTATTAAGTGTGGTTTGAAGTTTTACTTTTATATATCACTGCATGCTAGCTATCAGAATTTGGAAAAGCTGATGCCAAAAATCAGGTTAAAAAGTAAGCGCTAATGGTCTGTATGCAAGTGCCGATGCCAGAGAGAGGGTTGCAAGAGTCAGAACTTGGGAATCTAGCATGTTCTTATCATCCATATAAATGCATTTGAACAGACGAATACCAACATGCATGCACGTCATACAGCAGCAGTACACAAATGAATGATGAAGCACGGAAGAATAGATGCATGGCGGCAAAGCACCGAAAGGAGAGCTCAGAAGATAGTTTAGATAGGCTTACAATAGAAGCACCTGCATTCAATAGTCTACAAGCAACAATCAGATCCCTATGTCTAAAATATTTCATTGCAATTCAATGAAGGTAGCCGAATACTGAGCATAGAGGTCACTTTCAATCAACGCTAACTTTGACTTCTCCGGTTCCAAGAAAAGCTCCCAGCAATACATAATGCACTTTATGACAGATTATCAACTAAAAGAAGATTAAATAAACACTCAGCTCTATGATATGACTAGCAGTTGGACGTATCCCAGCCGTCATAACTATAAACACAACAAAAAAGGGAATGTACAAGAATGACAATTACCTTCGAGCTTCCAGATAATTCCTTCTTCAGGTTGGCAAGATCATCATCAACTGAAGGATTCTCTAACAATGCAAACTGCAAAACATTTATTAAATCTAAGATGGAAGCTATTGCTAGTACTTAAATGAAAAACAAAAACAGTACTCTTTAATTTGTGAAGGCTTATCCACTACTGATCCAAAAACCTTAGATAGCTAGTAACAGAATGAAAGGGAATGTCAATTTCCAATCGGTACTAATTGGCTAGACTGATAAAATATCTGCTGCAGAGGAATAATCATAAATAAACTTTCTCTTTTTTTCCCCCCAACACAAAAGGAAGTATGTCCAACCAAAATTTTCAGTCTAACAAGCCCAAATAAGGAAAAACTATATAATAAGCATAGAAACTGACATGCGCAATCCGTCTCAAATGCCCAATACTAGGTTCTTGACAGCCACTCAAGTTGTTGGTACCAGGTTTGTAATGGACAAATTGCAAAAATAATTGCATACCTAATTTTGCCAATTCAAGATATTATTGACAGTGTCACAAGAAAACTTCATGTTTGCTTTTAGTCTGTCTTGTTCACATGTTGAAAAAAGCGGCTAAGTTCTCCAAACATGTTTGCATTATCATTTTTTTCACCTATTTTCATCTCCCTTAATCATTTGTCCAACGCAGGAAGAGAAATGTAAACGAATTCAAGATGGTAAGCACAAGAAAATCCCTACCTTTCCTTCAAGTTCATCACTGGTTAGCTCATTAAGTGCCTCTGCCTGAGACTCCATTGCCATGACTATCAGGAAAAAATATTAATATGTCTGTCAGCAATTTTTCAACTAATCTGATGAAGTGATTCCATTAGTTCAAAGAAAGTAGGGAAATTTGATTAGCTGAGTTCAAACGTTCTAGTAAACTAACAAGAGCTTCAGCTGGTTTTATTAGATTTCAAGACTTCACCGCAGAATGGGACAGCAAGAAGCCCTAAACATCAATAATGACAACTCCCCCATTGCAAACCAAAACAGAACATTACGATCAAAGGAGGCAAATCCATTCCTGTTCACCCATTCTTGGAGGAAAAGAGAAAACCAGATGCAGAGAACATTTTTACTGTAGCGGTTCACACGGAAGTTGCCTAGGCTCATGTCAAATGTTATTTTAAAAACAGTGGAGAGGCTGACTTGCCATGTCAAATTCAAATATGAGACAAGTATGCAGGGAGAAGGTGAAAAGAAAAAGAGGTGTAAGATGAGGAGAAAGAAAGCAACGCTCACCAAATGGCACCAAGACATTGACTAAATTCTCAACAGAAAATTTCCATTATTTGTATAAACAATTATTGGAAAACTTCATTCCCATATCAAAAATGGTTTTCCACAATTAGTACAGAGAAATTAAAATCTGGAACACCTGTTCCCTTGACCTACCTAACAGGTTGCTGGGAACCACAAGGTTCACTAAGAGGCTACTCCTCCATTTTGACATATATGTGGCATAATAGCAAAAAGATTTGACCCAGGAACAAGTTTCTCTCTTACTCTCACCTTTGTTCAAGGATACCCTCAGCATTGTAGAACCTGACAAATCCTCTATGGCAAGGCCAACTATATGACCTCTTGAACGTTTGTGGGTCAACATATAAAAGGTATAAGACGAACAATATGCAAATGTCAGATATTTTGTGAGAAACACAATCTTGAAGTATGGTTTGCTGGAAATGGTAGTTCTCTCTGGTACCAACATAAGCACCGCAGCATAGCACAAAATCATTTGCTATATGAAAGATCCCTATACCTGGCTTACAACTCTGATCTGGTCTTTTAGACTGAGAACCTTAATTGCAATATGAAAGATTAAGTGCATTTTACTAGATTGTTTGAAGTCAAATACCAGTTTAATTTTTAAGATCTAAAAAGTTTTTTTAGTTTTCTTTTCTTTTTGTGTGTGTGTGTGTGTGTGTGATTCCGATGCTCTCGCTATACAGAAAATGGTATTACAAAATCAATTATAAATAAATAAGCATGGTATGAATCTTCATTTTGAACAAAAATAAGAAAGTAGAACAAGCATAAATTCTGACCTTTCTCCTCCATCTTCTCAAAAGCTGAAAGCGCACTACTTGTATTAACATTCCCCAACATCTCAGTTACTTTTGTTGCAGTCCTTTAGAAAGAGGAAAAGCAAAAAGCAGAACATGAGTATACCTTCACTACTTGGCATTGCTAACTATGTAACAGTGCATTTGGACATAGGATAGAATTTAATCTTTTAGGGCAGGAACAAACTTTGCAGACTGTGCACGTGCTTTCAGACTTTCTTTCTTTGACCTTGCTTCTTGTATCTTGCTTTCTAAAAGCTGTAAATTGAAAAAATAAACTGTCAGGTCAACTATAAGTTATATCCTTATCTTGATTGTAAGGAACCATAGATCATAGAAACCAGAAAGGGATACCTCTATTTGAAACACAAGCAGCCATAATCTAGTTTTCTAAATAATCTGTAGCTTATTCTAGAAACCATAGACAAATGAACCTATGAAGATATGTTGGACAAGACCATTGTATGAATATAAAGGGGAGAAACAAAAATTACCCTCCATTTCAAATTGAGTCTCTTACTCTGGAAATAATGTGTGTTAGATGAGAATTTTTGAGTTGTAACACTAGAAGACAAGTGGGACCTAAAGTAAGATGTGTTGGTACACTAGGTCCCTATTAGTTCTTGAGGTCAAATTATCTACAAAATCAAATTAAACTAAACCAAACTAAACCTTATCCCACTTGGTAAAGTTAGATATGCCGATTTAGTGGAAGGAGTTTGGAACCCAAGGGCAATCGTTGAACGAACTGTATCCTCTTTGTGTTAGTTGACCTAAGCCGCACCCTAACTACTGGGATGGTGCTCGGCCTCGAAACCGCAATAAGTCCCCTGTCCTACTACAGGTGCCGTGACAACTTTTACCAAGTCTGAACGATTGTCGACCAACAGATCCGCTGGTCTACAACATTCACCCTGGCCCACAAACAAAAATCCTCAGTGCAGAATATAAAAATCAGGGGCTTATTCCACTCATCATCCTGTGGAATTATCATATGAGACTTTCGTTTCGGTACAAAATGGTGAATCCAATCTGTAACAGAATTTCATACCCAATAAACCTAAATTCCCAATTCAAATCCAAAACGGAAACTAGTCCAGACTTGTCCCCTCTGTTGATTTGACTGCCTCCATCAGTTCATCTTAGATCTTCCCCTCCTCTAGTACTACATCCATACCTTCGCCCCTGTTATCCCCTAATATCCTCGAGCTATCTTAAACAGTCCCCATATCATTTCATATCTAATCTTGTCCTTCCTACTATCTTAACATTCTCATCTCAACCACTAACAACTTTTGAACTTATTGGTAATTCACTGACCAAAACTCCAAACCATACTATGGGATTTAACTACTAAAAAGGTTAAATCACCATTTTTATTTTAAAAGGAAGAAACTCCATTAGTGGAAGTGGATTGTTGAAATTCCATAAATGGAAGCTATTCAACATGAAATGAGGTATGGAAAGGTAATGTGTAATATAAACATAAAATTCTCCTAGAATATCTAATATGTATACTAAATCAACAATGTCGATCTCTATTATGCCAAATGCAGAACACAATAATATGTTTTTACCCTTTAAAATAGCTTGCTGCGAGCCTAGAAATACCAAACCAAATAAAGACTTATCCTACAGGACAGCATTAACCTTGCTGTAAGCATGATAGTTAGAAACCCAATACTCCCGACAGACAACCACAAAACCAGATTGAGTTCAAATAACATAAGTAAGACAACGAGAGGGCAACTGACCCGTGTCTTTGACACGAGGTTATCAACTATACCCTTCTGCTGATTTAGTTGATCCTTTAAGGCTGCTGCATTATCCTGCATATCATAAAAGGGAAAAAGGACATATGAGAAATTCACATTTGAAGCTTTGCACCATTTTCTTCCCCATTTTTCTGCAGATTAGTAAAAACCATCCACTTAACAGAATAATGGTGTCCCAAACACGTGGATGGAAAAGCATGCATAAGTAAACATTGACTTCAAAGTAGATGGCCATAGGGCAAAGAGTGCAGACATGTGTTTTCTCCAATTAAGGAAATCTTTACTAAGTCAAATACTACTCTAGTAACAATGTCTGGCTTCTTATGAGCATTTTCTTGAAGTTTGAACTACTGTCACTCTACATTGCCTAAGAGATCCGTTTTGTAAGTTTTGGATTTTTCAAACTGTTCACATTCCTTAAATTAATGCTATTAAATTTTTTTCTCCTCCATCACATAAGCCATGACATAAGTTTCTTTTGTTGTATATTCATATTTGTAGTTGTTTCTGGAGTGACAACAGGTACAGCAACTATTGTGGCTTAGTCACCCATTATTGTTAGTCAGGTGGCCTATGATAAAAACTTGCCTCTGAACTTTGGCATTTTCTATTTGAAGTACATAACTTAATTAGATCAGATATAGATACGAAATAACACTAACTTCTATATGTCCCTCTACATATAAACTTTGACGTTTAATGCTTAACTATATCACCTTCAATTCTTTCATAAATACAAACATAAAAGAGAAAATTTTATTTAGTACCACATATAAGAATATTCTCCAAGGGATATGATTTCTCTAGATTAATTTGGTAATTCATAAACATAACATCAAACCTTTCTGAAGAACAGAATAGTGTCCCGTTATCAAACTTTAGGCTTATCTTCAAGTGAACCCTTCCTTAATAGCTGCTAGAAAGGAAAATTGTTCAATCAATCCCCCAGCCCATAATCATTGTAGATTCATTTATAACCATCATTTCTACATTATTTTCAAATCAAATACATTCAAAGATACTTTTATTTTCAGATATTTAAATGCTTTTGCAGTGCCCATGTCACCGTATGCTTCCAGCTTATGGCACTACATATACTTGTGTTCTTTTAATTTCAGAGCTAATACATATTCACCAGCTCATTATGGTCTCTGGTAAGATATTAATATTTAGTATGTCAAAGAGCAAAGAGGAGGGAAAAAAAAAAGACTCGAACAATTTATCCCTTCTAATAAATCCAAAAAGAAACGGAAGAAACAATCTTCAGGCAGGGACAAGATCTTACAGCATAAGCTTTTCTTCTTCTAAGAGCTTCACGAGCAAGATCTTCCTGTCCTTTTCCAAGTGCAAGTTGAGCTCTACGGTACCTAGGACAAAAGAAGAAGCCGCCTAAAGCTATCACTGAGGAGGGGGAAAAGAAAGGAAAAAAGATCAGATTAAATTTATGATTTCATGGTATTTACCACTCATCAGAAGCTTGCTGCGCAGATTTATATTTGTTTTCCATCTGCTTTTGTGAAGCCAGGACCTTCAGAGAAAGAAATAAATGTGAAAATTGTCAGTTCTTCTGTCCCTTCTGTATTCTTATGTGTGGTAAAGTTTCACTTTTCCTATCCATTTCCAAAGGAAGAGCAAATCAAGAGCTTGACCACTAAGAATTAGAGAAATGAACATGGTAATAAAAAGGAGCCATACTTGTGCTGTAGCCTGACGCAGCTTTATTAGATCATCATTCATTTCCAATACAGCTTGTTCCAATACTTTTTCTGGATCTTCAAAGGCGCTTATGATTGCATTTGCATAAGACTATGCTTAAAAACGCAGCAGAAAAAGGCACAACCTCAGTGATGTAAACAGAGAAAAAATAGCCAGAAGTATCAGGAGGTCAAAACATGAGACTTAAACAACCTTTATTACTCTAGCTAGACGATCAAATAAGTTCATCTGAGCACCAAGAGCACTCCCACTAGGTCTGGATCTTTGAGTAATAGCTAGTCGTAGTCCTGTATGATTCAGCGTTCCCACTAGAACCCAATAAAATCATATTCTATGTAAGATACTAAATTCGCAAAGAAGAAGGGAACATATTTCTATAAGCAGAAAAAAGAAAAGCCTTAACATGAAAGGTATAACAAAAAAGGGTCATACTAACACCAGAAATCAGAACTACAATTTAAAACATATCTCATGACCACCTCTATTTCACAATATTGGACAACAAAATTACTAATTCATCCGGATGCTTATCAATGACAACTAATTAAATACATTCCTCGTCACTTCTCTAACAGATAAAGTCACTCATAATTCAAAACAAACGAAGATGTAAGCTTTGGACAATGTCAGACCTAGCTTGAACATTATTACTCTCTATCAAGAAAGTTAATCGGTCAATGAAGACTTGAAGAAATTTAGAGAGAAATAAAATGATTTCATTGACTTCAGTTACTGAATGATTAGTACATCTCTCTATTTATAGAGAGTACATGACTTGAGTACTTATGCCAGCTGGACCACTAACTAACTATAACTGTACACTAACTGAAAATATAACTAACATATCTAGATGCTTCTAGAATCCTTATCAAGACTCATAGACAAACATTAGCTCTTTCCTCCTACACTACACCTTGGAAAATAATTAGTGTCATGTATACTCCATTATCCACTAACTGATACTATGATTAGATGATCATGGCACAGTTGGACATGATAGCACCTTATCACTATACCTGCAGTGCCGACAGTTCATACTGTATGATCTTTACAAGCATGCACGCAATGCTTTGAATTCCTCTCCTCGAACGCGATAATCCACAATAACAATAACTATCATAATAAAAATAACAAGATCCTATGATCCACTAAATTCTCTCAGTGAAAACTGTAAAACTAAAGGCAAAAAACTCAAATTCGAGCATACGAATGATAATTGGAAAACCAAGAATGCAAAAACTTCCGTATGGATTAGAAAGTGAGCATAACCCAGCACAAAGTACACTTAGGTCAAACAAATATGGTACAAGTAACTGTAACCAAGCATCACATATAACACAAAATTTAAAAAAAAAAGAAAAATCAGCAAGAACCGAAATAGAAATTACGGTGAGAAAAATCAAAAAGGTATCTTTCGTATTACTCAATCATAAGACAACCGCCACCGCGAAAAAGGGACAGACCCAACTTTGTGTTTCAGTTTAACTTGCATTTTGAGAATTGAAATAAGCAATTAAAAAAAAAAGGAATTTTCAAAATTTACCTCCTTGACCAAAGAAAGATGATTTGGTGGGTGGAGCTTTAACAATCACCATCCTATTATTGCATGATGTTGAAGCCATGCTTACTCCAGCCATCATCGGGGCTCTTATTGCCATTTTTCCTTTTGGTTTAATAATATGAAAGCAAACCTTAAAAGTTACCAACTGAAAAGGTTTTGATGTGAGGTGGGTTGAGAGATTTATGAGTTTTCCTTCTTTGATCGATGGTTTGCTGCTGGTGAAGGAAGATGATTTAAGAAACTTCTTTATTTTTTTTGGATTTTTCTTTTTTCTTCTTGGTACTTTTTTTGTTGGGTTTGGGCCTTTGACTCTCGGGTTTATTTGCATAATTTGAAACTCACCTTGTCAAAAAATATTAAATTGCTCAAGGTTTGTGTGGATTTATGAGTTAAAAGTTAGTAAAGGAAATAATAGAATCGTTTGTTGGGGGGGGGGGGGGGGAGGGGAGGAAGAGAAGAAAGCACTCTTATTTGGGGAAATCATATAGTAAAGACCATGAGTAATTTTTCTTATTTGGATTGAATGGAAAATAAAAGATGATGGGTGTATTTTATATATAAATTGATGTATATTATTTCTTGTTTGGATTGAATGGAAAATAAAAGATGACGGGTGTATTTTATATATAAACTTACATATTTTAATAGAGTTTGTTAGTATTTATATTATAATTTTAAGTCTCACAAAGATTTTTCCTAAAAAAAGAATATTCAAATAAAGCTTACTAAAATAGTTTTCCAAAGTACAAGAGTTTAAAAGGATTTCTTTTTCTTGTGTCATTGCCCTTGTAAGATGGTGTCAATCAAGTAAAATTAGTCAAATGCATGGTACTTGGGTCTCTTGGAAGCTTAAGATAAGAATGTCGTTCGGTAGACTTCCTCCGCTCATCCCTTTCTTTAATTGTTTGATCAAAATTCTAGTATTTAGGTTCCTAAACTTAGAATGGATGGCAGAGCATAGTGACAAGTAGTTATATGAATGCAGTACTTTACTAGTAAACACTTCTCTAACTCTCGCAAGAGTTGTATAGTAGTTGCCCTTGGATTGAAATATGGTGCAAACCAAGAGAACTTGTCAACCCCATTGCTGAGATGCTTCAGTTGATATTTAGATTCCGAGTTCTAGGTTGCTTAGTAGAAAGATTCCAATCGAAGGATAGTTTCAGTAATGTTAGTTTTTCCACTCGATTCAAAGTACACTGTTAGTAAACACATTCTTCCATTCGGCTAACAAAACAATGATCCTAGTCACAAAAGACAACTGAAGTAATGTTCTTCCATCCAGATGGAAGAAATATTGATATGTTAGAGACTACAGGCGTGAAAATTCTTCTAAAGGATCGAGTTAGCCTGACGAAAGGGTCTCCAAAGTAGATCTTAGCACCAAGTTAATACCAGTAAAACCCTAGCACCTTTCCCCAATTTTTCTTCTTTCTTTCTTGTTTTATTTTTGCGACAAAAGAAATTCAACTGACATAATTCAACCACCAGATCAACTTGCAGAAAGCCAACCACCAACTGACAAACCTCGAACACATAACACAGACCTTATATTGAGCACCAAATAAATCGAGGACATTCACTCAAGGTAAAGGACTAGGATCAAACCAGAGACATGAATCACATTCGATTTCATCTCTTAGCGCTGAGGCACCTCTCGCGGACTCTTTCACCAGGTTATTACCAGTAACCCTCATGCTATTCTGGGCAATGGTCATCAGATAGCAAACTGGATAGCACACAATAACAAGAGTGTTCCATCAGACAAGCCGATTAGAATCTGAGTACATTTCATAGTATAGCTCTTACCAGATGAAAAATATTGCAGCTTTCATAGTTCCAGTTGACTCTCAGGGATATTTCATAAATGCATTTTTGGATAAGTTCTCCCTGGAAGCTAAAAACAATCAAATGTTTGAATGACACGACAATCAGAGTATCTGAATAAGCAAATCTCAAGGGAAATTGACCATTAAGCTGAACTGTTCACTACACAGATTTATCTCCAAGTACAATGTCATAACACGAGCAGCTTTCTTCATTCACAGATAAAAGGTAGCACCAAACCTATACATAGAGCTATTACAATAAACCATTTTACACGTGACATTCAATTCTCAAAACCTATCTCTATTCATCCGCAATAGGTATAAGTCGGTGCTCCCTGCCTTCTTTATCTCTCCACTATCTCAGTATAGCTGACCTTTGCCCTATACAGGCAGAAGTGTGATTGAGAAATTCCTTAATAGAGTACTAGCTATGAGACATCATGGAACAAAAAGATCCTTGTCGCAGAAGAGAAAACCCACGATATGGCATGCGCCTGTTCTGACTGCTCACCTCAACTAAGACACAGCTCGCAATACTTGCCCTGAGTGATCTTGCACATCTTTTCCAGACAGATTCTGCAATCAGACGCTCAGATTTTAGCATAATCACGTTTCATCTGAATATGCAAGTCTTAGTAGAGAAAGGAATATGATCTATGTCATATCACTATAACAATAAATCCATTTACAACAGTGGAATAATATAATATAACATCATGTTCCATACATGTATGCATATCGATGCCCCAGAGCAAATAAGGAAACAAATTGGACTATCTCAAAGATAGTATGTACAAGAAAATGCAATCTCATGGCACTTGAATCAAATTCTCAAGCTAACGAGCAAATTGAAACACCAGGAATTGAGCAAAATACTGAAGATACACATCAACCGCCCACTTAGGACACCAACTGTCTGCATATACTCTCAACACATAAAATCAGCGCTAGAAATTCGTCATCCAAAGACAAAATTCTTCAAAGACATATCCATACTTTTTAGCCAGATATTCTGTGTGTTAACTTTGCATCACCCAAATATTTCCATTTTCACTTTCTCGTACTAAATCTCCTATTTGAGTATCTTCAACAAATCATTCTTACCACAGTATACCTACACATATCATAGAACCTCTTGCACGGATATGATCCACCACATTGTAGATCAATTCAAAGGTCTGTCCATTATCAACCTTAAACGAGCACATAAACATAAGCCAAGAAGTTCCATACAACCCAGAATATCAATTCAATTACTTTCCCATTTCTCATTTCCGGATTATGAAAATCGAATTCCAGGGCCAGCATTAATCAAATATTGGAAAAAAATTTTCAGAGAGACCCATTTATCTAACCCTTCCAACTTCGTGCCCAACAAGATTTTAAGCACACAATAAATCAAAATAAATAAATTTAACACACACACACACAGACATATATATATGTATGTATGTATGTATGTATATCAGAAATCAGGGATGAACCAAATTAAACCTCCCGTCTGAGGGGTTTAAGTCCGGATTAAGGAAAAAAATTTCAACTTTTAGGTAGCAAGACTAAAAGGAAGCAAGTGGGTCAGAATTTTTCACCTTGCGAAATTTGAGAAAAGAGAGATCAGAAGCCTCAAAACGGTCAACAACAAAGGCACAATCACGAGGGGTTTCGAAAAAGGACAACGAGAACTGCTTAGAAACAACCCCAGCGTCGAAATAAATCAAGCCGGAGCTGGGGACGTCGACGCGGATACACTTAATGGGGAGCCAAAGGAACAGCTCCTGAGCGGCGACGCCGTCGAGCTCCACAATCTGGCCGTACGCAATCACCCCAGTGACGTTCCAGTTGTACCTGACGGAGGTCTCGAACTTGGCGTCGCAGGGCGACGGGATTGACAAGTGGAACTCGAAGCGACCGGACGATGGGTCTATGGCAAAGTCGGAAACGCCCTTGGGGATTAGTCCGATGGGCAGGCCGTGGGCTTCGAGGATGTCGTAGATTGACGACCCTGCTGTCGTCCTCGTCCTCGTCGTCGGTGTTGACGATGGTGGCGATAATGAATTTGTGTTGATTATCATCATGTATAGGAAAATAGCCATGAATGAGATGATTTTGTGGTGCTTTGAGTCCACCATTTCTCTTCTTTTTTTCTTGGGATTGTTTGGTTTTGGGGGTGAGAAACGGAAACGTGAAACGGAAAGGAAACTGACAAGGGCAAGGAAACCTCAGTTGAGGATTTTATATATTTACATGTATGTATATATTTCTGGTATGACATGTATATATATATGTGTGTGTGTTAAATGTATATATATGTGTACGTATATATACATGGATGTGTATGTATGTGTATATGTATGCGAATTCTCAACTTTGACCCTAACAAATAAAGAACATACCATAACCAAAAAAAAAAGAACCTCTAACATCTTTATTGAATGGAGAAACCATCATTTTATAATTGGACTTCGTAATCTCTCATTTGAGGGTTTTTTTTTTTCTCCCCCTTTTTTGCGATTGTAATCTCCCATTTGAGCTTTTTTTTTTCCTCCCTTTTTACGCAAGGAGAATTCAAGACCTTGGATGAATAATACATTCTCTGTACTGTGCAATAGTTAAGTCAAGGTCATTCAATTCAAAGCATAAACTGTATTCGTTTCTAATTCTTACCACTAAAACATTCTTAGAAAACATCCTATTTAAGATTTACATTTGCTTTCAATACAAGAAAAAGGAAAATAAAGAAGCCTTCTTGGTACCTGATTGACTTTTTTTCAAAAAAAATCACTTTTTTCAAAAAGTTACATTAAATTTACAATAACTATTTGATTTACCTTCCAAAAAAACTAAAACTTTAAAAAAAACTCAAATATAACTTTTTTTAAAAACCAGAATTTTCAGCTTCTAAAAAAAAATTATTTTTCAAAAGCTGTTAAAAAAATATTTTTCAAAAAAACCAATCCAAACGGACCCTAATTCATGAAATGGTGTCTATTTTAGGCTTATGAAGCTAGAATGAATTTATGCTGGAGCAAGAATAGCTTTAAGGGCTCATTTGGAATGATCCTTTAAAAGCGTTTTCTTCTACAACTTTTGAAAAAATAAAAATAAAAAAGCTAAAATTGCTTACTTCTTGAAAAACTGAATTTGAGTTTTATTCAGAATTTCAGTTTTTTTTTAAAAAGCCAAACCAAATACTTTTTGCAGAAAGAATATATTTAAAAAAACAAAAAAAAAACCATTCCAAACAAGCCCTATGCATTGCCAAAATGCCTAGAGATTTCTCCTTGACGAGCACAAAATATGTAACACAACCACATCATAATGCTCCGTAATATAGACATTGCAAAGGAAAAGGAAAGATGTGCATAATGGAGAGCTTCTCCCCTCTAAATAATTTTCTTTAGAATCCAACATCAGGAATTGAGTTCAAACCACTCTACCAAATAAGTTGTATTTCGACAACAAAAATTCTGTCACTAACTGAAGTTTAATGTCTCTATATAAGTACAAATGGTATAATTAGCAACAAGGGTAGCTTCTGCCGCATTTTACCTACAGTAGTGCATTTTGGTTTCATGGAGAACCAAGATGCACTCATGCACATAGCTGAACAAGTTAATGATGTGAACTAGATCGTGCATCTATGTTACTCCGTGCCAGTAGACATTGATATACTGTACTTGTGTTTAAGGTAGGCTTTGATAAATGGATCTAGGTCACCGTCCATTACCGCCGCGATGTCTGAGGTTTCGTGTCCTGTCCGGACATCTTTCACCAGTTTGTAGGGATGAAAGACGTAGTTCCTAATTTGTTGGCCCCACTCAGCCTTAACCGTGTCTCCTTTAATTTGCTTGATTTCTGACGCTCTTTGCTCCTCAGCTATAACCAATAATTTAGCTTTCAGTCGGCTCATAGCTTTGATCTTGTTTGCCAGCTGACTTCTCTCTTCTGCACATGGAAATAAGAGTAATTTCAGCACGGAAGAGATTATAATGGAAGGGAAAAGAAAATGAATACGTGGAACATTGTCTAAACAAAGATTTCACAATAATGGACTTCTGGAGTACATAAATGCTAATAAGTCACTAGCAACATTATATAGACCTAGATTTAGACACAGGAAAACAAATAAGATGATTTGAACAAAGGAAGAACAAATGAGAGAAAACCTGTGCAACGAACTGTTACACCAGTTGGAATGTGAGTGATCCGAACTGCAGTCTCAACCTTATTCACATTTTGGCCTCCTTTACCACCTGCTCTAGAGAAACTAATTTCCAAGTCTTCTTCAGGTATTTCAATGTCCATTGACTCCTCAGCAAGAAGGGGCATGACCTCAACCCCAGAAAAACTTGTCTGCGTGCCAAAACACATGTTTATCAGACAAACTGAAGAGTGAACTTTGCTTCTATCTGAGAGTATAAGGTGCATCCAAGACAGAGAGAACAAGAACAGGATAAATCTTTCAAAATGATCCTCTAACATTTTCAGTTTGCTGATTTCTAATCCATTTATCCATGACTCTGCAGTTCCAGCATACCCAAATGAACAGATCTGTAGCAACAAATGCCACAGTCTAGTTAACTGGAAAACCTTTTCTCCCTCCCCTTGTATGCAAGAATCAACACATATTTGAAGTCCTGACAAAATTATGATGTTCCTTAATTTCCTCTCCACAAGTTGCCAAAGAACCTCGACGACAAAGATAAACCAGAGGGATTGTGCACCGAGAAAATGTTAGTTCAGCATTTTGTTAGTTTAAAGGCTGAAATTTCTTTTGTCCTTTTTCACTTTCTGATAAACTTAGGGGACTGCGCAACTCAAGGATGTCAGTTAAAAGGCTGAACCTCTTTTTTGTGTCTTTGCCATATTTGAAGACTTCACTGTTACTTGCAAGAGTCCAGACTACTGCATTTGCAGGAAATGTTTAAGTTTGTTTCATCCTAAGCCTTCTCTAACAAATGAGGAAAGGAAAAGAACAGAAAAGAAGGTCTAGCTCTCAGTTTGTGAGGAACAGTGGAACATTAAGGGGGAAATGGAAACCTATAAATTTGATATAAGTTTACCTGGCGAAGGCCTTTGGCATTGAAAGGAGACTGTCTCACAATCCGATGGGTTCCTTTCTCCCCAGAAAGATATCCATATGCATATCGCCCCTCAACTTCGACTGTTGCTGACTTAATTCCGGCTTCTTCTCCCACTGACTTTTCAACCACCTTTGTTTTATATCTCTGCTTCTCTCCCCATCTTAAGTACATCCTGAGAAGCATGTCAGCCCAGTCCTGCACTTAAGCCTATCAAAAGAATTTTACAACAGACCAACAGAATCAACACTAAATGTTGATCAGCACATTTTTAAATCATGTTAGTCTTTCCTTTAAGAATTTTTATAATCTAGCTGAAGATACAGGGTTCATAAGAGCACATTATTGCAAGGGACAACACATGGAGAAATGATACTCATAGCAGGATTTTGAATGGAAATGTTGGATGACGCACAGATGGTGCTCAGATGTGCACAAAGTGAGTAGATCACCTAGCATATATTATTGATTTTGGATATAGACCTTCCAGGAAACCAAAATATATCTACATATTTATATGTGCTTCTATTTATCTTAAAGCAGACATGGAAGTCAACCCCTGACTAAGGGTGAAGGGGCTTCACAAGTTTAGGGAAGAAAGTGGTCCTTCTATCAGCATAATCAACCACTGTATAATTTACTTCAGACAAGATATGTATCATATGATATTTGTGGAGCATACTGTCTGCAGTGTCCTAGTAGTTGATTTTCTGGAACAAAGAGTACTAGTGAAGATGGTTGCCACTCATTTCCTGATTATGTTATTGCATCAGGAAGTTCACAGTTATATATCAAACAAATTGCAACCCACCACAATAAGCAGCCATAACAATTGTACATCTTGAAATTCAGAGATAGATAAATAGGATATGCTCCTAATTTGAACAAATAACTGATATCTATAACTGATTCATCTAATCAGCTATTAATGTTATCAACCTTCTTCAGGTCAAAATAGACTAGCTTGAAACACCATACATGATAAGACTCAGACTTGGTATTACCTGTGCATCGGTTCCCCCTGCACCTGCCGTCATTGAAATAACAGCCCCTTCTTTATCATAAGGGCCAGCAAGGAGTTGTGTTATCTCAAAACGATCCAACGCCTTGTTCAGTTCTTTAAGGATACCGGCAGCCTCTTCAAGAAGCCCTGTGTCAACCGACTCCATCTCCTCAGTAAGCTTAATAATGGTTTCTGCATCTTCAACCTATGTAATGCATATAACCAGTTTGTTAATCTCCAGAAACTATCCGAGCTCCAAGCTCCAAACTTAAACTAATGCATATTCACCATAAATTACCTAAGGATTCTTTCTACTAACACAAATTCATACTGGATACAACGTAATGATAAAGGTATTCACACAATCGTGGGCCCAAACCATTGGCCCAGGATTCTTGAACCCAAGTTTACAGAATGTGGAAATCCAAGTGTTTATAGACGATTCCAATATTCACTCAGCATGCAACGTGGAAGACTATAGTTTCTAAGAAAGCAGAATATATATTAGGATATTTTGAAAGTCTCAGCCTGCAACATTTTAATGTTTCTAAAACGAAGCAAAGAAGCCCAAGAACTTCTGGATCAGATTGATAATAGAGATACTAACCTGGACTTTGAAATCATTGAGAAGCTTTATTTTGTCTTTCACATCAGTTAAAGCCTGAAGTGTTTGCTGAGCTTTAGCACGATCATCCCACAGAGAGCTATCTGCAGCAGCTGCCTCCAAATCTGCAAGTTCTTCTTCTAGTTGCTTCAGACCAGCAGCTGATCTAATCTCTTCAACACGCTCTGAGGTCATCTCTACATCTTTTCTTAAGGTGTAGAAATCTATCAAATGATTCACAACCATAATGAGAAACCAGCAGATGAGGCCTACCTAGTATAGTACACAATTCATCCTAAATGAACTAACAAGGATGAATAAACTTTTTTTTTTCCCCTGAAGAACATTAATTACAAAGACAGCTACACGACCCTTTATTAAGTTTTGCTTCAAAAGCAATTCACACTGATACTTAACTATTCATGACTCTTTACAGCCATCATATGCACTAAAAAGGTAAACTAATACAAAGTCTGTCAGAAGTTATTTAAGCTGGATAATGCGAATGAGCTATATTTCCCCAAGTATGTGAAACAAACAATTCCGTGATTACAATTCAAGAACTTGATCTACTAGCATCCCTAGATAGAGCATTTTTGTACTCCCCCACTTCATGAATAGTATAATTTCATCAACCACTTGTACATAAAATTATTCTTCAAAGGCTTAAGCTTTTAATAATGCCAACCAAGATATAAAAGTAAAAATGCTAAATTCAAATGGGTGCTCTCAAAGAAAGAGCTATAGCATAATGGATCATTATACAACGCACCTTGTATTGCCCATTCACTTGTATCAGAACTAACTCCAACACCTGGGGCTGCAAACAAACCTTTACCACCTTCCATTTCAAAAAAACAAAACATACCAAACTAATCAGACAAAAAGTTCGCACTATCACAAAACCAAAAATAAATAAAAAAATTCAAACTTGAAAATTTAGCCAATAACTCATCCTAACATTTACCCTTTTTCCTCATGTATTTCACTACTAAAAGTTGAAAATATACTATTAACACTAGTCTTGTTTATCCACCTAAGAAATGGAGGAAAAAAAAAAAGAAAAAAGAAAAAGCAAAGGGGACACTAACCCACTTACAAGGGAATCAAAAAGGGACCAACTATGAAATTAAACTATGTAAAAGCCATCAAAAGTACACAAACATTTGTATGAGTTTTTTTTTTTAAAAAAAAAAAAAGAAAAGCTGATTACTTACAAGAAGAAGGTGGGAAATGGAAATAAGTGGTGGTCATAAGTGAAGAAGAAGTGAAAGAAGGATTGTTGTGATGGTGGAAAATGGAAGCTGATAATTTTGTACTGCAAGTGAGAAGCGAGTTTGGTGATCTTAAGATTGGTGTTAGTGATGTTGAGTGTGGTGTTGTTAGAAAGCTCTTCATCACACCCTCCATCTTGATGATGTTGGCGGTGGTAGTGATAATGGTGAGCCAAAAGGATAAGCTCGAGCCTGCTAGGCCGCTTTGCGGAAATTCATCAAACAATGTCTGGTCCCATTGAGAAAAGTTTGTTGATTGTTTGTATTGTATTTCTGTTTTTATTTTTATTTTTATTTTTATCTTAGTTTAACATCCAAGTAAGAAATGAAACCAGATTTGTTTTTCATTCTTATTATAATATTTTACCTTTTTCAATATCTAGTTAACGTCTTATTCTCTCTTCTTTTTTTTTCTTTTTTCAAATTTTGTTAAGATATCCAAATGAGGACAAGACGTGTTAAATGTCACATTTCTAATGTCTACTTGAACATTAAGAGCGAATTTATGAAGACACCTTGTAATTGGAGATAATTATATACTTAAATATGTTTTGTCTAACCCAAGTAATTAATTGTTCAAAATTAGTTAAGCTCAATCACACTCTCTAAAACACTCCATTAGACTTTGCTCAAATTTTATATTCAACAACATACTACGACTTTTTTCTTTCTTTCTTTCTTTTTTTTTTTTTTTTTGGTTTACGAAAATAAGTATGAATTTCAATGTTAATTTGATATTTTCAAATTTTATACAGTCAATAATAATAGAAATCGTATTTTTAATTAATTCACGAAATATATTGCTTATTCCCTCTAGAATATATTTGAATTGCAAAGGACAAATGAAAATGTTCATGCCCGTGAAGAATTTGTTGGCAGTCTTCTATGATCAAATTCAAGGGTCTACTTTCCGAAATAATAAAGCTTATTCCAAAGTTCCAAAAAACAGTTTCTTCATTTACCTTGACCGAAAAAAGAATTAAGAACTTATTTGGAATGAGCTATTTTTTGCAAGTGTTTCCAGAAACTGTTTGGAAAAATATGTCCTCAGAGAAACAAAAATACAAAAACTTACTTGTTACGAGTTTTGACCGTCACCAAAAATTCGGTCTCAATAATAAGAGCCTTTCAGGCTTTAGGACTTTCCCCCGAGCCTCAGATGCATACATCATCTTCATCATCCACGTAATATTTATATATAATTATATCACCATCATAAAACTATTAAATTAATTTTATTAAATTTTACTCGTACCATAATGTAATTGCGAATACGCCATTTGGCAGTAGCCGTTAGCCAAGCAAAGCCAAACCAATACGCACTCGCATCACATATCAGCCGACCCTGTTGAGCACCGTTTTCCTTGTAGATATCATTTGGTAGACAAATGCACAGAATGGAGTCCAATAGACTGGTGAAAGGATATCCTCTTACTCGCATTTTTTTTCCCCCGAAGCAACGATAGTATTGAAGTGTAACAACTTAATGATAAATGAGTGGATCTGAAGATATCCAAGAGCAGACGTTTCCAGAAAGCCTAAGAAAAAGTAATTACAAAAACCGTAGATACACAAAATAGGATCAGCCTCCTCACGACGCGGTCACTCGTCAACATTCTTAAGACATTTCTTTACTTTCAATGAGCTGCTTGGCCCTGCAATTCTAGCTGCATTTTGTAACACGGCAGGACCCAACTCGCTTACCCCTGCAAAGCGTAAAACAAACTTTCCAAGTTAAGGGACTTAATAGCGGCTACAGACTAGTACAATCATATCGAATAGGCTAAAGGATAATGTACGCATTGTCAACATGGATGGTTAAACAAGGGAAAGAAAGAAAACTTCGAATCTAACCCACCATTCCGATGCCAGACTAGAATCTGCAGCTGCAGAAGATACTGTAGCATCACCAACCACCACCACTACCAGACCACCCACCAGCAGCTTGAGACTGTTCAGAACTCTTTCTGCTGCTACCCCGGCCAGAATTTCCAAGGTTTGCACCAGCATCACTACCATTTCCTTGACCCCACCCACCACTACCGGTGTTACCATCATTTTCACTACTTCCCCAACCACCAGCGCTACTGCCATCATTATTACCACCTCCCCACCCACCACCACCTCCTCCACTGCCCCAACCAGGAGAACTCTGAGTTCTTGAACCACCCCACCCACTGTCGCCATCCTTGGATCCCCTTCTTTGAGAACCATGCTCTGAGTCCTGCCCGTCATAGTTGCTGTTGTTTCCTCTACCACCACCATAGGAGCCTCGTCCCCGCCCTCGTCCCCGCCCACCATATGGCCTAGGCAGCCCACTTGGATGCCCATCTTGATTGCTTCCATTTCTATAATCACCTCGACCTGTCAACCAAATAGAAAACATGGAAAACATTTAACACGCTCACCATTATTTCGAGGTGTAAAAGGATCTAACAATTATAGTATGAGTAAGCAGTAAAGTGAAGCTCAAAGTAAGTAGTTACAGATAAATTTGGCTGTGAAATAGAAAAGAACAAGAAGAGTGGACAAGAAGGGAGAAGAGAGAGGGAACAGAGAAATAGATCATTCAAAACATACCATCCTTGAAGAATTCAGTGAGAAGACAACAAGAAACATAAAAGCCAGTAGGGCTTGGTCAAACAAAAAATTTGCTGACAGCAAACCATCATTTAGAAAGAAAATGTCTACAAACCTACAGCATCTAGAAAGTAGAACTTTTAACTAAACAATAAGTGAAAACCAAGGCATAGCAGACTTAAATTAATCACTCAAACTTACCTGCTCTTGAACCTGGCCCTGAAGATCTATCTCTGTCCGCAGACTGGCCACCTCTCCATTTACGATCATCAGCTGAACCACCCCAGCCTCCACCAAAACCTGATGAGCCTCCAATTCCAGGGCTTTTCATTGGCACCATCGCAGCGACTGACCGTATGGATGGTGCAGAGTCATGTGGATCATCTATATGTCTCTGGAAATACGCCACAAGGCGATCAATATCCTCAAACATTCGCTTCCTGAACTTAAATCCTTTTGGATACAGACCAATATACTCATGGTGTGGATTTGAACTTCTTATATAAGTCAGGATGAATGTGCCAGGATGTTCATGAGATATACCAAAAGAATAGACAATCCTCATTGGGTACTCAGATTTCTCAACCCGTAAAATTTCATCTACTTCTGCTTTAGTACCCTTCCTAAATTTGCGATAACTCAGCATCGCCTTCAAATATCCAACTAATGGGTCCACATAACGATCCATAACCTGAACCAGACAGAAAAAACAATTATTTACGGTTCCAATGTTTATAGTACATGCCAAGTTAGTGTCAAACGAAATAAAAGATAAAAGATTACTTCATCCAAATCCTCATACGTATCTTCCCCTATTTTGAGTGTTTTCCCTATGCGAAGCAAGCTTGTAATGTCCTTGTGTTCCTTTCCACCTTCAATGATGTCCTTGTGTGCATAGACCCCATCATAAATCTTGAGTGTTAAAGTTAAGTATGAGGGTCCACGAGAACTAGGACGAATGACGCATTCCCCAGGATCCTTGTCAGACAAGAACTGCAAACACCGGCAGGAGGTAAGCAGGCATTAGGCAAACGCCACAATGGAAAAACAAAATCAACATCATAGCTTAATCATCTCTAATAAAGAAGAAAGCACTTATGATTGCAGACATTACATCTTCCGAATTCTAAAGATCTCTCGCATGTTCAAAAAAATTATCATTCAGTCATTTTACATTTTTCAAAAGTTTCAAGAAACATCCACCTCTTCAACTGGTGAATTCAGTCACTGACATCTTTCAAGTCCTAGATTATGCAAAGTTCAAGAAGGCATCACTTGTATACCAAGAAAGTAAAAGAAAAAGAACATTAGATAGGAGGACTTTCCATGTGTTTGGCTACAAGGAATTCAACTAAAAATGGCTAGAAGGAAGTCATGGACAAAAGTTCTTCAGAGAAGTGGGTTTCTCACATATCATCTCCTGCAAAACATACATATGAATTTACAGTAAAATGCCACGTACCTACTATCACCACTTTCAGAAACTTCCTCCAGAAAAACCTTTCTTAATAACATCCATACTATCAATGGAGTAAGATTCTTCTCTAAAGAGACCGCTCTTCAACATTGAATATCTATAATCCTCTATCTATAATATAGGAATAGACCAACAATTACTTAACTTCCCATGATTCATTTCTATATATGCACGGGATATTACAACACAAATAACAAATACTGATACATACTCACACCTACACTAAAAAGTATATCTTCCACCATTGAATCTGTTGTGGCTAACCCTTCAAGTACCTGTGCTTTGCCATAACACTATTTGTCCCACAAGCCACAACTGCCTGACACTACCAGTCACTACCAACAAAGACTGTCAAGAAACAAACTAATGACAGTGCAGAAGCAAAAACACCCTGCACGGTCATAGGAAGGTCTGTGCTAATTTTTACCTTGAATTGTTAAATGATGTGAGACTCAGCACCAAGATTATCTAGATGACCAGGGGATAAGGGAATTAAACCAAAACCAAGATTATCTAGATGAACAGGAGATAAGGGCATTAAACCAAACCACAATTTGTTGTCCGTCAAATGCAGCTAACATCACTCAGCTCTTTGACCTATTATTGACACATGATGTTACTTCTTTAGCCATGTGGTTGGCTGCAAAAGCACCGCAGCATGCCTCAACTGTAGCCGACAGAAAATATTACTGAGTCGCAGGAGAATCTAATGATATTCGTATCAAGCTATTTTCTAACTGAATCACACAAACTCAGATTCAATGGTCAGAATCAAATCCAATTTCATTCTCTTGTGCACAGAGAATGTAGCGATCCTCACGTACATGAGAGTGGCAGCAATAAGAAACGACTAACGAGCATCCAAGGTTACAAGGTGTGGGTGGCATACAAAAGCTAAAAGACATAGTGAAAGGAAAAGTAGATGTCGCCAAAGGAAAAGAGTAGGAATAGGGAGGTGAATGCTGGAGGTGAGGGTTGGGGGCAGAGGATAATCAGAGATACAATGATAAGAGGCAGTGATGGTGTTGCTGAAGGTGGGAAGAGTAGGAGGTGCAATGGACAAGTGCAGAGTAACAATGAAATTGAGTGCACATGAAATACAGAGTACTCTCTTCTGCTCTTTAACACACAAATATTAGCAAACAAGTCTTTAATGATTTACCACGTGGATAAGATATTATAGCGAATTTCTACTTTTCGTTAGTCAAGAGAGAGGGAGATGAATACTCTATCTCATCTCTAACTCATTTCTTATTTGACCTTGAAAAAAATAAATAAATAAAGATAGAAAGCTCTATGTACAAGTTTTCTCAGTGCTTTCTACGTGGATAAGATATTAAACACGTAAACAGACAACAATACCAAACACTTATTCGCAGCATACCTCCACTGCTTCATCTGCTGTAATATTCTGAAAGCGAGGGTGAACAATCATCCTGGGCTTAAAGTGCTTCTTCGCCAGCTCCTTCTCTTTCTGAGCTTTTTCCTGCTCACTGCGCAAACTGCTGCGATCTTCATGGTAGAAGGGATCCATGGGCTTATTATTTTGATAACGGTCACTTCTCATGTCACTTGCTTTGCAACTCAAGAACACCTGGTACCTGTTCTTTTGAATTGATTTGATTCTGCAAGTCAATATATCACCTTCACGCAGCTTCTCGGTCAAATCGTTGACATCCTTCCAGTCATCTGTATAATCCTCCTTGGCAAGTAAGCCAGTCAATCCAGAATCAAGGGCAATAGTTGCTCTTTGAGGCTGAACCCTCCGGACAGTTGCTTGGACAATTCTACCTTCAGAGAGCGTTTCCTCACTCTCCCCAGAAATCATATAAAATTCCTCATCCTGATCTGGCTCCACATATGGCTTGCGCCAATCTTGAAAGCCTTGCATCAGCTCCAATCTGATATCATTGAGGGTTTCTTTCTTGTTCCCAAGATTCTTCTGCTCAGCATATTCATAAGCTTCTACCGACCTCAACAACTGAGGCTTTTCTCTCACATGCTCTACAGCCATCTCTATCACATCCTCATCATCATTTGCATCATCTCCAACATCAAGGTTATAAACATCTTTTGCCAACTCCTGTGCAAGGCCATAAGACTCTGGATGAATTCTTGTATCATCCAACAAATCGATAAAGTGGCTGCTGCTAGCAGCCAATCCACTTCTCCTGACTCGCAAGAAACCAACTGCGTTGACAAACACCTTTTTACCAAGACCATGTGTTGTCAAGAGATCCTTCCGCGACAAGATTGCTCCAGCTCGAACTAAAGATCTCTGAAGAGATGCCGCCTTTCTAGGCCCAAGACCGGAAATAAATTGTAAAGGAGCAAATAACCACTCATGACTTGCAGCTTGATTAATATCAAGCCCTACATGATTAGTTACATCTACCATCACCTGTTCAACCATCCCATACTTCTCATCATGTGTAAGAAAGCTCTCCAATGGGGAGAGCTTCCAAGACAAAATCTCCCTCCCTGGACCACATAATGTAGCAACCATTGCCAATGGATTCTGAATATAACGGCCAAGAGCCACAGCCCGCTTAACAATACCCGACTGTCCAGGTAGTTGGTCAGCTGAAATCCTGGAATTTTCATACAGATGTGGAAGAGACTCATCCCCATATACTATATTTAAATTATCCATCTCATGGCCAACTTCTCTCGGATTATCCTCCACCATTTTGAAAATGATCTAATGGCATGAAAAGTAGTCACAAATTGTTAAAACAATCATATTCAACTAAAGAAAGCTACGATCAGAATAGAGAAGCCTTGCAAGCACATCCAGCAGTTCCTAAAGCATCTAATTCCTTGAGTTAGCAAGTAGTTTATATTTTCCACAAATCAAAATGAGATACGCCAACAACATAATATTACTTACTAATATTCTTACCTCATAAATATCATCTTTCAGACGTGCACAAGACAAATTCACAGCTCCTAGGACAACGACATGAGGTTGGTGGTCCATCATAAACTTTTGGACACGCTGCTGATCATTTTTCTTCCTTTGCTGCTCAGTCACACTTTGACCACGAAGGCTAAGGGACCCTGCGTACAAGACATCTAAAACTTCTCCCGACGAATCTAACATCACAAAGGTGGTCGCAGGTTTTCCAGGGCCCCAACAGCAAGCCATGACTCTTGGGGCAGCTTCTTCATCTGAGCTAATATCATTTTCTTTACGCTGATATGGCCCCACAGAGACTTTGCCCCAGAGGAGCTTCCCATATTCCAGGAGTAACCAATTTTTGGCTCTACTAGTCAGCAAGGCTCTTGCTTCCTTCTCCATCGAAGGAAGAAGAAAAGTGAAAAACGCATCTTGAAGTATTAGCTTCCTCTGCTCGTTCCACAGTTTGGCAGATTTGCTTACACCTTCACTAAGATAATAAACACAAGAGTCATCAATCATCTTGTCAAGGACATCTCGAGGCAGCTTGATAGTAACTTGGAGGAGTTTCTCTTCTTCAGCCTTTTGAATGAGAAGCCATTGTGCATCCTCAAACTTGGAAATTGGCTTTTCTCTTAACCATTTCACGCCTGCAAACTGATGGAAGGAATCGATAGCTACATTCCCATCAGATGTGGGAGTTGTTGATACCACTGCTCGCTCCATAAAGATGCTGCGCACGTGCTTCTTGACGGACGGTTCACAACTGATTTCAACCGCTGCCTGAGATAATGTCAAAAAAAGTATCATAACATCAGCAAGAGTATGCTTGAAATCTATTACTCGGAACAAAAGTAAAAAGATAACTTGCATACCATGTGCCTGGCAGCTTTAAGCACAGCTTGCGGTGTCTCAAACATTTTACAAGTAAAATTGGAGCCAATCTCTTCTGGTGTCTCCCTGGCATCCTCCAGTTCATCCAATCGCTGAAAATAAGTCATGACATTAATTTAACTTCCCATTATTAGTAAATCCAAAGAAAACATCTCTCAATCAAATAGGTAAACAGAGTTTGGGTTCGAGAACCAGCCAAAGAGTATTACCATCTTTTCTAGAGATATAAGAGATCCAAATTGCTCTGAGCTGTAACCAAACTTGCTCGCAACCTCCCACAAACCAGCCTTGCTGCAAATACTATATTGTGATTTCCTGTTCGGTCTCTTATATTGTCCCTCATCGACGCCGACCTCACCCGGAGGGAAATGAAGGTTAAATTTAGCATCAACATCATCAACCTCCCTTTCTGACTCAGCAGCCTTCAGTGATTTAGTAATCGATTCAAAGAGTTGATGATTTAACTCAAGCCGTGTTTCGTGATACACTCTACGTGACTCTTCTTCAAAACGCCTCTCGTAGTACAACTGGAGGGCACTCTTCCGTTTCTGGAGAAGAAGCCACTTCCTATCCAAATCTTGCACTGCCCAAAGCACCTGCAGCAGCCTCTTCTTAGATCACTCGGAATTTTCCTTGGAGAAAAATCATTTAAGCATAAACTAATCAAACAGGGCAGTCCAATGGAAGATTTTCCTACCTTATGCCACCTTAAAGATGGTTTTTTGTCAGAATTGATCTGTTCACCTTGATCAGTTTCCTGTTGCTCTGGATCTTTCAGAAGGCTCATACATTCCTCTTTCCGGTACATGGCGATGAATGGCACCTAAATAAGAGCAAAATTTAACATACCAAATTGCAAATTCACTCACATGTAAACACTGACTAACGAGTACTTACGTCCAATTTCTGAACATGTGTCAACTCCAGAAATCTCATTATATCATCCTTGTTTACAGATAACTCATTCCTTACAGATAACTCGTTCCCTTCTTCAGTTGCCGAGGTAGTTGTCTTATTGAACAAGGGTATCCCGCCACTTGCAAGTTGATTATATATCCAGGTAGTCTCCTCTGCTAGACTAATGTCATCAGTTGGAGGAGGACCTGTACTTTCCTCAGATAGCTAACAAGGGAAAAAAGGAAGAGAAAGAAAATATCAAATGAAGACATAGGCCAGCTCAAACACCTAGACACACACCAACAAAATTGAAGCACCAGACAAACCTGCATCCTTTCAGGAATATCTATTTCTCGAATCCGATCATCCTTCTCAGTCATATACTTCTCAGATAAAATGATAGGTTCAAACTCATCTTCTAGCCTCCTCTCCTTCCAATCACCAGATTGATCAAACCTGCCTGCCTTTTCTAAACCTTTCTTACGAAGCTTCAGAAGCTCATCAACATCACCAAATATGTCATGAGCTTCTTGGAGTGCAGATGACGAAACTCCTGGTGCCTGCCTCGGCTTCTTTTTGTTCAATTTCTTCCTTCTGTATCACAAATTTTAACAGATAAAGTATATTGGTACCAAGGAACAAAGAAAAAAGAAAAGCTAACACCAATTTGCTCTATGCGTCCATGCAAAGTGTACCTCACTGGAGCCCCATGTTCATCAACATCTTCTTCATCAACAATAAAATCAGCCATTTCGTCCTCTTCACCAATGTATGCATCCTCCTCTTCTTCTGGTTGTTCCTCCTCCTCTGCAATATCCTCAAGCGGTTGTCCTACAGTGTTGGAAAGTATTCAAGAGCATATAAGTAACAGTGCGGGATATGCAAAAGCATCCAGCAGCAATCACATGGGATTTACCCTCATCATCACCAAATAAGCTGCGCTTGAGCTTCTCCTCAGCCGTTCGTCCCCGTCTTCCAGTCTCATCAAACTCCTCTTCATCAGAAAAACCAGAACGGTCTTCCTCTACATCCCTCTGAGCTTTCTTCAGCCTCTTGAACTTCTTGTTTTCCTAAATGGATCAAAGATCAAGAATCATATAAAGATGAACAACGATACATCAAGCAAATTTAATGTCAATGACAACGATAAAGGAGAACAAACTCACAAGTTTGGGACGAGAAACTGAGATATTGCTTTCCTGAAGGAGCTCATAATCATCTTCATCAAGTACATAATTCCTCTCTGACTCCCTATATAATAATCATAAGTTGCACATCACAATATGATAATCATCTCTTAACATTACATTCAAAATCCAATAATAAAATAAGCATAAAGTATCAGGTTAGACAAAGTATTCACCTCTTCTTCCTCTTCTTCTTCTTCTGTCTCTCCTCATCGCTATCCCTATCTTCTTCTTCATCTTCTTCTTCCACATCATCTTCAACATCATCCACTATAAACCCATCTTTCTCGTATTCATCCTGCCCTTCTTCTGTTCATAGTCATTGTCCAATGTTAATCATACACCCAAATATACCAAATTTCACCAAAACAAAATTGAATAAAACTGAGGGGGAGAGCAATTCATAGCTAAGTAAGCAGTGAGGAGCACAGGCTCAATTCAAAACTCTCCATCCAGTGTATTTTTTAACTAAAATTTGGCTAGCAGTACTATTTATTGCTAAACCTATGGGAAAATAACATCAAAAACTTTTCAAAACATGCCCCTCTTCTGCTATAAAAGCAACCTGTAAAGGAAATAAACTAGGAGGTAAAAGCCCTTGCTAACTTGAATACCCATTCGACTCCATAAATTAAACACCAAAATAAAATCTTATAAAATCTACAAGAAAATGACCGCATGCAAAGTCAAAATGTAACAAAATATAAACCCCTATAAACCCTAATTCACAAGCTTTTTTATGTATATAGACAAACATAAGGGCAGCTCCATTTCGTGAGCCAAGCTGGCCCTATATTCGCATTCACCCTATATGCACATTCTGGGAAAAGGTCGAACCCACTTTTTGCCGCCAATTTTTCACGGGGCCAATTTTCAACTCAAACCCTAACCGTGATTAGGGCAATCATTCCCTATAAATTTAACATCAAATAGGTTCTTAGGAAAAATAAGACTGCAAATACGGCGTCGTACCATCTTCTTCATCGTCCTCATCGGGGTCGTCGCCTTCCACGTGCTCTTCGTCCCTGTCCTCTTCTTCAACGTTAAGCTCATCTGCACACACACCAAATTTTCCATTCATCAAAAGAATTCATCCACTTTCTTAGAAAAAATCCCGAAAATGAAGTCGGTTTTCTTCTTAGGGTCAATTTTAGAGAGATGGCTAACAAATCCCCATACCTTCGTCGTCTGAGATCACAGCTTTCCCAACCATTTTTGGAGAAAAAATGCGTAAAAAACAAAGTTAGGGCAACGAAAATGGCCAAGAAAATCACACGCAATGGGAGGTGAAAGTGAGTGAAATCTTGACGCGGAACCGAACCCTAAACCTGCCCTAAGAGAGCCCCAATTTCCCCCTTTTTATCTCTCCCTACTCCCTTCGATGCACTCTTCTCACTGCCCACTTAACAAAGGAAGATAAACAAACACTACTGAGAGCACAAACGTTAGAAAAGCGTGCTCTTGCACTGAATATACATACATATATATATATATATATATATATATATATACACATATAGTACATATATATATAGATGTTCCAAATATTTAATTTTACAAATCCTCCCTTAACTTTTCATAGAAATATTCTCTCGTCTATAATATTTTGTTCTTATAGACTTTGAAAATTTACTTACTATTACTTTTTAGATGATAAATGTTTAATTTTTTATTTTATATTTAAAGTGTAACGCACTGAAAAGGTGCAAAATGACAAATTGGTTATCCAAATATCAATTTATGAAAGGTTGATTTACAATATATGATATTTATCTATATTTGTATGGCTTGTGTGTCAATTATGTATAGCCATCTTGAACACGCCCCCCCCCCCCCAAAAAAAAAAAAAAGAATAATGTACAAGCATAGATTTGTATAGGCGGTGTAGTAGAACTTTCAAAGGAGAGAAATGATTGGTTTTATTAACATTTGTCTGGACTTCTGGTTTAGATTAATAGTTAAAAGTCACATCGCTTAATTTTTATATATATTAGAATGATAAAATGGAGTGTCATGTGTTACTAAACTCTCTCAATTATTTTATTTTTTAAAGAAAATTAACGTTTTACTTTTTATTCTTTTATTGCTAAAATGAGTTTTATTAATTTTTTGATTTAATGCTTGGGTAAAATGCCAATGACACCCCCTTATTTGCTTCTTTATTTTTATATTTTATTTAGTTTTTTTGGTAGTTAATTAATTTTTTACCATTGATAAATTGATAAAGAAACCAAAAGATCAAAATAATTTATTACTTTTGGTTGCTACATATTTTTTATATTTCATTAATTTTTTATAGTTAATGCAATTTTCTTTTACCACTGATAACTGATAAAAACGTTTTCAGAATATTAACTAATCTATTAACTTTTAATCTCGCTTTCAAGTGGAATTCCATAATTTTTTCTACATTCATTGAATGTTTATCTAGTGGTAAGTATAGTATTCTCTAAAGTTTTGAATAGTTGGAGCATCATATGAGTGTTTCTTTTTCGTTTGATACGAGGAAATTATTTTTTTTTTCTCTCTCTCTTTTAATGATTGGAAAGAATATAATATGGCGTCAAGTAGTTAGTTCTTTATTTTTTAGTATTTTGTTTATTTTTTGAGCAATTAATCTCAATTTTTGTTAAAAATAATAAAAAAATTCAAAATTAAATTAATTTAATGACTTTTTAACCTTTTATTTTTAATCTCATGAATATTTAATTAAAAAGCATAAGTTTAATATATTATGAAATTTTAAAATATATAAAACTGATTCACTTCTAACTATATCATAGTTTTAATTATATCAAATATGAAATGTCGAAATATATAACACGCATGACATCACATGAAATCGTGCTTGATAACATGCTAATAGACAAGAAAATGAATACAAATAGCTATTGTGATACATTGTACCTGTATTGTTTTGACAATAGATAATCTTTTTGAAAAAGACAACAAATTTTTTTCTCTATTGCTATCAATGAATGAAGTGGAATCAAGTGCAAGAATCAAGGAAAAAGAATCAAGTGGAAAAACACACACACACACACATATATATGTGTGTGTATATATGTATGTATATATGCATATATATGTATGTATGAATATTTATTTGTATGTATGTATATTAACTAAGTTGTGGATTGAATTATTGGGGAGAAAAAAGAAAATAGGATTTGTAAGAGTGTATGTAAATCGTACCTAAAACAAAAGGCATGTCTAGTATCCTTTTCAAAAAAGGAAATAAAAAATACCACTAATTTTTACTATAAATATTCTTGAAGACAAAATACAATGTATATCAATTACTTTGCGCGTGTGCGCACGTGTTGTAAATTATCTATTTTTTGGACAAGAGTAACAAAATTTTTAAAATTTTTTAGTACAGTTTTAGAACATCTTCAACTTGCTATTATAGTGTGCTACTAGCATGTTACTCACGTGATGTAGAGAGTATTAAATATTTTTATTTTTTATTTTATGTAATTCAAATATTCATATAACTAAAAATGAATAATTTTTATAGATAGAAGAATCTATTAATGTATTAGAGGTATATTTCTTCTAATCTAAATATTTGTGAGATGCTGATGTCTAATGCGTTGCTAATGCTGCTGTGTGTGAAATGTTGGCTTTCGTAGCCTTTTTAAAGGCTTATCGAGCAGTAGCTAATATTTGCCCTTCAAACTTGAAATGATGTGCTGCATAATGGGTATATCGTGTTGACGAAGGGAGAGTTGGATTCATGTCAGCTCGTATAAGCTGCTTTTGGGCAATAAGTTCACTATTTGAGCTAGCGTGTGTGTGTGTATATATTTGAGCTAGTATGGTTTCTTTTGAGTTTTTCATAAAATAAATGTGATAGGATGTTTTGATCTTATAAGGTGTATCCTCATTTCAATAAAAATAAGTATCTTAAAATAACATTATAACAAACAGAGCATACATTTGGTTATCCTAATTTTCTTTGTGGTAGTGCACGACCAAACAGCTTTTCCACTTCGCTTACTTCCATTTTTAGCTCACTCAAAAGATCATCAATCCAATCACAACGAAATAGGACAACTTTAAATCTTCTTGAATAGTCTAATTCAATTATCTCAGTGAGCTCACCGAAGTACTCAACTTCTCCAACTACAATATTTAGATCTCAGGAAGAAGCAACACTTGGCGTTGCGGATGTTACAACTACTCCATAAATTTGTGTTCTTTTTCCCTTATTTCCCTTCTTAGTGCGAAACTTAATCCCATTGAAATCAAAGCCTTTAAAGCTTCTTACAATTTTTTAAGGACCCATAGAAAAGCCATCTTATTCTCTCTGGCACATTATCGTTGGACAACTTGAAACTTATATTGCAAAAAATAAACATTTTCAGTCTGTAGAAGATCTTCTCAAAACATAAATATTTCATAGTTACGTGGATCTTAAACCATTTATGGAATTCCTCTGCTACCAAACATTGCAATGTGCTCAGGTTAGTACTACATCTTCTATTAAGGAAACTTTGGATCTTCTATCTCTTAAATTCTTTACAGGAGGAAAGAATGCAAATCTTATTAATGTTAATCTTATAAAAATTGCCATTATAAATATCTCACGTGTAAAAGTAATAACGTAGAAATATCAACTTACTCAACATATGAATTTATTTTGTCAAGCTGCAATAGGACATATTGGTGTGCTTGTGCCAATGATAAATCATCCAATATTTTAATCTCAGCCGCTCCTTTGAATACACCACCAGTACAAAGCAAATACTTATCTCTTTGTATAGGATCAATTTCTTTAATTCGGCCTGGTCGATTGAAAACTATCCTAATCCTATAAAAATATATAGAACAAAAGGTAGGGCATTTTGCTACAATATAACCCTCAGTAATTGAACCTTCTAAATGAGCTTTATTGCCAACATACTGCACTTTCCACCACCTATAAATACATTTAATTGGATTATACGAATTTAAGAACAACATAATTGCCACTATATAAATCTAAGTAAAATAAGAGTACCTTTCAAAAGGATACATCCAACTAAATTGCACTAGACCTGCAATCTTTGCCTCGTCTGCAAGGTGAATGACTAAATGTACCATTATAACAAAAAACGATCAAGGAAAACATCTCTCCATGTGACATAATAGCAGCGCTGCACGAAACTTCACTACTTTCAACTCATCAACTTTGAGCGTCTTGCAACATATAGCTTTTAAACTACTACTCAGTTCAATTATGAGTTTCGTAACGTGTTTGTTGTTCATAGATGAGCGAAGTGCAACAGAAAGTAGATCTTGCATTAATATGTGATAATCATGGGTCTTAAGAGATTGAAGTTTTTTGTCTTTGACATTAATAGCCCTCGATATCTATGATGCATAACTATCAGGTACTTTCACATTCTTCAACGCATTGAGAAATGTTTCCTTCTCTTGTCTAGTCATCGAGGAAGAAGCGGGAGGAAAAAACACTTTTCCATTTGGTAGATCCATAGGATGAAGCTTATCTTGTATTTTCATGAGCTTCAAGTCATAACGTGCCTTTGGATCATCTTTGCTCTTTCATTTGACATTTAATAATATCCCAACTGCATTTTCACAAACATTTTTCTCAATATACATTACGTCAAGATTATGACATAATACATTAAACTCCTAATAAGGCAATTTAAAGAAAATGCTCTTCTTTTTCCAGCCTATTGACCCATCAATAGTCTCATTGTCAACATCAACTCCTGTCTCATCAATATAATTATCCACGGGATCAGTAACTATGGTTCTTTTCCTTTTAGAAGTGCTTGCCTTGTTCTTTGAATTTACTATAGATATCAATGAAACTAACCCCATGCAATTGCCTTAACGCATCTAACCTTGATAATGTATTCGTTACCGTCCTCCATTCCTTGGTCCCATCAAAATAATTCTTTTGTGCTTGAAACTTATGTGATTCACTCAACCATCGACGATGCCCTAAATAACAATATTTGACCCCGTTGTGTAACCACCTTGATTCATTCATATCTGCACAACATGGGCATTCTTTCTCTCATTTGGTGTTATAACCTGATAAATATGCATAGTCAGGAAATCATTAATAGTCCACATTTATGTAGCCCGCATCATGAAATTTTGTTTACTTGTTGCATCATATGTTGGAACACGTTCCCACAACTGCAATAGCTCATCTATTCAGCGACTAGAGAAAAATATCAATTTTATTTCCGGGGCCTTCTTTTCTGGGAATAATTGTCGATAAGATTAATAAAGAGTGTTTCATGCACATCCATGAAGGTAAATTATACACCACAAGCACCATAGACCATATGTTATATGCATTACTTATCGATCCAAATGGATTGAAACCATCACTAGCTAATGCAAGTCTAACATTATGAGGATCATTAGAAAAATCAAGATATTTTTCATCAAATGCATTCCATGCATGTGAGTCAACAGAATGCCTCGACATTCCTTCCTTTGTCTGACCCTGGTCATGCCATATCATAGAAAAGGATGCCTTTGATGACATATACAACCATTGTAACCTTGGTATCAGTAGGAAGTATCTCATTACCTTGCAAGCGATTTTCTTCTTTTTGTGTCTTTTGCCACTGACACTATCTTCATGTTGCTGACGAGGAGGACTACAAACATGACATGATTCTAGTAATGCTCTATGGCCCCTATACAACATACAATTGTTTGGGCATATATCAATATTTTCATATCCCAAACCTAAAGCATTTGTTATTTTCTTTGCCTCGTATACACTTTTAGGAATGTTAGACTCCGAAAATTGTTGTTTTAAAAATTTCAGAAGCATGTCTACTGACTTCCTGCTTTTTTGTAGTAGGACTTTATGTGCATGAGTTGGACCGTAAATGACAATATAGTCGATTTCGATCCAGGATAAAGTTCTCGATTACCTTTTTCAAAGAATTTAAAAAATTCTGTACTTTCTTTATCATGATTGTTTTCACTTTGAATGTGAGGCTCAACGTTAGGATCACTATTGTCACTTTCTTCCCTTTCTATGTCTACAGGTTCATTTATTACATGCAGTATATCATAAATTCCAAATGCATCCCTCCCTATGCTAGCTTCATTCATTGCATCTGATACATTATGAATTTCGAATGCATATCTCACTAACTCATGCATATTGTAAGGATTTTCATCTGGATTATTATGTGATGGTTCTGAAGCAATAAAAGATAGCACATCTCTAGTTCTATAACTTTCTCCATGAAAAACCCACACATTATACCCCTTAGTCATCTCGTTGCATACTACTTGTTCTCTCACAACATCACGTGTTTGATATAAACGATTACTACATTAAGTACAAGGGCATAATATCTTTGGCAACTGTGTACTATCATCATGTAATAGAGGACATTGGCTAATGCAAAATTCAGAAACCTCTCTAAGCTACTAAGATATTCATTGCTATGCTATGGCTTCGCCATCCAACTTTTATCCATTGTGCTATCTCTATAAGAATAAAATTAAGAATTAACATCCCAACTAGTAAAACAATCAAATATAATATGTACATCTAAAACATGGAAAAGCGTCAAGCAAATATGATATATACATTTAAAACACAAAAATGACTTTACTAGAAAGTAGAGTTTCCTTATCCTATTTCTAATGCTAATCAAATAGTGTAAATCTATGTAATTGGAAACTTTAACTAAGTTATGATGTCAATTAACAATCTAAGGAATTCAAACTACCTAAAAAAGTGTTATATACGTGGGCATGACCCCTAGGTAGATAAGTAACTGTTGCCCAGAAAATGAATCCAAGAGGGCGGGTGAATTGGATTATTGACACAATGAACAACTTAAAAATCTAACAACAATCTCAAGAAAAATCACATGCAACAATCAAGATAAGTACTTGAAAAGTAAAGAGAGTAGGGTTAAGAGTATCAAACACAGTGATTTAGAGTGGTTCAAACTCTCGAGGGCCTAGTTTACTACTTAAGGTCTTCCCTTAGGGTTTCGAAAATTTCACTAGTGAACCGACTTCTTGCTTACTACGTTGTAGAAGCGTAGAACAACGATCATAACCTTTGCCTCACCACAAGGACTACAAGTATAATCCTATAGTTGAGGATTTCAACCTTTCACTCTTGAGAGAGGTTCCTTACACTTATGCTACCCAAGAGTAAAGAAATTCACTCGTGATAGAAAAGAGTTTGATATACTATATACTTCTTTTGAGCAAGTATATAAAGGTATTTAGACCTTCCTATGTTACTCTAAGTAGATAAGCAATTTATGAAGCTCAAGAGAAAACTTATTCTTAAATTCCAATGATATGCAATCAATGAAGGTTACAATTAATAAAGCAAGATTTTAATAGATCAAGTATATTGAATGCAAGAGAGCTAGGAAAGATGTTTTAAACAAGTTATTTTTGAGTTGGGAGGGGTAGAATGTATTTATAAGCCAAAAAAGCAATCCTCCTAATGGTAAATTTTTGAAAACAATACAGAGAGACTACTAGAGCACACTACCGATCGACCCCCTGGGTGTTCTGGTAGTTCCAGAGGCCAAATGGCCTTACCGGAACACTCTACTAGTCGACCGCCTGAGTGTTCTGGTAGAGCAATCATGCTCTCTGTTTTTGTCAGAATACACTACCGATCGACTGCCTAAGTGGATCGGTAGTTGCACAGTTTGTCAGAAAAGCTGCTACTTTCTACAAAAAGTGCAGCCATACTTTAAAAAGTCCATAACAGATAGTTTTTCTGTAGATTTTTGGAGGCTCAAGACACCTACTATTACAACATATCTAGTCTCATTAATGCAATATCAACCAACTTGCATAATCATTAAATGCAAAGCTAAAACTTGTACACAATCAAGATTTTTGTAGATTTTGCATGGGGAAGAGGTATATACAAGTTGTTTACCTATAGATACATATATATTGAACAAGATAACTTAAGTATAGAGCCTATATGTGCACTTTTACTGTAGTTCCTTGGAGGTATATACATATATATATATATATATGTACAAACAAGCATATATAATAATCAAGATATCATAATAATATATGCTACAGTTACAATAATATATGCTACAATATGTGTTTTCTGCAAGAAAAGACTTTTGAAGGCAAGTGTAGGGATGTATGCATGTATTTAGAAGAAAGATCAAGATATATGCATGAAATGCTCTAAGTTTTTGAGCTTCATACACATTTGCTTATGTACTAAGATCAACTTAACAAGAGCTAAAGAACAAGAACTAATTCTTCAAGAAATCTTCATAATCTTCATGCTCCATGCATCATTTCCTTTGCGCAAAAGCAATTAATAAAGTGCAATTATGGCATCATCAAAATAAAATAAAACCAATAAGTTCAACAGTAACATAGGGAATAACCAAATTCAAGGCTAAACAAATCATAATCCATAGCTTCAAAAGCCAAAGAGCTTCATGTTTCTTACTTAAAAAAGAAAAGTCATTTATACGTGTCTAACTCATTCATTTGAATGTTACAATTAACTTGCCACAGTTATCACTGGCTACTAAGTCATCTTCTTATAAATTTTTGTTTATATCACTTTTAAAGTGACAGAATTAAAGCATATAGATCAGAGGAAAATGTAATATAAATCCTTTTCAATATTCACCCATTAGTCCTATAAGCATCATCAGATCTCAATTCAAATCCTCATTGAGTCACTGTTTCTAACTCAAAAACATCCATGTATTAATTGTTTTAGAAAAATGCTTCATACTTGATTGACAGACAACATAAGGAAAAAAATGCACAATTTACTATCTAAAAAGAACAATAATCAACCAAATAAGCAAGTCTTTCAAATATTCTTATAGAACTTAGAAGATATTTTCTTAGAAATCCATATCCCATCTTACATAAATACCAAAAGAGCTCCTATGCTTTGTCAAAATTCTACCTTAGACCCTGTTACCAATAATCGTCTACTAAAAGTTATGATTATTAACTTCACAATTTCATAGAATCATTTGGATTATTTGGATTCACGGGCTAAATGAAAGTTTCGTTGATGATATGGGTCAACCACAATTCAAGTTCAAGGATAAGATGTTGGATAACGGTTTCCTTGAATTTAACTAAGTGGAAGTCAACATAACCAGTGATGTTATGTATATATGAACTTCATAAATCAGAAACATTAAAATTTATACTAAATAATCAGAATAGGTTTAAGTAACAAAGGTCATAGGCAGAAAGTGAATGAATATTTATTCTCATCAACTCATTTTCATTTTCATTTTTATAATAAAAAATTGGGTAAATTGGAAATGTCGATTTAGAAATTAGTTGATAACTTCTATTTTAACAAAATTTTCCACTTAACCCCTTAATGTATGATAGAAAACCTTCCAACACAATGGGCAACATTCAAAAATAAATAATTGAATAAGATGAACCAATAAATTTCACTAATTTTCCAAAAAATTAAAAACATCACTGTAAATCGGTTTTTAATGCTATCGTCGATTTGGAAAGCAGAATTGTGGGAAGACGGCGATAGAGATGAGGGTTGCGGGTAGACGGAGGCGAGACAACGGCGGCGATCATCTTCTTCGTCAAATCAGGATGGTGAATGTGAAGTGTGTAGTGTATATGTGTGTGTTTAACAAAAAAAAGAAAAGTGTATATGTGTGTGCTTTTAACAGAAGTAGAGCAAGTGAAGATGGTGAGAGTTTTTCTTTTTCGGTCAAAAGATGGTGAGAGTCATAAGATATGTTTGGGAGTGATAAGTATTTTAAGGAAAATATTTGGCAGCAGTTATTAAAAAATTATCTCTAATTTGGGTGTTTTTTGGTAATTGGCGATAGTTTTAAGCATAACTTGCTGATGTCATTTTTTTATTTTTATTTTTTGGTGATTAGAAATGGTCTTTAGTTGTTGCCTTTTATCATTACTGCTTACTAAAAACCGATGGTTAGCCAAAATGTTGCCAATAGTTTTAAAATATAAGCGACAGTTATAAAAAAACTGTTGCCTATTTAGGGTTTTCTATAATTGGTAACAATTCATAACCGTCACCCATGTCCATGTAGTAAAAGATTTTAGTAGCATTTAAAATAATGTCACTAATGTTAGCGTTTTGTAATTAGCAGCGGTTCGCCTTTATCTTTGCTTCTTACTAAAAAAACGACAATTAGCTAAAATGCTGCCAATAGTCTTGTGTGTTCCCAACATCGGCAAAGGTTTACTAAATGCTGCCAAAAAACTGTCGCTCTTTTGCGAAATTTTTAAATATATAAAACTGATTCACCTCTAACTATATCATAGTTTTAATTATATTAAATATAAAATGAAAAAATATATAACACGCAAGACATCGCACTTGATGACATGCTAATAGACATGAAAATGAATACAAATAGCCATTGTTATACATTGTACCTATATTGTTTTGACAATAGATAATCTTTTTAAAAAAGATGACAAATTTTTTTTCCTAGCGCTACCAATGTACGAAGTGGAATCAAGTGCAAGAATCAAGGAAAAAAATCAAGGGAATAGAATCAAGTGGAAACATATATACATACATATATATATATGGGTGTGTATGCGCGTGTGCGTGCATGTATATATATGTGTGTGTGTGTGTGTGTATTTGTATGTATGTATATTAACTGATTTGTGGATTGAATTATTGGGGAGAAAAAAGATAATGGGATTTGTGAGAGTGTATGCAAATCGAACCTAAAACAAAAGACATGTCTACTATCCTCTTCGAAAAAGAAAATGAAAAACTACCACTAATTTTTACTATAAATATTCTTGAAGACAAAATACAACGTATATCAATTACTCTACGTGCATGCGCACGTGTTGTAAATTATCTATTTTTTTGGACAAGAGTAACAAAATTTTTAAAATTTTCTAGTACAGTTATAGAATATCTTCAACTTGCTATTATAGTATACTATTAGCATGTGACTCGCGTGATGTAGAGAGTATTAAATATTTTTTATTTTATGTAATTCAGATCTTCATATAACGAGAAATGAATAAGTTTTATTGATAGAAGAATTTATTAATGTATTAGAGGTATATTTCTTCCAATCTAAAAATAAATCAATTGAATCGATATACTAGAGCAATTATTGGTAATTCTATTAACATTTGTATTTTGCACCACCTGAAAGCAAAGAGTAAGGGAAAGAAACCTTTCAATATGAACTTACTCGATAATTTCCACAAGCACAAATTCCACTTTTTATAGGTCCATAAATTCTTTCACAAAATAATCCATCTTTTTCCGGTTTATTGGTTTTGTAATGAAAAGTAGAGGGTTTTGTCACCTCTCCAACTATCTCTCCATTAGGCAGGATTTTAGTGGCCCAAGCACTTATTTGTTGAGGAGAAACTCATCCAATTCGGAGCTGTTGATGTTTATACCGATCGATCATATAGAGATAGATTTCATAACTCCTTTTACGAGCTAATTATCCATTGAAACTAAATGTGATGCAAATATGAAAAATATCGGTCCATAATACATTTCAAAAGAAGTTTAGATTATCTTGAACAAATAATTCTCAGAATCAACTTGAAGATCTAGAAAAATATAAGACGTTAGAACAGTCATCAACGTAAACGTCAAAAAAAAAACAAAAAGATGTTAGAGAGGCCATTTGCCTTGTCTAATAGAAGTTCACTCTTTCCACTAAATTCTCACTGATCAGTGACTTTTGTTCTATAATCTATCTAAATAGCAAGAAAGATAACATAGTAAAACATCTTAATACATGTCTCCTCATGTGGAAATTTCCCATCTGCAAAACTTCATGTCTTACAAGATGGAACAAGGCATCTTGACAAAAATCCCAACATTCTTTTCTGCGCAAGAAAATGCCCAACAAGAAGGAAACATTATCAAATAACGTAAAATTACTCGGAGGTTAATTCTTTCTAAAGTCCCTAGACTATATATTAACTTTGCTGCATTTTAGCTCCTCACTTTTTTAAATGAACATGCTAGTGCTTGGACTTTTGTATTCGTCCTTTGAGCCAATAATGTTAGTTTTTTTAAAGTTAAAATCACATGAGATACACGAAACACGTAAAACACCTCATTTTAAGTGTAAATTTGGTAGAGCAACTCTAAACTTAAACGCGTCTCACGTGGTTTTAATGTTAAACAAACTAATGGGAATTGGCTTCACTTATAGAAGTTTAAGAACTAAAAAGATTCATTCTAACACTATGTTTGGATATGGAGGGGAAAGTTTAATAAAGGAAAAGAAAGGAAAGTATTATAAAGGAAAGGAAAGAAAATGATTAATTCTTGTTTGGATTGAAAAATTTTTACAGAAAAAAGGATAATAAAGGATTGTTATTTCTCTGTTTGGATTGGAAAAAAATGGAAGGAAATGATAAATTTTACAGGATATTGGACTTTTACGCCCCTTTAAAATTTTATGTGCAAATGAGAGAGAAGGATAAAAGAGTCATTTTTAATGAACAGACTTTCCTTTCCCTCCAAATGACTTCAAATTGAGAGGATTGCTTTTAAGGAATTTGAAAGGATTTGTATTATTCCTCTTTTTCCCTCACCCCCTCCCCCAAATACTTCCTAAATAAGCCTTTTCCTTCGTCACCCAAATACTTCCTAAACTAAGGGAGAGGATTAAAAAACTCCTCCCTTCCCTTTTCTTTCCCTCCATTCCCTTCATCCCAAACAAGCTTTAAAAGTCGAAAGATTAAAATGCTATAAAGTTAACATCTAAGAACAAGAATGACAAATTGTACTGACCTGCTCAAATTTGTGTAGGAGCTCATCGGGAATTTTGTAAAGATCTTCATCTACTGGTTTAACTGTTTGGACATGTCGCTGCGCCACAAGATCTATAGACTTGTTTTTAGCGTGCCCTGAGAATTGTTTCTGCGACAAAAGTTTATGATACTTGGGCTGATCCTTCATGTTTGTGGCACGGACCTTACCAGCTTGTATATTCCGCTCCATAACATCTAAGTAACGCTTATTAATTTGTCTCAAAATAATTCAAAAATTATTTTAAGTTTAAAGCAGAAGAATTAACTCGATCATCGAATTGAACCAAACCAAACCAAACTAAACTTTTAGTTTTCACCCATTTAAGTTGTATAAGGTTGTCTACCTATACACATAAGTCAACCACCTACAAGAGAAAAATAAGTGCAACATGCCACCATTCAAAGAGGACCTTGTAATTATCCAGCAAGAGATCACTGAAATAATTGGTGAGATGAGCCAAATGACAAAACAAATCAGAGGTGGTAGAGAAGTTAGTAAAATTACTTATAAGTAAATTTTACTTATTTTTGTAACTAGACAACACTTCTTTTTCTTTTTACCTATTTATTTATTATTATTATTTATAAGCATAGTAGTTCAATAACATCACTGGCCATTAAAAAAGGAACATCCCTAAAGTTTTATTAATAAACAAAATTATTTATAAGTACATATTTATTAAATATGTTAATAATTTATAAGTATATTTTGTTCAAACACTTCTATTTTTATTTATCATTTGATTATAAGCGTAAAAAAACAAACTACTCTTAAATATAGATTATTTGTAAATAGCTTATGAAAAGCAAAGCCAAAAAGGCTTTTTTATTCAATGTTTAAAATGAAAAACAAAAACATTGAACAATGGCGACATGGACGGAACCTTTCGGGCGGGAGCATTGACAGTACGAAGAGAAGGTTTCGAGTAATGAATTGCGTAGAGGTCACCGCCGCCGCCACCGCCAGCGACGGCAGCAGCATAACCATTTCCATCAGTGTCGTAGGGGTCAGACTCCACAGAAGAAGAACTGTAAGGAACCAAGCCTGCTTGCCTCGCACACTCAAAATACTGAGTTATCGGCATCTCATTTGCTTTATCCCAATCCCCAAAAGCTGGAATTTGACCACTCTTCTTATTATGTCCCTAATCCACCGTGCAAATATATATGTTGGGAAATCAGGACGCATAACACACACTCACGCAGGGGAATTAAATCACGAGTAACGAGAAAAGAATACGCACTATTAAACGTGGTTTGGCCTTCTGCCTACGTCCACGATCCCCTCTGAGATAAATTTCACTATTCAACAATAATGGGATTACAACTCAGGTGATGACTTTTTGCACGGACAGAAAAGTCTAAACCCTTCCCACAGAGTTCAGAGTTCTTATAATGGTTCTATTCTCAACAGGACTAAAACGAATATAAGATACACTCGATGCTCTCAGGCTCTCTCTCTCACCCACACCCCCATGAGGTGTGGCCCTAAGGCACACCCTATACAACTAATACAAGAGTCCTATTTATAGAAAAGATTTCCTTGTCCTCCAAGACAAAGGAATTCCTAATCTATCAATCCTACCATAATTAAGACTCTTACCATAACTAGAATTTTAACTCTCATTAAAACTCTTTCTTAATTTGTGTGGGCTTGAACTTTGAGTCATACCTAACAATATATATATGTTAGAACGTGGTAAAAGAAAAAAATTAAAGAAAAAGAAAAGAGAAGAAGATCAGCAAACTTACATCCATGGCTTTGTTGTTGCAGGTCAGGAGAAGCAAAAATGCTTGAAGAAGCGTTGAAGATGAGAATGGTTTTTATGTTGTGTGGCTATTCTAGTGAAACAACAGGTGTAATGGGGTTGGGTTGGGTGGGGTACGATAGTTTGCATGATGTGGTATGTAATTATGTGTTTTGATGTTCAAAAGGTGGGTCAATGTGTTTTTATTTTCGTTATCAATCTAACGACTCTCACATGTAAGCCTAATTAATTAGTTTAAAATTTTAAATGTTTTGTAATAAAAATAATAATAAATTTAAATTATTATAAATATATACTAATCTTATAAAGAATTGGTGTGAAAGAACATTATGGTCTATACATGGAGAAATGTGTAAAGAGGAAAAAGGTCGAACAAAGGTCTGAGGATTGTACTAGATCTTTTGTCATGAAATTCAACGCAGTGGAAGTAATCAAATGCATGTGTGTTGAGATGGGGGGGGGGGCCTGGGACAATTTTGTCAACATGGGATGATTTCCACTTTAAATAGGTGGTGTCCTTTTTAACTTTTTGGTCTTCTTACGATTGTGTTGTCATTTGACGGTATTTTATTAATTATATACTCTGTTTCCATATCAAGAAAAGGCTTTTTGATCCCCTTGACTTCCGCTGCAGACGATATATCACGTTGTCCACTGTTTTTTGCCACCTAATGTGATTCAACTAACCTTAGTTTTTACCAAGATCCGAGTTTGACTGCAACGTTGTCCGAATCTGACCGATGACGCAATCCCCTATTGACCAAACAAGATCTATTTTCTATGTTTTGTTGTAAGAATTGTTTCGTGTTCCTCTAAAAGTGTATCGAATATTTTAGTAGCATAAAAATCTCTTTTATAACTCCTTTGAATCTCTCCATCCAAAATAAAATCGTTGTGACGTCATAGTATGAACCAGAGAGTATTATGTGAAATGGCTGTTGACACAGTCACTATGTGTAAATTTTGTTGTCTTATGTGTTGCTACTGCTGCTGTGTCTGAAATGTTGGCTTTCGTAGCCTTTTTGAAGGCTTATCGAGCAGCAGCTGATATTTGTCCTTCAAACTTGAAATGATATGCTGCATAATGGGTATATCGTGTTGTCGAAAGGAGAGTTGGATTCGTGTCAGCTCGTATAAGCTGCTTTTGAGCAATAAGTTCACTATTTGAGCTATTGCGTGTGTGTATATATATATTTGAGCTAGTATGATTTCTTTTGAGTTTTTATAAGATACATGTAATAAGATATCTTAATAAGATATATTCTCATTTTAATAAAATAAGTATCAACAGAGCATACATTTGGTTATCTTAATTTTCTCTGCGGTAGTGCACTACCAAACAGCTTTTCCACTTCGCTTGCTTCAATTTTTAGCTCACTCAAAAGATCCATCTCTTGTTTACTTGGCTCCCTTGAGGAAATTCTGCACATCTTGTTGAAGCTCTTTGAATCCTTCTGCCAACGTCTGGAACAAAGTGATCTCAGTGTTTTTAACCTTCTCTACCTCCCCTTCTATCTCTTCAACTTCCTTGATGATTGTCCTCTCTCCCACCTTTTCCAATCTCTCTACTAGGGAAGGTTCGGGTCCACATGTATTGTCTATGCGAATGAACATCTTGAAATCACGCCCTACGATTTTGGCTGCTTTCTCTAACTCGGGTATGACGCTTTCAGGCAAAACTGCACTTCTCGTGTACACAACAGCACCACCATATTCATCCCATGCATCATTCCGGCCTCTATAATATACAAATATATAGTCATCTGCTTTGTTTTCTATCTTCGAGGACAGAATGTACCTGCACAAAAGCATTTTAATAATAGATTGGTTACCTTCATTATCGCATGGAAAATTCCTGAGAATTAGATCAGTGAGACAAAGTTCAAATGTTAGCATTTAAGCGTATGATATTCGAATTCATCTATCTGGAAAACTGAATTAGGTTCAAATCAAGTTAACCAATTTAGACTTGACTCACTCTATCTTCTAGTTAGAGATCTGTTGCAAATAAAGAAATTGACATTTTCATCCATTCTTCTCAAGGAGGTCAATTCCACCTGTAAATATAAATCTAAGCCGTTATTCAATATAGAGGCAATGCAATTTGAGTTTTGTCTTTTGAATGCAAATCAATCTCCAGTAATAACATTTAATCAACAATTATTGATGCTCGAACAACTATCACTATATTTTCTCTTATTCTAATACTAATCCACACGTATTTTAATGAGTATCAAGCGGGCGTACAACTCATGCAGAAAATTATCTAAATAAATCCTAAGTGGAAGCAGAGGCAAGAAACTGAATAGAAGTACTCTCCAATATTGTTCACATCCCTGCTCCAAACGGTAATTGCCAACTAACTGAGCCTAGTACTGGTGGCTGTGTCTGAGATGAACCGGTACCCATGTAAAATCAAAAGAATGAAGAAAATTGTTCTGTTCACAGAGTCCACCAAAGGATAGCAGGAGCAGGTTGCCAAAATTTTCATTTTGTCAAGTCACAACTAGTATTTCAGCAGTATGTTTTTCATCTTTAATGCCAAATAGACTTGACTTCAACTTCTCAAAGATCAAATGGAAATAGAAGGACATAATTTATTCTTTTCATATATGGTAGCTTGTTGGATTACCTACTCAAAGACATCAGTTTAGATTTATGCACATGAAGCTTCTTAAGCGTGCATCGCTTACATGTCCAATCAGTGAGTGAATTAATCAGAATTGTGAAGCAATGAGTAGCTTACCAACCATCTTGATAATGAAGATACTCATTATCATGATTTATGCACTCGAAGCTTCTTAAGGGTGTATCGCTTACATGTCCAATCAGTGAGTGAATTAATCAGAATTGTGAAGCAATAAGTAGCTTACCAATCATCTTGATAATGAAGATACTCATTATCATGATTGTACAGTATTCCGGGATAAGTTGGATCTTGCACAAATCTCTGAACAGTTGACCGAGTGAAAAATCCGCCATCTGGAGTTCTTATTCTCCAAGACAGATTTCCAACAAGTTTGTCCGATTCTGTATGGAACTCGTGCAATTGGCAATCAAAGGTATCAAATGTTGGATTTAAACCACTACTGATAAACCACTTCCCACTGAAATCTTTTATATTGAAGCTTTTAACAAGGACACTAGGATCTGGTGCAGGAAACTCGCCCACATCAGATTTACGTGGTACACATTTCTTTCGAGATACTGCACACTGATTGAAATCATCGACAACATTGTTTTCAAAGAGATCCCCACACTTTATCTGCAAAAAGAAAGGTGTTAAAGAGTGTTTGTCATCAGTATCCTGGATTTCCACAATCATAAATAGGTTATAGTGGTATTAAGAATTGTATCTGGAACTCACTTGGCATTCAGTTTCATCAGGCCTATTGTTGCAGATCTCAAGACAAGCAATATTAGCTGCACAAGACGGATTTGAAATACACTTGGCAAGCTCAATCCTGACAACATCAGAATAACCATTAGGCTAGACAAGGCCACATCTGAGAGAAGTGTTTATTAATTCTAGTTTTGCAGACACTGAAAATCAGGGTCCTGCTTCTGATAAGTATCATTTTCCTTCTTTTCTTGGGAGGACCATGTCAACTAACATTGCTTTCTTCTTGATGAGTAAATATGCCAAAGAGGAGGTGGTTTCTTGATTAAAGAAGACAAACAGACTATATTTGTTTCCAGAAAGCAGATTTTGCCTGATTTTCAAAAGATTTAGGATTTAGTTATTACTGGAAAAAATTATGCCTTAAAACCTTTATGACTTAATCATTTATCTCATGATTGATTATTCAAACGATAAATAGAAGTTTTCACAATCATATTGCCTTAAGCTTAAGGAATGCGGAACATCCACAAAGCAAAGTATTATACAATCACAATGCACAAGATGGGCACTTAGGCAGAAGAATAGCGCAGAAGGTGCAATACTATCTGGTCCATTACAAATTGCAAAAGTTTTTATTAATTCTAAAGATCCAATACCTGCACTCGTTGAGTAAACAAGCATAGGTTTTGAGAGCATCTACTGCATCAGCCTTTCGAATAACTAATAGTGCAAATGCAAGTACAAGTGCTACTTTGACATGCTGGCTGCATTGCTTCCAAGTGACTACTAGTAGTTCCTTTGGATATTCAAATACCCCTTTACCCTACAAAGAGTGTTTTCAGAAAAAAGGAGACAAGAAAAGGTGAAGCATTTCCAGATTCTGATACTGTAAATTAAATTTTCAAAAAGATGCACTGAAAATCCATGACTAATATAATTGAGAGGTTACCTCAGATATCTTCATAGCTGAGCTTTCAGCCAAAAAGTTCTTCTCCGTGCTAGAGAACAGGTTAAAGCACCTACATTTGAAGGCGTATTGTTGCCTATGAGATCTTAGCAATTTCCGGTGACTAGATTTCCATCTATTGGACCATATTGCCATTGCAATTCTCCTATTCTGCTTATGACTTCCATCGCGAGGAAGTTCCAATTTATTGCAAAACCAGATGCTTTGGTCATTTGTGATAAAAACTGAAGGTAAAGAGAAAGCCATGCTTCAGTGACTAACTTCAGCTTGCAACCTGAGTATTATTCAAGTAAATTACTAAATTAATTCTTTCCCAGATAATATCAGTTTATTGATAAAGAGGCTTCACAAAACAAGAGCAATTGGTTTATTAATGCATCAGATAAAGAGTCTAAAACTTCTAACCCTTTTCACTTGCATGGTAACATCAAACACTACTGCTATGCCAAGAAGAAGCACAGAAAACATATGAAGTAGGATTCATAAAAGATAGGATATGTCAAACTTGGAAAATCAACAATAATATTGAGCATCTGGGACTATCTGGAATAAATCAAGATTTAGCAGAAAACACTAGTTCTACTTGAATAATTTTTCTATCGCATAGAAAGTGATGGAAAGAATAAGCAGAAAATATATTCTAAAATAAATTATACATAAATTGATATTATAAAAATGCGTATATTAGAAATCTTAAAAGGAAAAAGAGACGAGAAATAGAAACGCATGAAATTGATAATACTAACGAAATATAGTATATATTTATTTAGATTAACAATGATATAAATCAAACTGACAAGATTGAGGCATGAATTTGATTCAGTGTCTTTAAGGATTTAATGCTCTGCTATGGTGCTGAGGGCTCGTTAGTATAATCCTTCCAAGATACAACAATCTTCTTCCCGTAGTAGAAACGCTTCAAATTACGAGAACTTTCGAATTAACCAAGCTAAACTCTCTTTCAAATTGAATGACAAAAGAGAAACTAAATATGATGCTTTAGCTAATTACAATACTCTGATGCTTACTGCCGTGCACAAAAGACCAAAACACAAGGTTTTATATAGGCCAAGGAAAGCAACGCGACAGACACGAAATAACTATGAGATAAAAGGTTCCTCAACGATCCAATCATGGGGGAAAAATGAAAAGCTCAAACGCATGGTAGCAAAAGCTCAACGTGCAGAACATGGTCTCATCATTAAACTTGAAAAGAATTTGCACACCTCTTGAGCTGCTTCAACGGAACCACTTCTGAGCTTAAACGTTTGAGTATTAACACCAAGTAATTGATATTAATCAATTAAACTCAATTGACAACAATCAAAACTTAAGCTAATATAAATAAATAGCATTAGATTTTGATACAGGAAAAACCCACTTTATCAATTTAAGCTCTCAACTTTGTTGTAAAATTTCATTCATTACTTGAAAAACACATTAATATTTTTTAACAGAAAGGTCGTATTTGTAGATCAAATCATTGCTGTCAAGCATAACTTCCAGAGCTTCCAGCTACCAACAACCACTACAAGAAAGGGAGGAATAGGCGGCAGTTTACACATTGGCAGTTTATAACAACTGCCGCGAATAGTTTTGAGCACTACACATATGGCGGCGGTGAAGGTGAAGCATCACGAGATTGCTGGCAGTGATAACAAGAACCGCCGCTAATAAACTTGTTCAAGTTTTCGACCTTACATCTTTGTCATAGCCGGCAGTTCCTTAGGTAGCATTTATCCAAAACCGCCGCCTATCACTTGCACGTATATCAGATTTAAGAGACCCACTTTCATTTCTTTCTGTCAATTCTTTTCTGTCAAAACCCGTAACCCCAAACCATTTTCCCCCAAATTGTTTGCTGCTGCTAAAAATTAAAGCAAGGCAAAAATTGTCTTTATTTTCACAAAATCAAGCAAGTGTAGATCCTGACACACACTAAAGACCCCAAAACCCAATTTCCTTTGTTTCTCTTGAACCCCGTAACCCCCAAAACTTTTTCTCCCAAATTTGGTGCTGCTGTTATAAACTAAATTCAAACAAGAATTGATCTTTATCTTGGCAAAATCAAGTAAGTGTGGTTCGATTACTTACATTAATAGCATGTTACTTATTTATGTGATGCTATTTATGAGTATTTGTATAAGTTTGGCCATGTATAGCTATTTATAAAGATGCAAATACGTGTAACGAAACTATAGTAGCATTTTTCAGTAAAGCAAGATGACTTTGATGCTAGAAATTGGTATGTGATTGTATGTATGGAATTTAGGCAACCAACAGTGCCTTTCTAGGATTGATAATATATTATATTGATGACTTGATATACTATAAATGTTTATAAATGTGTACAGATGCTTATATGCGATGTTGAATTAGTTCTATGAAATTGATATATTGAAATACGTTTGTGAGCTTTAGCTTGGTATGTTTGAGGTGTGTGCTTGTTGTTGGCAGAGAAGAATGGGAAAAGTAAAATAAAGTGAGAATAAGATAAAAATATGTAGAGAAATTAGTTTGGGTGTAAACCAACTATAGTACCAAGTAATTGATTTAAGATTACGAATGGAACTAAATATGACTTGTACTTTGTCTATGTAATATCTTTCATTCTAATTAGCATTATAATTTTATGTTAACAGATTGTTCAATGGATTATCGGCCTTGATTTGTGTGATTTCTCTTTTACTGTTTTGATGGTTCAAACTTGGCTTGCTAATTAACAAAGAGTTGTTGTAAATGTTAGGGAAAGGTATTTGATTCCATCAGTTACTGGTAGAGCAGAGAAATGCCTTTGCCTTGCTCCACTACAGATTACATTCCCTTAGACATTGTTGGATATTAAAGGTAATATATCATCTAAAACTTGGTTTAAAGCAATTGTATCAGTTGAACATAATGTTTCAACATGCAAATTATCCACAGACTTCAACTCATTTCTTAAAATCAATTCATTTTCTTAGTGACGCTGATGGTATATTTTGCTTTGTCTATAGTAGTAGAGAGATAAATTGTGAAATATTAAGAAACTTTTTTTTTGGGTTATTTTTCATATCAATAGTTATTAATATTACATTGTTGTGCCTATATGAAACTATTCTAGTCATGCAAAACTTAGAAATTATGAGAATACAATATGATGGTTTAATAATGCATAGTTATTTTGCATTGCTGATGTTCGATATTATGCTTGCAAGTATTTTATGAATGTAATCTATTTTCAAGTCGAATCCTACTCTATTTTCTTTTGTCATTTGATGCCATTCTTTTTTCTTTATTAATCTAGTATATTGCATTTAGATCTTTTGAAAAATTCCATCTTTGAACACTGGTTGAGGTACTTGTTATAAATGTTGTAATATATAAAAGTTGGATGACTAAGCCTCGGTACAATGATGAATTTCTTAATGGTTTGGAGAGGTTTCTCGATTTTGCATTTTGTCACACGAGTACGCCTTTTGGGAAGATACTATGCTCTTGTGTTTTGTGTGACAATCGTAAATGGAGAAATCGTAATGAAGTAAAGGAATATGTTGTTTGCAAAAGGATGACTAAGGGGTATAATGTCTGGGTTTGTCTTGGAGAAAAGTATATAAGTAGAGATGCACCAGCTCCTATTGCAACAAACCTATCTCATGATAGTTTACTTGAAGATGATCGCAATCTTGAAGACTTAGTCAGGGATGCATTCGGCATGAAATGTCAAATTTAGTGAATGAAAATGTAAATAGAGAAGAAAATAATGTGGATGCCAATAATCCTTGTATTGAGGCTTATATGCAAAATGAAGATGGCAATGATCCTAATATTGAGGCTCACATGCGAAATGAGGATGGCAATGATCCTAATATTGAGGCTCAAGTGCGAAATGAAGATGATCCTAATGAAGCAGCAGCAGAATTTCTCAAATTCATTGAAGATGGTAATAGAGAAGCCTGAGAGGGATGCAATGATAAATTTCATGAAGGTTAGTACCGAACTACATTTAGGTGTTACCTATGTTTCTATATATGCATTCATTCTTGTTTTAAGTTTCTTTAAACTAATGACTTTCTTTGTTAGGAGCGTTTTATTTTTCCTGAGGATGATGAAAAATATAAAGCATGTGTACACTATGTTCTTGGTTCTATTGGAAAGCTATGGAAAGATCACAAATATAGTTTAAGGAGCACAATCTATGAACTTGAAGCGAAAGGAACCCCTATAGCTGATATTTATCAAAAGGTTCTTGATGGAATAGATGATAGTCAGTGGATCTCATTTGTAACTGAAGCTTTAAAGCCGGAGACAAAGGTAATTAAACTAATAGAACTGTCGCCTGAGACAAAGGTAATTAAACTAATAGAACTGCCTTGTAGTATACATTCATAATATAGCCCAGTAATTTGTTCATTTATCTTACTTTATTAAGTTTTTTGTTTGTATTTTAGGAAAAATCAGCTAAAAGAAAACATAAGAGGAGTTATCAAACTGAAATACACGCTCTTGGTTCAAATAGTATGCCTAGAAAGAGGCATGAAATTGTACCTAAAATTATATCTTTTAGGTTGAGTTGTTACCCTTTGATGATATATTAACATTAATAAAATCTTGCAGGAAAAGAAACATGGTGAAAAAGTAGGTGAAATGGAGTTCTATATTGTGACCCACAAGAAGAAAAATGGTGAATTGAATGATGATGGTGCTGTGGCCGTCTTGGTAAGTAATAATCTTATTATATATATATTGCTTATCAATTAAGTAATAAGCTTATTTTTTATATATTTTTGCTTATCAATTAACTTAAGCATGGATTGATAAAATCTTGTTAATGATGCAAAGTCTTCTAAGCTAGATGTCGCATTTATGTTTATTATATTTATATTTTGCCCATTCAAGTAATCCTTCATTATCATTGAATTCTAATTATGATAGAGTGCACTCAATCTAAATAATGAATAATTGGCTTATTATTAAGGACTGTGATGATGTGATAATCAATAGTATTCAAGCATGAGAACAAAATTCTCGACTCAAATAACACCTTTGCTTTAACTGCTTTTTCTCTAAATTAAGTGACTGAAACATAACTCTCTCATAAGACTATTAATGAATATTTTTGTATATGTAGGACAAATGTAATGTCTTGATGAAGGAAAGGGCTTGTTTATCTCAGGATGATAATATCACTCTACAAAATGATATTATTCGTGAGGTGCGTAGTCCAGAACACGCTGGTCGTGTTATAGGGCAAGGGAGGCGGCCTACTCCATCAAACATGTTTGGTTTTAAGAAGAATCAAGCATCTATTGCGATATAACAATTGGAGGATGAAGTGAAGATCCTAAAGAATCGTGACATAGAGCGAGATGCAGAGTTGCAGAAAATGAAGGAAATGCTAGAGGAGCTTATGAGCAGCAGGTAAATTTTAATAGATGAGCTTATGACCTGTTTAGATTAAATCATCTTTTTCTGATCTTCTTTTACTTCTTGGGGTTGCAAGAAAGTCATTGTTATAAACGGTGGAAATGTTTTTATACTACTTCTCATGATGGTTTTTCTTTGAGGTTAATTAATCTTGTTTGCATGCTTTTATATCTTGTATTATGCAATGCTTTTTGTTGAAGCACTTAACTTTAGTTGAAAGGAAACACAGGAGATGAAACATACATACTCTATTTAGACCATATATCTCCTTATCAATATCATGGATCAAAACTTATTTGGTTCTCAAACTTGATTGTACTCACAAGTGATGCTTTAATGTGTGTTTGGAGATGGGGTTGGTGCATGGAGGGGAAAGTAGCAGAAACTGGAAGAAGTTGAGAGCATGTAATTGTTTTGTGTTGGTTGTGTAACAAATGGTGCAGGTAATAAAGGGGACGAAAGAAAATAATGGATTTACAAGTAGGGACCTGGTTATATATGATTGTGTTTTTCATTGTAGAAGTGTTTAGGATCTTTTTGTAGTTTTACTATCTTATACATTGCCTAATTTAAGCATATGGGTTAGAATTAAATTGCCTAATTCAAGTAGTTAGAATTAAAATAGGAAAAGGAGACAAAAGAGAATAATAGAGATGTCTAAAGCTTTGAAATTATGAAGGATAAGCAAACATGTTACCTATTCTTATACAAAAGCTCTGCAATGATGTGCAAATCAGAGGTTGATTTCTAATTGATGATTTTAATAAAGCACCAAGACATTTAAACTTAATCTCTTATTCCTTGTATAAGACAAAATCCTTCACCCCTTTTGACCTTACCTATAATCTATTTCCTAACAATATCTTATTTATTTGATCTCTAGATAAAACTGATATGAAAGTACACAAATACAACATGATGATTAGGATCTTGCATGGTTTAAGTGATTGCATCATCCATGCATTGTTAGGAATTATAGTAAAGAGTAAATAAGAAAAATAAGTGTAAATACTAATGTGCTTTCTTTTAATTTTTCAAGGGATGAATTCTGTTGATTGAAGGCTTATGATTCAGCATATTTTGTTATCACTTCAAAATAGCTTGACATTGCTATACTTTTTGCCACTATAAGATCTGTTAATGGCTTGTTTGCAAGTGTATAGGGAACTCACTTAAGAATACTCTAATTAAGTTACTTTTGCAGCAACTATCTTCAATCTTTGATGAGAAAGGAACAAGAGGTTCCGTCAGCTGAAAGCCTTTAGCAAAGATCAGCTATTGATCAGCACCATCTTTTTGAAGCTAAATACAAGTTGTCTAGTGGATGGGTGTTTAAAAACAATGTACAGAGTAGAAAGATATGTACAATATTCTCAAGTAGTTGAGCTTTTGTACTTTTGACTATAATATAAGGTTGCTATTAATCAAATGCACTTTGTTTACTTAGCAACAAAAAAAAAAAATTATACATATTGATATTTACTTTTTAATTATAATTAAAACTATAAAAGATCCAAAAAAAAAAAAAGAAAGATAACAAGAATAGGTGGCATTTAACCAATTGTTAGCTAATATCACATGGCCAGCCCAAAAAAAAAGAAAAGAAAAGAAAAGAAAAGTAATTGTCGACGGTTTAATAAGTGTCGGCTAAGAACAATCATAAATCCATTTCTTGCGATTTAAGCCAAAAATTTGAAGTGCCTTTTCCTTCTCTTAATAAATTTATTTTCGTTTCTCTCTCCTCCCGTAATTTTACTGCTCAAGATAGCAACTTGGCATAAAACACCGTAAATATATGAAAGCGTTTTGTGTGGCAGAATGCAGCACGGTATTATATAGTCAACAAACAGAAAACTAAAACATCATATGTGATATCTGTGTGTGCATGAAACATCACACGTAATGACCACAAAAGATTAAAAAAAAACCCAATAATATATCACCGTAAAACATTTAGATGAGATGGTAAATTAACACGACAAAAAGAAGTAAAAGAGCAGACCTTTGTTAAGCTGACGATGCGAGGAAGAGTTGTTGGATGGGGTTGACGTGAGAGATTTCAGTTGGCAACTCAAAACAGTCAGCTGAGTTCAAGGAGATAGAAGGAAGAAAGGTGACGTGTGGGAGAGTTTAGAAGGCAACTGTTTCCGAGAAGACACCATGTGATTGGAAGAAGTGCAACGTCAGTGTCTTTAACATCGCAACTGAACCCTGTACTTTCTTATCATTCGAATTGTCCTTTTCATCGTTCTATATACAGAAATAATGACTGTTCTTGGGATGATAGTCGTCAGGGTAGTTTAGGTATTTTACTCTTTATTTTGTTTTTTTTTTTTTTTTAACCAGGCAACTAAAGTTGACACACGTATTCAATTGGCTCATTGGTCTTGTGGACTGGAGGTGGACTTTTTCATACACCAAGCTGGCGCCCACCAAGGTCATTCATGATTCAAGACAGTGGTCAGGGTAGTTTAGGTATTTTACTCCTTTTTTTTTTTTAAAGTGGACAGATTTTGCATAAGGTATTCAAAGTTTATTAAACATGTAAATTTTAATTTCACTCTATATATATATATATATATACACACACTATATATTAAAAAGATTCACTTTCTCATATTAATTCATGAATCTTCTCCATGATAATATTGTAATAACTTTCAAAATGAGGAATAATTGTTAATGGTGATATATATAATATTTATTATAGCAAAGTTATGATTTCATTTTTAGCATGGAAAATATATAATTTTATATTTACTTTTTTTCTTTTCGCCTTTGTTAGAAAAATAATTTGTCTTTTAACTGTAAGAATTGGTCCAAGTTTTTAATATTTTGAATTTTTACAACAAAAAACCTATTTAATTTAAGATTCATAAACCCTAATCAAATTAAATGAATTGGTTTAAATTTTCATGTTCAAATTTTTAAATTTCTAGAACCAAAATTTTTTTTTATTCAAGTGGATAATTCTACATTTACTCAATTTTTTTCCCTTGTCCTTCCCAATCTAAATTATATGCTCTCTTTTCTTCTCTTATCTATTAATCATACATTTTTTGCTTTTGGTATTTTAAAAATTTATATTTGGGGTAAAAAAAATATTCGATTAGGTTAATGTTGGAATTTTTTAAAATTTTTAAGTTCAAAATTTTGAACTTCTAGGGTTAAAAAACTATGAAATTGAACATTTAAAATCTTAAAAGCTAATCGACTTACTATATTTAGTTTTTGGGTTTTCTTGCGTTCAAGGTTTTTTTTTTGTTATATGTTAAATATATTGTGCTAATTTACACTAAATACAAAAATAGATAGATTTTTTAAATCATAATTTACTAATTATACTAAATGAGGAAATAGATATAAAAAGTTAAAAATTAATAAATATAAAAATTTAAATTTACTAGTATTACAATTATCTAAATTCAAATAACTATCAAATCATTGCAAATTACATTAAAGTACTTGTAGACATCAAAAAAATAAAATTTAAAATTTTGGGACGATTCAAATCATTATTTTTTTCCTCCTAACAAAAATCATATGCTATCTTCTTCTTCTTCTTTTTTTTTTTGGCTTCTCTACTCATCATGTCCGTCAATTTTCTGCCAATAGTGGATATTGATTTGAATTTCTTAATTTTCAAGTTAAAATTTTTAAACTTCGAGAGCATAAAACTATTCAATTGGGTATTAAAATTATAAAACCGATCATAATTTAGATAGCGAATTTGGGACGTTTGAGTTCGCATTTTGTTATTTATTGAATCATATTGTGTTAATTGAAATTAAATTTAATTATAGATATGAAAGATTGAACAAAAATAAATTCATAAGGTTTAAATTTATCTAAATTATAATTTTCTAAGTTTAAATAGTTTTGAAATCATCTCAAATTACATGAATATACTTAGAAAATAAAAAAATAACTTTTCAATCAAGCTAGTGTTTAAATTTTATGCTTAAAATTCCAATTAGATAAGGTAAAATATATAAGAAAATTTAGATATTTCCACCCCATATTCACTCAACTCTATTGTTTCAATAAATTCATTTTCACTCTATAATCAATCTTGTCAAAATAGCAAAGAGACAACAATTAACACATTTTTAGGTTTTAATTTTTACAAAGAGAAACATAAGCATAAAAAGAATTTTTTTAACTTCTTGCAAGATTACTAAATTTTTCAATAAATATTTATCACATATTATAAAATTTCTATTATAATAATATTGGACAATACAATCGTGCCTTGCACGACTTTATTTTACTAGTTGTTTCAAAAAGATGAAGCTGCTTATTTGTTTGTTGTCAATTTTTTTTTTTAATTATTGAAACGTGGCTCATCTAGAACATTTCTTTTTCTATTTTGACAATTTTCTACAGTAATTGTATAATCGAGTTTAGGTGATAAAAAGTTCAATTTTGGACTATGCGTTTGGATAAATTAGAAATATTTTTGTGCGTGAGTTAGAACGGTAGAGGGAAGTGGACTTTTTAGACGTCACTCTAAAAATGTGTGTTTATTAAAAGCATATTAAATAAAGCCAAGTCAACTATGGAAAACTTTTGGGTGGTTTTAAATATGTTTGATTGATACTTGTTCCACTTACTGTTATAGCGTTGTTCATATGTTGTCTAGGTGAATGTTGTTTTACGTCAAGCAATCCTAATTCATAAGCTTTTTATGCATATAAGTTAAACACCATTCGACTCCCTAAATTAAACACCAACATAAAATCTACAAGAAAATGACTGCATGCAAAGTCAAAATGTAACTAAATATAAACCCCTATATACCTTAATTCAAAAGCGTTTTATGCATATACACGTACATAAGGACAGCTCCATTCCGCAAGCCAAGCTGGCCCTATATTCGCATTCTGGGAAAAGGACAATCCACTTTTTGCAGCCATTTTTTCCAAGGGCCAATTTTCAACTCAAACACCATCCGTGATTAGGGCAATCAATTACCTACAAATTTAACATTAAATAGGTTCTTAGGAAAAATAAGACCGCAAATACGGCGTCGTACCATCTTCTTCATCGTCCTCATCGGGGTCGTCGCCTGCCACGGGCTCTTCGTCCCTGTCCTCTTCTTCAACATTGAGCTCATCTGTGTACACACACCAAACTATCCATTCATCACAAGAATTCATCCACTTTCTTAGAAAAAATCCCGAAAATGAAGTCGGTTTTCTTCTTAGGGTTAATTTTAGAGAGATGGCTAACAAATCCCTATACATTCGTCGCCTGAGATCACAGCTTTCCCGACCATTTTTGGAGAAAAAATGCGTAAAACACAAAGTTAGGGCAACGAAAATAGCCGAGAAAATCACACGCAGTGGGAAGTGAAAATGCGTGAAATCTTTACGCGGAGCCGAACTCTAAAGCTGCCCTAAGCGAGCCCCAATTCCTCCCTTTCCATCTCTCCCTACTCTCTTCGATGCACTCTTGTCACCCCCACCAGCCCCTTACCCCCCACCTCCACCACCCCTACTCCCAGCAGCCCCCACTGCCGTCCCCACCACCACCAGAAGCCCGCATACCAATCCCCCACTCGCCAAGCAGCCCACTCCCCCTGCCCCCCCTACCCTCGTCCCCACCACCCCCAGCCGCCCCCGTCACCCCCACCCCAGCAGCCCTCACCCCCGTCCCCACTAGCCCCCACGCCCATCACCCCCATGCCCAGCCGCCCCAGCTCCCCGTCCCTCATGTTTTCTTTTTTTTTTTTTGTGTTTTTCCTAGCTTAATTTTTAATTTTTTTATTTTTAAATAAAATAAAGATAAATAGATATTTTATTTAATAAATTAGGGGTAAAATAGACTTTTTTTTTGAAATTCGTAAAAAAACTAATGACAGTTGGCTTCAGGGGATATGCGCACCTTTCTCATAAACACTAGGGAGCAATTCACTAATTTCATAATCACAAATATGTGATGCACGTTCCGTAAACTATAAGGGGCATTTTTGCAATTAGCCCATTTATGGCTGTGTGTGTGTGTGTTTGTGTGTTGTAGATATTTAATTTTACAAATCCTCCCTTAACTTTTCATAAATATATTCTTTCGTCTATAATATTTTGTTGTTATAGACTTTGAAAATTTACTTACTATTACTTTTTAGATGATAAATGTTTAATTTTTTATTTTATGTTTGAAGTGTAACGCACTGAAAAGGTACAAATGACAAATTGGTTATCCAAATATCAATTTATAAAAGGTTGATTTACAATATATGATATTTATCTATATTTATATGGCTGGTGTGTCAATTATGTATAGCAATTTTGACCCAAAAAAAAAATTATGTATAAGCATAGATTAGTATAGGCGGTGTAGTAGAACTTTCAAAAGGGAAAAATGACTGGTTTTATTAACATTTGTCTAAACTTCTGGTTTAGATTAATAGGTAAAAGTCACATCGCTTATTTTTATATATATTAGAATGATAAAATGGAGTGTTGTGTGTTATTAATACTCTCTCAATTATTTTAATTGTTTTAAAGAAAATTAACGTTTTACTTTTTATTCTTTTATTACTAAAATGAGTTTTACTCATTTTTTGATTTAATGCTTGGGTAAAATGCTAATGACAACCCCTTATTTGCTTCTTTATTTTTATATTTTATTTAGTTTTTTTGGTAGTTAATTAATTTTTTACCATCAATAAATTGACAAAGAAAATAAAAGATAAAACTAATTTATTACTTTTGGTTGCTACTTTATTTTTTATATTTCATTTATTTTTTATAGTTAATGCAATTTTCTTTTACCATTGATAACAGATAAAAACATTTCCAAAATGTAAACTAATCTATTAACTTTTAATCTCGTTGTCACTTGGAATTCCATATTTTTTCTACATTCATTACGTGTTTATCTAGTGGTAAGTATAGTATTCCCTAAAGTTTTGAATAGTTGAACCATCACATGAGTGTTTCTTCTTTGTTTGATACTAGAAAATTGTTTTCTTCCCTCTTTTAATGCTCGGAAAAAATATAATATGGCATCGAGTAGTTAGTTCTTTATTTTTTAGTATTTTGTTTATTTTTTAAGCAATTAATCTCAAATTTTGTTAAAAATACTAAAAAATTCAAAAGTATATTAATTTAATGACTTTTAACTTTTTATTTTTAATCTCATGAATATTTAATTAAAAAAATATAAGGTCAATATATTATGAAAATTTTAAATATATAAAACTGATTTACCTCTAACTATATCATAGTTTTAATTATATTAAATATAAAATGTAAAAGTATATAACACGCATGACATTGCATGAAATCGTGCTTGATGACATGGTAATAGACAGGAAAATGAATACAAATAGCTATTTTTATACATTGTACCTGTATTGTTTTGACAATGGACAATCTTTTTAAAAAAGATGACAATTTTTTTTCCTATCACTGTCAATGAATGAAGTGGAATCAAGTGCAAGAATCAAGGAAAAAGAATCTAGTGGAAACATATATATATATATATGTATGTATATGTATATGTATGTACGTATATATATATTTGTATGTATGTATATTAACTGAGTTGAGAATTGAATTATTGGGAGGAAAAAGAAAATAGGATTTGTAAGAGCATATATAAATCATAACTAAAACAAAAGGCATGTCTATTATCTTTTTTGAAAAAGTAAATGAAACATTACTACTAATTTTTACTATAAATATTCTTGAAGACAAAATACAACATATATCAATTACCCTGTACGCACGCACACGTGTTGTAAATTATCCATTTTTTGGACAAGACTAACAAAATTTTTAAAATTTTCTAGTACAGTTTTAGAATATCTTCAACTTGCTATTATAGGATACTACTAGCATGTGACTCACGTAATGTAGAGAGTATTAAATATTTTTTTATTTTATGTAATTCAGATATTCATATAACTAAAAATGAATAAGTTTTACAGATAGAAGAATATATTAATGTATTAGAGGTATGTTTCTTATAATCTAAATATTTGTGAGATTTTTAGAATGAAAACAATAAAAGTGAAAATATGAACCTATCTACCGAATTTTTTAATCAATTTGTTAGTGATAAAAGAAATTAATATTAACTTTTTAACAAATAAATGTACAACTAAAAAAATTAAAGAAATAATCTGGAGTGTAGCATGCCATCAAACATCCCGTCTAAGAAATAAACAATTATGAAATTAATTTAACTACATTTGTAAAATATTAAAAATTAATTTGCATATTTTGAAAATAACAAGACCAATTTGAAAAAATAAATGTTACGATAACAAGGACGTATGGTCAAGTTATCCCTTCCGCGACCATGAGTTTTCATTTGAAGGATTAGAAATTTTTATGTATCTCAAGATCATTAACACACGATACTTTGCCGAGCAAAAAGCAAATCAATTGAATCCATATACTAGAGCAATTAATGGTAATTGTATTAACATTTGTATTTCGCACCACCCAAGCAAAGAGAAAAAGAGAGAGAAGCCTTTCAGTAAGAACATATGGAGAGAGATTTCATAACTCTTTTTACAAATTAATTATCCGTTAAAACTAAATGTGATGCAAACATGAAAAATATCCGTCCATAATACATTTCAAAAGAAGTTTAGATTATCTTGTACAAGTAATTCTCCGAATCAAACTTGAAAATTTGAAAAAACATAAGATTTTAGAACAGTCATCAATATAAATATCAAAAGAACAAAAGATGTTAGAGAGGCCATTTACCTTGTCTAATAGAAGTTCGGTCTTTCCATTAAATTCTCACTGATCGGTGACTTTTGTTCTACAATTTATCCAAATAGAAAGTAAGATAACATAGTACAACATCTTAATATATGACTCCTCATGTGGAAATTTCACATATGCAAAACTTCACGTCTTACAAGGTGGAACAAGGCATCTTGAGAAAAATCCCAGCATTCGTTTCTGCGCAAGAAAATGTCCAACAACAGGGAAACATTATCAGATAACGTAAAATTAACCCCGGAGGTTAATTCTTTCTAAAGTCCCTAGACTATATATTAACTTTGCTACATTTTAGCTCCTCACTTTTTAAATGAACATGTTAGTGCTTGGACTTTTGTGGTCGTCCTTCGAGCCAGTTATGTTAGTTTTTTAAATTTAAAATCACATGAGATAAATAAGACACATAAAACACCTCATTTCAAGGGTAAAATTGGTAGGGCAATTTTAAAATTAAATGCGTCTCACGCGGTTTTAACGTTAAACTAACGAAATCGCTCCACTTACGAAAGTTCAGGGACAAAAAAGATTCATTCTGAAAGTCGAATGATTAAAATGCTATAAAGCCAACATCTAAGAACAGGAACAATGAATTGTACTGACCCGCTCAGACTTATGTAGGAGCTCATCGGGAATTTTGTAAAGATCTTCATCTACCGGTTTAATTGTTTGGACATGTCGCTGCGCCATGAGATCTATAGACTTGTTTTTAGCGTGTCCTGAAAACTGCTTCTGCGACAAAGGTTTATGATACTTGGGCTGATCTTTCATATTTGTGTCACAGACCTTACCAGCTTGTATATTCAGCTCCTTGATATTTGAGTAACGCTTATTAATCTACAACAAAATGATTCAAAAATTATTTTAAGTTTAAAGTAGAAGAATTAAGTCAGAAACCAAACCAAACCAAACTTTTAGTTTTCACCCATTAAAAGATTGTCTACCTATACACACAAGTCAACCACCTACGAGAGAAAAATAAGTGCAACATGCCACCATTCAAAGAGGACCTTGTAATTATCCAGCAAGAGACCACTGAAATAATTGGTGAGACGAGGCAAATGACAAAACAAATCAGACGTGGTAGAGAAGTTAGTAAAATTACTTATAAGTAAATTTTACTTATTTTGTAACTAGACAACACTTCTTTTTCTTTTTACCTATTTATTTATTATTATTTATAAGCATAGTAGTTCGATAACATCACTGGCCATTAAAAAAGGAACACCCCTAGAGGTTTATTAATAAACATAATTATTTATAAATATATATTTATTAAATATGTCAATAATTTATAAGTATATTTTGTTCAAACACTTCTATTTTTATTTATCATTTGATTATCAACATAAAAAAAACTACTCTTAAATATAGATTATTTACAAATAGCTTATGAAAAGCAAAGCCAAAACGAAAAACAAAAACATTGAACAGTGGCGACATGGACGGAACCTTTCGTGGGGGAGCATTGACAGTCCGAAGAGAAGGTTTCGCGCAATGAACTGCGTAGAGGTCATCGCCGCCGCCAGCGGCGGCAGCAGCATAACAATTTCCATCAGTGTCGTAGGGGTCAGACTCCACAGAAGAAGAACTGTAAGGAACCAAGCCTGCTTGCCTCGCACACTCAAAATACTGAGTTATCGGCATCTCATTTGCTTTATCCCAATCCCCAAAAGCTGGAATTTGACCACTCTTCTTATTATGTCCCTAATCCACCGTGCAAATATATATATATATATATATATATATATATGTTAGAAACGTGGTAAAAGAAAAAATTAAAGAAAAAGAAAAGAGAAGAAGATCAGCAAACTTACATCCATGGCTTTGTTGTTGCAGGTCAGGAGAAGCAAAAATGCTTGAAGAAGTGTTGAAGATGAGAATGGTTTTTATGTTGTGTGGCTATTCTAGTGAAACAACAGGTGTAATGGGGTTGGGTAGCGTGGGGTTACGATAGTTTGCATGATGTGGTATGTAATTATGTATTTTTCTGTTGAAAAGGTGGGTCAATGTGTTGTTATTTCCGTTATCGGCCTAACCGACTCTCGCATGTGAACTTAATTAATTGATTTAAGATATTTGAATTTTGTACGATAATAATAATAATAATTTTAAATCATTACAAATACACATAAATCTTATAAAAGATTGGTGTGGAAGGACATTATGATATGATATGTACATCTCGATATAATATTACTAGGAAAATATGTAAAGAGGAAAAAGGTCAAAGAAAGGTGTGAGGATTGTACTAGATCTTCTGTCATGAAATTCAACGCAGTGGAACTAATCAAATGCTTGTGCGTTGAAATGTTGGGGGGACTGGGACAATTTTGTCAACATGGGATGATTTCCACTTTTAATCGGTGGTGTCCTTTTTAACTTTTTGGGTCTTCTAGCGATTGAGTTGTCATTTGACGATATTTTATTAATTATATACTCTGTTCCCATACTAAGAAAAGGCTTTTTAATTCCCTTGATTTTTGCCGCAGACGATATATCACGTTGTCCACTGTTTATTACCACCTAACGTGGTTCAACCGGCCTTAGTTTTTAGTAAGATCCGAGTTTGACTGCAACGTTGTCTGTATCTGACAGACGACGCAATCCCATTGACCAAAGAAGATCCGTTTTTTATATTTTGTTGTAGGAATTTTTTGGCGGGATCATTTAAAAGTGTATTGAATATTTTCGTAGCACAAAAATCTCTTAATAACCCCCTTGAATCTCTCTGTTGAAAAATAATCGTTGGGACAATCCTATTATGAATTAGAGAGTATTATGTGAAACGGCTGTTGACGGAGTCACTATGTGTAAATGCTCTTGTCGTGTGTGTTGCTGATGCTGCTGTGTGTGAAATGTTGGCTTTCGTAGCCTTCTTGAAGGCTTATCGAGCAGCAGCTAATATTTGCCCCCTCAAACTTGAAATGATGTGCTGCATAATGGGCATATCGTGTTGACGAAGGGAGAGTTGGATTCATATCAGCTCGTATAAGCTGCTTTTGAGCAGTAAGTTCACTGTTTGAGCTAGCGTGTGTGTATATATATATTATGCTTTTTTTCTGTAGATTTTAAGCTTCAGAGCTTATTAGCAACAAGAGAGCCTCTAATCTCTCCTTTTAAGGCAAATATCCTCTTAGGTCAATTAGAACTCTTGGCTCATCTACAACTTTGGGGGGTGGAAACGAAAGCATCAAAAGTTTAGTTCTTGGAGAAAAGGTGAGGAAATTATAAGGTATTTATCGAATAAAATGTTTTCCAAATAATTCACTGTGCAGTCTAAAGGATTATTGCCTCGAGTAATTTCTTTGTCGAAAGGGAAAAGGACGAAGCATTTACAAGCAGCACAACATGCTATTATTACTGAATAGTGATTCAACCTTACAGCAATAATGCTTCACTTGCACTCTCATTATTATATGTTTCAGCTTTGTACTACCCCACTTTTTGTGCTGTCTGAAGCAATTGTGGAAAATAATGTTAGGTGGGGTGTGTTGGCTTGCTGGTAACCAATGTGGTAAACTTGACACAAGTGGAATACAAATGAATCAACTCCTAAAAGAAGCACCATGTATGAATGATTCTCCAGTGTGTTTTTCATGAAAGGGGGAGAGAAAGGCTCCAGAATGAAACACTGTGCATTCTGCCGATACGATTTGGAATGAATACCATCCATTCTTGACAAGGAGACGGCTCTTGACATGAATGATTGGCATGGTCATATTTATATAGCTGATCTCATCACTGGGATAATTGTACTTTGGATTAGCATCGATTCTTGATTTCTTCCACCTGAAAGAACTGGCAAATTTTAATTAATGATTGCTGTATATTTGCAAGCATCGCGGTGTAGGCAACTAGAAAGTAGTATACTTACCACTACATTTGGTTATCTTAATTTTCTCAGCGGTAGTGCACGGCCAAACAGCTTTTCCACTTCTCTTGCTTCCAGTTTTAGCGCACTCAAAAGATCCATCTCTTCTTTACTTAGCTCCCTTAGGAAATTCTGCTCATCTTGTTGAAGCTCTTTGAATCCTTCTGCCAACTTCTGGAACAAAGTGATCTCAGTGTTTTTGACCTTCTCTACCTCCCCCTCTATCTCTTCAACTTCTTTGATGATTGTCCTCTCTCCTTCCTCCACCTTCTTTTCCAATCTCTCTACTAGGGGAGGTTCGGGTCCACATGTATTGTTTGTGCGAATGAACGTTTTGAAATCGCGCCCTACGACTTTGGCTGCTTTCTCTAACTCGCGTATGATGCCTTCAGGCAGAACTGCACTTCTCGTGTACACAACAGCACCACCATATCCATCCCATGCATCATTCCTGCCTCTATAATATACAAATATATAGTCATCTGCTTTATTTTCTATCTTCGAGGACAGAATGTACCTGCACAAAAGCATTTTAATAATAGACTGGCTACCTTCAGTATCGCATGAAAATTCCTGAGAATTAGATCAGTGAGACAAAGTTCAAATGTTAGCATTTAAGCATATGATATTCGACTTCATCTATCTGGAAAACTGAATTAGGTTCAAATCAAGTTAACCAATTTAGACTTCGACCACTCTATCTTCCGGTCAGAGATCTGTTGCAAATCAAGAAATTGACATTTTTATCCATTCTTCTCAAGGAGGTCAATTCCACCCGTAAATACACATCTAAGCCGTTATTCAATATAAAGGTAATGCAATTTGAGTTTTGTCTTTTGAATGCAAATCAATCTCCAGTAATAACATTTTAATCAACAATTATTGATGCTTGAACAACTATCACTATATTTTCTCTCATTCCAATACTAATCCACACGTGTTTTAATGAGTATTAAGGGGGCGTACAACTCATGCGCGAAAATATCTAAATAAATCCTAAGTGGAAGCAGAGGCAAGAAAATGAAGAGAAGTACTCTCCAATATTGTTCACATCCCTGCACCAAACGGTAATTGCCAACTAACTAAGCCTAGTACTGGTGGCTGTCTGAGATGAACCAGTACCCATGTAAAATCAAAAGAATGAAGAAAATTGTTCTGTTCAGAGAGTCCACCAAACGATAGTAGGAGTAGGTTGCCAAAATGTTCATTTTGTCAAGTCACAAGTAGCATTTCAGCAGCATGTTTTTCATCTTCAATGCCATATAGACTTGACTTCAACTTGTCAAAGATCAAATGGAAATAGAAGGACATAAGTTATTCTTTTCATATATGGTAGCATGTGTGTTTTGCCTACTCAAAGACATCAGTTTAGATTTATGCACATGAAGCTTCTTAAGCGTGCATCACTTACATGTCCAATCGGTGAGTGAATTAATCAGAATTGTGAAGCAATGAGTAGCTTACCAATCATCTTGATAATGAAGATACTCGTTATCATGATTGTACAGTATTCCGGGATAAGTTGGATCTTGCACAAATCTCTGAACAGTTGACCGAGTAAAAAATCCGCCATCTGGAGTTCTTATTCTCCAGGACAGATTTCCAACAAGTTTGTCCGATTCTGTATGGAACTCGTGCAATTGGCAATCAAAGGTATCAAATGTTGGATTTAAACCACTACTGATAAACCACTTCCCACTGAAATCTTTCATATTGAAGCCTTTAACAAGGAAACTAGGATCTGGTGCAGGAAACTCGCCCACATCAGATTTACGTGGTACACATTTCTTTCGAGATACCGCACATTCATTGAACTCATCGACAACATTGTTTTCAAAGAGATCCCCGCACTTTATCTGCAAAAAGAAAGGTGTTAAAGAGTGTTTGTCATCAGTATCCAGGATTTCCACAATCATAAATAGGTTATAGTGGTATTAAGAATTGTATCTGGAACTCACTTGGCATTCAGTTTCATCAGGCCTATTATTGCAGGTCTGAAGACAAGCAATATTAGCTGCACAAGATGGATTCGAAATACACTTGGCAAGCTCAATCCTGACAACATCACAATAACCATCAGGCTGGACAAGGCTACATCTGAGAGAAGTGTTTATGCATTTCTAGTTTTGCAGACACTGAAAATCAAGGTCCTGTTTCTGATAAGTATCATTTTCCTTCTTTTCTTGGGAGGACCATGTCAACTAACATTGCTTTCTTCTTGATGATTAAATATGCCAAAAGGAGGTGGTTTCTTGATTAAAGAAGACAAACAGATTATGGGCCTGTTTGGATTGGCTTTTTTTTTTTTTTTAGGAAAAAGTACTTTTTTTCCTGAAAAAGTTTCGTTAAATTTTCAATAACTATTTGATTTGATTTCCAAAAAAGCTGAAACTCTGGAAAAAAGCTCAAATACAGCTTTTTTTAGAAGCCAGAATTTTCAGCTTCTCAAAAAAAGCTGTTTTCCAAAAGTTGTTAAAAAAAGCGCTTTTAAAAAAAGCCAATCCAACCGAGCCCTATATTAGCTTCCAGAAAGCAGATTTTGCTTGATTGTCAAAAGATTTAGGATTTAGTTATTACTGGAAAAAATTATGCCTTAAAAACTTTATGCCTTAATCATTTATCTCATGATTGATTATTCAAACGATAAATAGAAGTTTTCACAATCATATCGCCCTAAGCTTAGGGAAAGCAGAACATCCACAAAGCAAAGTCTTGTACAATCATGATGCACAAGATGGGGCACCTAGGCAGGAGAATAGCGCAGAAGGTGCAATACTATCTGGTCCATTACAAATTGCAAAACTTTTTATTAATCTAAAGATCCAATACCTGCACTCCTTGAGTAAACAAGCACAGGTTTTGAGAGCATCTACTGCATCAGCCTTTGGAATAACAAATAGTGCAAATGCAAGTACAAGTGCTACTTTGACATGCTGGCTGCATTGCTTCCAAGTGACTAATAGTACTTCCTTTGGATATTCAAATATCCCTTTACCCTACAAAGAGTGTTTTCAGAAAAGAGAGACAAGAAAAGGTGAAGCGTTTCCAGATTTTGGTACTGTAAATTAAATTTGAAAAAGATGCACTGAAAATCCATGACTAATATAATTGAGAGGTTACCTCAGATATCTTCATAGCTGAGCTTTCAGCTGAAAAGTTCTTCACCATGCTAGAGAACAGGTTTAAGCACCTAGATTCGAAGGCATATTGTTGCCTATGAGATCTTAGCAGTTTCCGGTGACTGGATTTCCATCTATTGGACCACATTGCCAATGCAATTCTCCTATTCTGCTTATGACTTCCATCGCGAGGAAGTTCCAATTTATTGCAAAACCAGATGCTTTCATCATTTGTGATAAAAACTGAACGGAAAGAGAAAGCCATGCTTCAGTGACTAACTTCAGCTTGCAACCTGAGTATTATTCAAGAAAATCACTATATTAATTCTTTCCCCGATATGTCAGTTTTAAAGATAAGGAGGCTTCAGAAAACAGCAGCAATTAGTTTATCAATGCATCAGATGAAGGGTCTAAAACTCCTAACCCTTTTAACTTACATGCATGGTAACATCAAACACCACTGCTATGCCAAGAAGAAGCACAGAAATCCTATGAAGTAGGATTCATACAAAATAGGATAAGTCAAACTTGGAAAATCAACAATAATATTGAGCATCTGGGACTATCTTGAATAAATCAAGATATAGCAGAAAGCATTAGCTCTACTTGAATAATTTTTCTATCATGTAGAAAGGTCGTATTTGTAGATCCAATCACTGCTGTTAAGCATAACTTCCAGAGCTCCCAGCTACCAACAACTTGCAACCAGAAGTGCTCACAAGAAATGATGCAAAGCCAATCCACATATAGCTTAATTATCTTTGCAAGATATCAACATCTCATAGATACTTACTTCTTTCTTCAAGGGAAATCTCAGTTTGCATTCCAAAGTATGCCTAGAGTCAAATCTCACCAACCGAACTTTGGCTTGTCCTAGATTTTCATCCAATACTGAATATGTTACGACACTTTCTCATCTCAGTCTCATACTAGTGTTGTGAGAGCCTCCCATCTCAGTCAAAGTGATCAATGTAAACCGCTGATGCCCTTCAAGTTTATCAGTTTAACCCACAGCTACAAATCCAGATGGTGGAAGATGCATTTGGGGTATGGCAAAAGTGGCGCGACGTTTCATAACTTGGGATGGCAATTGGTAAGGCGGCATAAAAAAGTTTGGGCGACAAATTGGGATATTTATGGGCATACTTTAAATGGCGAAGTGAAATTTTCCTCATTTTAACTACAAAAGAGAACTCCAGTAGAGTGTACATTGCAAGGATTTTCTTCTGACAAAAAAGAAGCACACAATCTGCAACCTTCATATTAGATTGAATGGAGCAATAACCACTTTGGTGGGTACCATTTCCATTCTTGAGTTCAATTAAATTCTTTTATTGCATTGCAGTCACTTTACTGCATCTCAAGAATGCGATTTAAGCCAAAAATTTGAAGTCCCTTTTCCTACCCTTAATAATTTTATTTTCATTTTTCTCTCCTTCTGTAATTTTACTGCTCAAGATGGCAACTTGGTATGAAATCCTAAATATATGAAAGCGTTTTGTGTGGCAGAATGCAGTACAGAATTATATAGTGAAGAAACAGAAAACTAAAACATCATAATGTGATATCTGTGTGTGCATGAAACATCACATGTAATGACCACAATAGATAAAAAAAAATAAAAAAAAACCCAATAAAATATCATCGTAAAACATTTAGATGAGATGGTAAATTAACACGACAAAAAAGAAGTAGAAGAGCAGACCTTTGTTAAGCTGACGATGCGAGGAAGAGTTGTTGGATGGGGTTGAAGTGAGACATTTCAGTTGGCAACTCAAAACAGTTAGCCGAGTTCGAGGAGATAGAAGAAAGAAAGGTGACGTGTGGGAGTTTACGGAGCATGTGTGTCGGATAACACACCTTGTGATGGCGAGACCTGCAACGTCAGTGCCTTTGACCTCCCAATTGACCGTATTTTCTTTCTTATTCAAATTTCCTTTTTTCTTTCAAAAAGATGAAGCTGCTTGTTTGTTTGTTGGCAAATTTTTTTTTTTTAATTGTTGAAATGTGGCTCATCTAGAATATTTCTTTTTCTTTTTTGACAATTTTCTACAGTAATGGTATGATCCAGTTTAGGTGATAAAAAGTTCAATTTTGCATTATGCGTTTGGATAAATTAGAAATATTTTTGTGCGCGAGTTAGGAATAGTTAACGGTAAAGGAAAGTGGACTTTTCAAATGTCACTCTAAAAATGTGTGTTTATTAAAAGCATATTAAATAGGGCTAGGTGAACTATGGAAAACTGTTAGTTTGGATCATTAATTTTACCTATCAGCAAATTATTAGATCATGATCAAGACTTAACCTTTTGGGTGGTTGTAAATATGTTGATTGTTATATCTTCCACTTAATGTTATAGCTTTGTTCATATGTTGTCTTGGTAGGTTTTGTTTTATGTCAAGCAATACGTGAACTAACTCCTAATATAACAGTATAAAAGTTAGCAAACGAAGAATTTTTTGTTGTTTTGTTTCAATCTTTTCTTTTTCTTATATATGTTTTGTTCTGACACAATGAGTACAGACATATGCAACGGATAGAAGTGAGGAAGCCCACCTTGAGGGGCTAATGGAAGAGGAACTTTATTTCATGATCCCTCACAAAGTGCTCCTTCACTAAGTATTGTGTTCCTCCTGTTTGTTCATTATCCCACAATTATTTGTTCATTACTCACAACTATTTTTTCATGACTTTCATATATGCATCAAATATTTGTTAATTATCCTCCAACTATTTATTAACTGCTCTCTTACACACATAGGCATACACGAATACATTAAATATTTGTTCACTACCCCACAACTATTTGTTTGTTAACTTTCATATACCATAAAATATTTGTTCATTACCCCACAATTATTTGTTCACCCCATATGTATGCATTCTTGAAGGTAAGGTAGGCTTTAATGGCAGATTGAACTTGGAAGGTCCAAACACTATGTCCACATGGGAGGTATGGTTAAAATCACGATGAGAAGAGAAAGAGATTGGTAGTTGCAGTGCGGCGAGATGATGCCAGAATCCTCACCGGCATAAGTAAGAAGACTACAAGGGCTTTAATGGTGGTTCGACACCTAGAGATTTTCTTGGACATGATACATATCACTACGATCAGCAAAGAAAGAAAAATTTTATGGTGGTCTTTATCTGGCGTGAGATGACCGGTGATGTCACCGGTGAAGTAAAAAAGAAAAGAAAAGAAGAAAAGAGAGGTGAGGAGAGAGAAGAACGAAGAGAGAGGAACGCGTTCTTTGAGTTTGAGCTTTTTTTTTTTTGAATATGAAGGAGAATTATGCTTAATGAAAAAGTATCTTGTGAGGAACATTGTATAATTTGCAAATAGAAGAGGCTGCCTTTGGGCGGTGAAGGGACAGGACATCCTGGAAGCAATGTATTATACAATATCATGAAATAATTCAGATAATTTTATTACCATTAAATTTTTTGCATAATATTTTATATTAGGAAAAAATTAAAATTTATATTTACACGTTATGTTATGAGTACCTTCTACGTGCATGACGCGTAAAACTTGGCTGGAAGCAAAACGAAAAGATCATTTCAACATGCTTACAAAAGTGAGTGGGATTACTATAAACAATAGAAGAGAAAAAGAAAAGCAACCAACCTTAGCACTATCATAAAAATCATTAAATTAGATAAATCAATGCAAATCTAACAAAAAAACAAACGCTCAAACCTTTTTCTTTCTCATGCAATAGAAGCACAATGTCATGTTACATAATTAATATTCTCCGAATTAATTCACCTTTTTTTATTACTATTTATCAACAACTGCAACGCTATCAGAGTTGATATAATTCATGACTGTTTAAAAGACGATCAAGAGCTGCATTAACCATAAAAAATAACCTCATCCCTTGTTTATTAACAAGAAAAATTCACAACATATAGCAAAAAGAAAAAAGAAAAAAAAAAAGACAAATTCACAACCGGGGCCAACGACAACAAAAGACAAAACAGCAATTTCAAGGTCGCATGAGGTGCAGAATACTAAGCAAGGCAGTATCGGACAAGAATATTCTATTCTTTTTCACATATAACGAGGAAGAAATTGGAGTATAAATAAGAGAAATTCATGGTGAAATGCAGTTCACCCATCCCGGTGAACAATACAAGCTACTTTTTTTTTTTTTTGGCCACATGCAACTAGGCTTCTCTGTTGACACTGTCCACAGCAATGGTAGTGGAAGGATTATAATAGTCCATCCATGGCTCTATTATTGTTTATCCTCATCTACTTTCTTCGATTTGTTCATCCATTGCCTTCCCCAGAAGATCCAGGTCACCTTTATCTCATCTTTTTATATCTTATTCTTTCATATCTTATGTTTCATTTTGAATTTTTTTCATAACATGATAACTTATGATGTTTCTTATTGATTATTGATTACATACTTGGATCTTAAATCCGAGATTCTTTCGTAATGTTATGACTTACAAGCCACCCTTAATCCTCCTCTTCTATATATGATCAAGAACCATGATATTCCGTGAAGTCTGCGGAGCTAAAAGTACAAGTTGCAGTTCTACACGAATATCATTTACTGCAAGTGACTTTAAAATGAAATCCAATGGAAAATTCATGCCGAATCTGCTCTTTTCAATCACACTTGAGTTCAAGCTCCTGCATATGAATCCAGTGGATAAAATTCAAACTACTAACACAGCATATGAATCCAGCTTCTGCATGCCCATTAGATTTCTCTCACTTGCCTTACGAGCCAAGCAGCGAATGCCTTGTCCGGCAAGAAAAGCAAGAGAACTGGGTAAACATCGCAACAACACGTTGCTGCGCGAATGTGCTCAATGTGTTGTCCTCAGCCCTGGCCCTCCAGGCACCCAATGAACAAGCCAACATCTTCATCAACCAAGACCAATGGCAAAGCTGTGGCGGCCCGTTCGGTGGTCAGAAATTGGCTTCCATAGATTCCTGTGGCTTCGGTGATTTCTTCTATGGAAGTAGTCACTGCTCTGGCCTTCGATTGTCGAATGTTACCCAACTCGAGACATTTCAAGATGTCTTGAATCAATGTGGACAGTTTAGTCCGTCGTATAGTGATTCCTGCAATGAATGCAAGAACGCAATAGCCACAGCAACGGATGAGCTATTGGATCAGTTGTATGTGAAAGATGACGAGACTGAGAAAGCTATCTGTAGTGTGGCACTTGTCAACTCAGTTGTAGCAAAGATGCGAAATGGTTCCTCCTCTGAGATTGTTGATGATCTCTATAGGTGCTTGCCCACTCCAGATGGCATAGGTATGACCGATGAAATTTTGTGGCCTTTCTCGTGCCACACCCGTTAGTTCTTGGACGGAATCCATTAAATGGATTAATGTCATATAATTATTAATAGTTCAGGGATGAAAAAGGAACGTTTTGATAGTTTAAGGGCTGTCATAGTTCAGGGACCGTAAGAAGAATTAACCCTTTTCAAAATACTACAAGTCTAATGTGCAATTTTGATAACATGCATTAGGTGCATTTAAGGATGAAAACCCATTAGCAGTAACATTTTAGCTTCTAACATTGACATGTTTCTTGCATGCACAGGAGATCAGGATTACTTCAAAATCAAGAGTAAGTCAGCATTTACCTTGACCTGGGATTTGCCATTCATTCATTGACAACGTACCTATGAAAAATTTGCTATATCCATGAAACTATGCATCTTTTCTCAGGCTCTTTCGCAAAGGCACTGCTTGCCATCATTCTAGGAACCACAGGTTTGATTCTAGTCATTTTGCTGGTAAAATATGTCACAAGGAGCAGCAAGCGAGAGAGGAAACCTTCTCCGACCAAAGACATTGCTATATGCTCTTCTCTGTATAGATTCTCAAAGGAAGAGATTCTGAATGCGATAAACTTTGGCAATGAAAAGCAGTGTCTTGGCCGCGGGAGCGCAGGGCAAGTCTACAAGGGTGTTCTACCCAGTGGACAACCTGTGGCCATTAAGCAGATATACAGGAGTAATACCTCGGACTCTTTCACTCGAGAGCTTGAAGGCCTTTCAAGAGTGAGACATCCAAACCTTGTTTGTCTCTTTGGCTGCTGTATCGAAGATGGGGACCAATATCTAGTCTATGAATTTTGTTCTGCTGGAAACCTGGCAAGTCATCTTCTAAGTATGTCACCGATCTCCATGCATTTTCTCATTTTTATAACGTTACGCGAAAAATTTAATAGTCGTGAATTAATAATACAATTATGAGAGAAAATCTAGCCTTGGTGTAATGCTGGAAATGACTCCAGCAATTCACCAACTAGCTGTTGAATTTCTCTCGTATTATTACGAGGAGATTGAAGTCGTCAACTTAACTTCCGACAATGCTGATGCAAGTTTAAAGAGAAACTTGAATTTTGAATAGAGAAATTCCCCTTTTCCTCTTCGCTTAATTAGTATGATATGTTGTTCACCATCTTCACAGGGAAAGACACTATTTTAACGTGGGCAAGAAGAGTCAAAATACTGCGGAACTGTGCTTTTGCACTCAAGTATCTCCATAATCATATAGATGGCTGCATTGTTCACAGAGATATAAAGGTAAAATGCTTGGAGGGTGTTTGACAGTGGCTAAGCACGTAACATGAAAAGCGGAGTGCTTATTAGCACCCAAATAAACACTGACAAACACCCTCTTGAATAAAAACGCTATGATGACCGGAACCAAATATAATTTGGCCTCTTTGGTTCACAGCTTACGAACATACTTTTGACCGAGAAGCTGGAAGCAAAGCTATCTGATTTTGGGTTAGCAAAGATGCTAGGCATGGAAGAGAGCAAAGTATTTACAGATGTTCGGGGAACTATAGGCTATATGGACCCTGAGTACATGAGCAATGCCAAATTGACTGCTGCTAGTGATATCTACAGCTTTGGCATTGTTGCTCTACAAGTTCTATCTGGACAAAGAGTGATTGAGCTAGATTTTGAGGCCAGAGACCAACTAATAATAAAGGTACCTACTTCTGTCATATGTGCAACAAGCACATTCACAGAATTGAAAACACATGTTGCAAAGAAAATTGACACATGATATTCATGCAGGCCAAGGATGTGGCTATAGGGAAACGTCCACTGAAGGATTTTGAAGACCCAAGGCTGAGTGGAAATGTAAACAGCATGGAATTTGAATCCATCTTGCAGATTGCAGTACTTTGTGTTGCCAAGTCAAGCAAGGGCCGCCCATCGATAGACGATGTCTTCCAGGAGTTGGACAAAGCATGGAGAAATACAGAAGACATGGTCTGTCTTACATAATATAAACTAAGACATTGTGAATTAACTTGAGATCACGCTAACAGTCCATGTTTTATGTACCTGCAGAAAGCAAAGGAGGAGAATTCATTCACAACACCATTGACATCCACATCATTTGAAGTAACAGCGCTTTAAATATGATCTTGAGTACACTGCTTTAAATTCCAGCTTGGGGAGGGCAGGCAAACTCTTGACTGCTCTATAACATTATTCAGAAGGAAGCCTTATACCATGCCCTGCCTCATGAGAAGGAATGACCCTCAAAGGTCGCTCTCATACAGGAGGTCTCAATTGAAGTGCTTCCTCGTTGCTTAGGGTACTAGAATACTAGGTCCGTAGTGTGAGTCCATCTCAGCGCGCTCCTGTTGGAAAAGTGTCGGCTTTTCTCTCGTTGCTGACATCACCATCTCCTGGAGAACATAGCTGCAGTTCTAGTTTTACGAGATATGGGACAACCAAAGAGAAATCTTATTATGTTCTGTAATTTACCATTTCTGTCCATATAGAGAGGAGAATTCTAGAAAAACAATAAGTGAAACTTTAATAGAGAATACCAAATCTAGAGAAATGTACAGCAGCAATTTGCAGTTGGGTGTATTACCAAGTAGAGATCCAAGTGAAATGGATGTTGGAAGGGGTAAGTTAGAAGTACTTAGGCTACAGTTGGCCTGCCACAACCCAGACAAAATTTTCTTACCATAATCAAGCATGCCATCTCTTCCGTAAACAGACTCATTGACATGGATACTTCCTAGTTCACACGCCACACAGAAGAAGTCTTCTTCTATTATCAACTCTAACCAAAACTCAGAGAACACAGCTGAAACAAGAAATACTATTAAAAGGGTAAAGTATATAACAAGTCAACATAGTAAAATATAACAAGTCAACATAGTAAAGTAATATCAAAATTAAGTACAATTTAGATTCTGTACACGTACTCAAGAAAAGGAAAGGAAGACAGATTTTGCTCAACTCATAAACTCTGCCATGCTCAAATAAATGCTGAAGCAAGCCACATACTATGTGGTAGCCAGAACCAGAACTAATTTCAGCAAGTATTTTATTTCCGAACACATTAAGAACCCAGAAGATGAGACTAGAAATTTTGAAATCAGCACCATATAGTTGGCAAAAGAGTTTCAAATGATGCATCTCAAACTGATGATAATACAACATAACACCGGTTTAGTCTGTACAGTGGAGGATTAAAAGCATGACTTTTCCTTTCCAATTGGCTGTTTTTGCATTAATTGCTATTGTACAACATTACAAGGAATCTAGCATAATTCAATGAAATTCATAACTGAAAAAGATATATTTCTGTTCCATTTGCTCTTGAAAAATTGTAATATGTACATATGAGAATGTCTGTCATCAATGCTTTGAACCTTCATCATCAACTTGTGTGTGTTGGTCATGCTAAGACATGATATTCAACATTTAACTACAATCACTTGCTAAACTCCTACTAGATTAAAACTAAGGTTTCTTATATTCTGCATGAAGGATAACTACAAGAATACCTTTTGGCCCCTTAAACTTCTATTCTATCCATTGTACTGCCGTCTTCATTCTCTGAGTGAAGCTCGCCCCTGGAGATGATATTTATAAACCTCTTTGTGGCTTGACCAACAGCATGCGAAGTCTTCCTTGCAGCCCCAGCAACAACGGGTTGCAGGGAAATGATTGGCAAGTTTGCCCTCTCCTGAACCATTGCTGTACAGAGAGAGGGAGGAAAAAAGGAAGAAGCAACACCTGATTAACAAATTTGAGACGAGAAAAAGAATGGAGAAGTAAATTCAAAGTGACCTAAATAAGAACAAAAGAGACCATACACATTGTCTGCTGATGTGCAAGAGAACCTATTTGCCGAATTCCTGCTTCTGCTGCTTGCACAGCTTGGGCAGATTTACTAACCCCATCAGCTATCTCTTGGCTAAGTACCACCGGAAGCGTAAGTGTGTTAGTCTCAGTTAATGTCATCCTCAGAGGACCTCAAACAAGAATAAGGAATGGTTGGTCATGCAATTAAAAATGATATAGAAAAGAAGGAATTAAGTACACAGTAGTTCAAGTTTCAAGAAGATCATCCAGTATAGCATACTCTCTCTTTTCTCATGTGCCTATTAATACCATCAAGAAGCGAGATTCATATTTTGACAGTCCAGTATTGACTACTACATCTATATTATTTCAAACTCATTATTCTAATTTCTATTTAGCGGGCCAACTACAATTGTTCTCTCTTTCTTTGTCTTTTTGAATTCAGTGGATTATTGCCAGAAACACATGAACACTCCCCTCAGTGCACATTTTTGAGGCAGAACCATGCTTGAAAGCTCTCCAGAAATAATTTAATCGGGATATGATTCCTTAATCAAGCTCCAAGATCTTGTCATAACTGAAATTCACAACGAAGATTGCCAAAGGCCACACATGAGAAATGGATTCATGCCACCTATCCAGTAACATGGTATAATGGGGACCAATTCTGGAATTTCCTCGCAGAATAATATTTTCTCCTCAAAACAAAACGGGACAAAGAAAAGAGAAGTACGAGTTATTTTGCTTGTCCTAAGGCACTGACCTGTCTAATGCGTGAACATTTATAAAACGGTTGTTGTTTTATGAAAGATATTGCTCATACTGGAAGGTCTTACTAGTGTTGATATGAAAAGGGGTAATCAGCCGGCTATTCCAATAGCAAGCAGTACGCTACGGAATCTGCCTGGAAGACATGCTGATTGACCAGCAAGTCCTATCAGTTGACTGGCAAATCATACCGATAGGCTAGTTTGAAGGGGAAACATCCTGGTTTGCTACTGGAATTAATAAAAGTTTGTCCCAGGAGACTGGCAAGAACACCCAGCTGCCCCAAAAGAGGCGTCTCTTCATGTGAAAGGCTGCAGCCTGGGCCAAGTGAGACAATCATTTGGACTGCTCAAGTCTAATCTGATTTCAGTTGGTTTTTACTGCAGGAAAACTCAACTTAAAACATACCTAAATATTCATTTCCTTAAAACACATAACCTCTAGCCTAATTTCGGTCAAGTGCAAGGCAAAAACTAGGGGACCTCATTGTATCCTAAAGGCATTTCACGGTGAACCTTTTGCACAGATTTGGGGCAAAATATCCCTTAAGGAAAGTGGCATTATTCACGCCTCGAAATCAGTGATTTGAAGCATGCATTTCTCATTTTCTATCAACCATCAACAAATAATATGCTACCCAATATATGCCAATTGCTCATCCAATTTCAAGTTACTACAACGTCAAGTCATTAGTGTGCTTGTCCAAGAACCTGTAGGATTAATTTTCCACGGAGAGCATACACTTAACCTGATGGATACTGAATCACTAAGGATTGCAGCCCTTGCACACAAGATCGTGACAGCAGACCCTCAATTTTAATTAATAATAAATAGCAGATGACATTCCTGGGATGAAGTAAGATAAAATAACTGAGGAAAGAGGTAGTTACCTTAAGTCACTTAACTCCAAAGTAAGATCACTGATTTCCATTCCGGAAAGCCTGAGCGCAGCCATTGTGCTAGGGAGTTCCTCACGAGCAGTATCAGCCAACTTTGACAGAGAAATTGCTGCTCTGCTCATTGCCTACACAAGAAACAAAGAACTTAATCCTTCATTCACAATCTCTTAACTATCTATGAGGGTTAGAATACCACCAGAAGTAATAGGTCTTACATGGTTACTTTCTCATCATCCTTCTCTTTCTTTTCTCCTTTACTTTGTTTAATATTTCTGAGGGTTAATGGGGGATAGGGTGGCTGATATGTAGTGCTTGCAGAAAAAATGAAGAAAATAAGAAAACGAGCTACTCCAAGGCAATTCTTTTCATCCTTCCAATTTCATCGACACGTTTGAAAAAGTAAACATTTGGAACAACGAACCCAACACTCTCATTTAAAAGGTTGGAAAACTCTAATCCATATCAAATAATACAACTGCACAAGAAACAAGGACAATAGCATAAGCTGGAATAGCTGTAAAGTAACCATCTCATCTAAAAGCCTAAACTATTGGACACACTTTAGTTGTTTATTATCTCTAAGATGTGCAGTTAATGCAAGCTAATTTGATCCTTGCACAGGATTTACAGTTGCTAGTAGCTAGACTTGGAAAACAGGACCTTTTGCCATCTGGAGTTCGCTACCATATAGAGTAAAACATCATCTTAGATACCATGATAGAATTTTGCAAAACTGCTCTATTTGTCCCGTGAAGATGCAAGCATTTACTATTGGACCCACTTGTTTTCTTCTTAACATGAAAAATAGTTATAGAAGAAGATAAATCAGAGTACAAGAAACTCATTGACATCGTAAGATTCATACAAATCATAAGCTGAATGCGAAAATGTTCAGATGACAAATATTCAAGCACTTCATTTTGAGCAGCGCTATAGATAAATACGTTCACCAGCTCCCTCAATGATATTATACAATTCAATTTCTTTCCCAAAAAAAAAAGACAGAAAGAAAGAAATCTACGCAAATGGACCAAAAGGACTCACATATAAAGTTGGCACAGCTGCAACAACGAGGCTAGTAAAGCCAACGGAAGTCTGCAATTTCACGAACAAAAACAATTTTAAACACTTCAAGTGTCCAAATTATAGTCAAACTTCAAAAGGGAGAAGAAAAACCAACCGATCTAACAAAACAATCACAACTTGTCAAATCAACACATTCATTTTAAGGGCAAACAACGAAGCCCCTAACTGGTTTTCTAAATTGCACGTTAAACTTCATGCTACTGTAACAAGGGCTTGTTCGGATTGGCTTTTTTTTTTTTTTTTTCCAAATGAGCTTTCTTCTGGAACTTCTGAAAGAAAAAAAAAATGCTTTTTCTTGAGAAGCTACAAATTCTGATTTCTAAAGAAAAGCTCAATTATCTGAAATTGAGCTGTTTCCAGAGTTTCAGCTTTTAACAAAATCTAATTCAAATTCTTGTGGCAAAAAAGATGAGTTTTTTAATGGAAAAAAGTGCTTTTCATGGAGGAAAAAAAGGGGGAAAAAATCAATCCAAACAGGCGCTAATCGGGTCCTAATCTTTCGATAAATTTATTAGATTATGACGGCAGAAATCGGGACTAACGAGCAATTTCGACAAAATCAAAGAAGTAAAAGAAGGAAGGGTGTATACAGTGCAAGCAATGAAAGCTAAGAGATAAAAAGCTTGATCGCTTAAGCTCAATTTCAGAGGTGGAAGATTGAGAGGAGCTCCAATGCTGGGGCTGCCAACAGATGCACTAAATTTACTCTCTGGTGCTTCTTCGACCAAGACGGCGTCGTTTCCGGAGGTCGATTGAAGAATCGAATCCGATGCTTTGGCCGAACAGCAGATAATAATAGGAGTAGAAATTCTTGGTGAAGGTTTGAAGTGAAAAGAGAAGGGCGGTAAAGGCGGAAGAAGTTTCCGACGAGCGGTTGCAAGAGGAGGAGCAGGTGGCAGAGGACGGTGGGGGGCAGTGAGCAGACTGGGCCCCATGGGAGATGTCTCGGTTGGAGGTGCTGCCTGCCGCTACTCAATTCAC